>JAQPZY010001446.1:2062500-2250000 GCA_029931535.1 Margaritifera margaritifera | reverse complement strand
GGAAGGTTTCCAAATCCCTGTCTAGCGCAAAAGACGTATTGCGGATTATGACCCCCTATTTATCGATTCAGAGTTCAGAAAACTTGTTTCCAGTCTAGACTCAAAGATTGTTCTCGCGTTGCAGAGTGTGTGGTCTTTAATAAAATCAAACACAATACGCTGTAATTTTGGAATGTAATGATTTTTATCCGCATACGACAAATCAGCGGGTCAGGTAAAGTCTTGACTTCAAACACAGTAAAAATGGGGAAAAACAGAAATCAATTTACATTAATACATTCTTAATTAACCGACAAATTTGCTCTCCTGGTACGCAACGAATCTGCCTAAGATATGCACTTGGAAATGCGAGACTTTCTTCTGAAACAGTCCATGCTAAGTTATTTTTTTAAAATATCGACTGATCTGAATCTTTTGGGTTCTCCTAATTATTCAATAGCTGTTTGGGTGAAATATAGAAAATGTGTATGTGACCCTAATTATTTCTTTTTTTATATAGTATATTAATGTAGCTTTCACACTAGGGCTAGAAATTATTAGTCTTGACTTAGATACGCAACCACCTTTTCAAAGGTCGTATCCTGGTGTTTGATGACGCACATTGTGTTTCGGGTTTTTGTTGACATGTGTTTGATAGATACCTTTGAGTTCAGTTGTACTATGCAAATACAGGCGGACTGTTATTCCAATAATAACTTCCGGGTAAGTCCGCACGAATGTAGTCTCAATCTATTTCTAGAGTATTATTTTCCTCTCTTTTTTGATGGTGATATTAGGCTTGGATGTAGACACTGGTACTGATTTGACAGAAACTGTTTATTCTTTAGAATATGAGGAGTGTGGTGTGATTGTTTATGTATATTTTGGCTACAGTGCAAAGTGAGTGATCTGACACTGATGCTGTCCCGGAAGTGAAATCTGTGTCTCATGCCACGTTGATGTGTATACAGGTCAGCCTGTACACACAAAAAAAAAAAAAAAAAGCAGGATAACCCATGACAAGAACTTAACTGTAAGTTTGCCTAGGAACATGCTTCAGATTAACATATGATTTATTTGGATTTGGACACATTGGAAGATTCGGTACTGAAAAGCAAATATAGAGAATATATAGGGAAAATAACTGTGGACTGAGCCCAGGTAAAGGAGTCCGTCACTGGTGGCTGAATCTTCCGGTAGGCAGTGTAAGATTTAAATATGTCTGACAAGTTGAATGCATATTTAGTTTCTTCACACTACCCGATGTCCTTTGCATATCCCTGTACACTTCCATATCATAACCTATATGTTCAGATAATAAATGCACAAAAGAATGAATATATATTCAACTTTAATGCAATTTTTAAAAAAGAGATATAAATGTAACGAGCGTTGGTGCTTGCCACATTTGATTCGCATATATGCAGAACTGGGTAGTTTCAAGTTGTGCCCCATTTTCCACATGACTACAAATAGGCACTGTTTTAATGATGATTCTTTGTCCAAACATGGATCTAAATAAGCTTGGATTTCTACGCGTCTTTGCTTATCATTAAGGAGAAGTAGTACGAGTAGTAGAACATGTAACATTAAGGACAATTAACATATAATGAAAAGAACAAAAGCAGGGAGCTGGGCGGTAGGGCGTTAGTAATTTTTATGTCGATTGATTCCGATAAGCAACTATATGGACAAAACTTGTATTTCAAAGAGGACGAGTCAATAAAACATAAACCCTTCCTTGGAGTTTACATATAAGGAAATGAAAGAGATTGACATTAACATTAAAAACAATGTAAAAACTCCCGAATCGCATTTGTCTCTGTCATATCATCTTAAATAGCAAAAAAAAAGAAAGGTAAAAAAAAATACAAAACATTCAATAGAGACATATGTAGATAAAATATAGTGCGGACTCAGAATACAATAACGAATAATTAATCCGATTGGAAAACAAGTGGCAATTCGTACAGGGATTTGAGCAAGAGCCCCTGTCTCTGAAAATCAGGGTACATTTTGAAACTGGAAAGGGAAGTCTCCTGAGCAATGTGTTTTCGTCTGAGGTTCGAGAAATACACGAAAAAAGGCGAGAGCGTCTTTTTTATTTCTCGTGTTTTCAGACGTTTTTATAAAGTAAAAAAATAAACCGGAATTAATGGAAATTATGTTGATATTGTGTTGTTATTTACATCTTTTCTATTTTAAAACAATCGAAGTTTTAATTTGTTTTCTATTGTCTACAAGTAACGATTCAAACTTGTTCTGCTGTTTTGTCTCGCCAAGATCTGATTAGAGTACAATCGGATAAAACAAATAGCCAGATTATTTTGCTCTTGGCGTAATGCTGGCAATACAAATGTCTACAACTTAACTATGATATCAAGGAGCAATATATATAATCAGACATGTTGTGCCTTAAATATAACCAAAAAAGGAAGCCTAGTCACTAAAAAGATAGAATTACTTGTACGTCCAACCGGGACATATGAATGGAAATCGATGTATTGGATATGGCACAGTTCAGGGATAAAGGAAAAATATTAAGCTGATAGTAATGCTTAACATACTATCTTCAAGTTATGCATTCAAGGCACGCATTTGTACAGAGCATAGAGCCGGCTGAATGGTTAGCGTGTCAGACTCGCGACTAGAATTGTGCATGTTCGAATCCTGGCATCGGATCAGCCCGGTTAGGCTGCCATAGCGTGTCTTTGGGCAAAAAAGTTTACGCTACTTTCCTATGCACGATACAACCTTCATTTGTTGATGTGCCGTAAGACACAAAAAAGACCACATTTTGTGCCGTAAGACACTAAAAAACGACAAAATTTTTAAAGAGCAGAAGATCTGTCGAAAGTTATTGTTTTTACTGCACTGTAAGGTAGTTTTAGCGTGTAGCCTATTTATTAGAGAGTGTTACTCATTGGACATTTTACTCATTGGACATTTTACTCATTGGACATTTTACTCATTGGACATTTATTTGCGCTTAAACTTGAGTCTTGGGAAGATCTTGCAGATGATCGTTCCACCTGGCGCAGTCGCATCCATAATGCCACAGACGTTCAGAGCACAAATTGGCCTGATCATCCACTCACGTGCATACAGAAACCAAACCAGTTAGTGATGTCATGGACATCTTCGAACTCGAAGGACGAACAACAACAAAAATTTGCTGCTGAGAGCCACCTACAAGCTACTCACTTGCTTAAATCGGTAAAATTCCGAAGAAAACAAATGGAGCCAAATGATTCACTGTGATTTTACTATATTCGATTTTATATTTATCTTTTTTATTTCGGAAAAATGAAATCTATAAATCTGTAATTCTTTGCAAACAGTGTTCCTTAATCGGAAATTCTTTGCAAACAGTGTTCCTTAATCGGAAATTCTTTGCAAACAGTGTTCCTTAATCGGAAATTCTTTGCAAATAGTGTTCCTTAATCGGAAATTCTTTGCAAACAGCGTTCCTTAATCGGAAATTCTTTGCAAACAGTGTTCCTTAATCGGAAATTCTTTGCAAACAGTGTTCCTTAATCGGAAATTCTTTGCAAACAGTGTTCCTTAATATTCATGATATATATAATGCCAGCAATCACTTTCAAAAACAAATAATGCATTCTTGAAGTAACGTGTTTTGTGCTCTCTTCGCCCTCTGCTGCAATTATATGCATAATTCTTTGCAGGGAGGAACGGATGTTCTGCATACCCCAAAATATGTTCTTCGGTATCTCTCTCAAATCTTCGCCATTTCACAACATTACCATAATATGTTCTTCGGTATCTCTGTCAAATCTTCGGTATCTCTGTCAAATCTTCGCCATTTCACAACATTACCATAATATGTGTCGACTTCGTTGCATCTGTACGGGAAAAGTGTACAAATGCCGGAACATTCAAATATGAGTTGACCGATATCTCTCTCAAATCTTCGCCATTTCACAACATTACCATAATATGTTCTTCGGTATCTCTGTCAAATCTTCGGTATCTCTGTCAAATCTTCGCCATTTCACAACATTACCATAATGTGTATCGACTTGGTTGGATCTGTACGGGAAAAGTGTACAAATGCCTGAATGGATCTGTACGGGAAAAGTGTACAAATCCCTGAATGGATCTGTACGGGAAAAGTGTACAAATGCCTGAATGGATCTGTACGGGAAAAGTGCACAAATGCCTGAATGGATCTGTACGGGAAAAGTGTACAAATGCCGGAACATTAAAATATGAGTTGACCTATACTATTATTATTTCTAGGATTAGTAGTTTAGTAGTCCTCAAGTCTAGACTATCTATCGATCGTTTAATTCTATTGTTGGCGACAGAAGGACTTTTTTTTTGCGCCTTGGAATGTGTTCCTGAAATGTAAATCGCATTTACAACACAATGTGTCTTACTTAACATTAAAATGTGCATAATCTCTCTCTCTCTCTCTCTCTCTCTCTCTCTCTCTCTCTCTCTCTCTCTCTCTCCACTCACACACACACACACACACACACACACACACATATATATATATATGCCGCCGACAGAAATTCCGGGCAGAGCTGCCATGGGCCCCAAAACTGTTTTAATTTTTTATATAAAAACGTGTGTACAGTTTCGCATATAAAACCTGTAGTAATGTACCATAGCTTAGACTCTTGCAAGGAACAAATTTTAATATTTACTGCAAAGATTAATTTATTTTTTATAACTGAGTTGACAGCGGGCCCCTAGAAATCGCCGGGTCCCTGGGCAATTGCCCCCCCCCCTCCCCGCCCTCTTGGCGGGCCTATATATATCGGCCCCGGTACAGCGTTTCCATTCGACGTAAATGGCCGAATGGCCGAACACGTCGTTAATCCAACGAACGAACGAACGAAGCGTTACCATTTATATCGACGAACATGGCCGAATGGCCGCAAACGTCGTTAATCCAACTAACGAACGAACGCGTTACCATTCGTACATGGGGGAATGGCTGCACACGAGTATAATTCAAATTAAGTAAGTAAGCGTTGGCACTATGGTGTATTTCAATCGCATTCACGACATTCCATTGCTGATAACCCGGACGCTCTGTACATATATGTATTGAGGACGAAGGGTGAACTTACAGTCGTACTTGGTCGAACGCCCGCACACGACTATGCTTCAAAGTCAAGCAATCAAGGATGTACTGACTCATCAACAGTCGCTGTTGTCCCAACAGCACTAGCTTGTTACCTATTGACACTGCATCTCAAACCATGGGTTCTAAAAGATTATTGAATCGAGCGGTTAACTTTAAGAGTGTGTTATGCCTTGTCAAATGTGCTGCAATTCAATATTGTTTAAATTATGAACGAGAGGAAGATCAACATAAAAGAAAAGGAAATAATTACTTGCCACGTCAGTAAAGGCATCTATATTTTATGCCAAATAATTAATTCGAGTTCTGTTTGAAGAAAGAAAAAAAAGTCAGGTATCTACTTTACTTTACTAACGCAAATGATCTTGTAGGATTTTGGACTTGAAATTGGCGTTTTAACGTACTACGCATCACATATACCGTACTACGCATCACATATACCGTACTACGCATCACATATACCGTACACACCATAGAATATCTTCTGCTAAAAGGAGAGTGCAACGTGTGAGCAACTTCACTACTCTCCTCTGTAAAAAAAAAAAAAAATCGGTAAGACAAGGTATCGGTTATATTATATGATATATCTGAATATTTTGATGTTTAGATGAGAAGAATGCAACTCTTAAAAGTGCATTTTGATATTTTAAAAACTATATGTTGTTATCATTACTCTTCGACGCATCGATCAATACTGGTTATTGATATAGATTATTGGTTTAAACAGTATTTATTTACAGAGGTCATCGTAGAAAGTTGATAAAATTGAACAAGTGATATAAAGGATCGAACAACAAGCATAAGCTTATTTCGAGTTCTTACCTCATTAACAATAATATTTAGGTTTATAATGTGGCCGTTGTGAAATAATGAAGGCATAATATTGCAAATATTGAAACATGCTAATTAGGTATTAAAAGAAAATTGTATATACAAAATACTGTAATAATGTCAGACAATAACTTATAAGCATTTACAGCAGAAATTATGTTACTGTATACTTGCAAATCAACAATGATATACCAGTTTAGAGTGAAGACAAAAGTAATGATCAAGCAAATCTCTTACTTATAATTATGTAATTATGGACAGCCTTGAAGATTCCCTCGTTGACCTCAACAAATTACAAGGGCTGACCCATTATTAACGAAGTTATATCTGTAATATGGAGTAAAATTCCTATTGTTCCGTTTCTGAGGGTAACATATTTTGTAGTCTAAGTGAAAATGCTTTGCTGTTTCAGGTTCACCGCCGCATAAACACCTGTTGCTATATGACAAATGGTTTTTAAAAAAGATCGTCGTTTAATAAATTACAACCAAGTAGAAGTCTTGTGTGCATAACTTGTGATAGTCTTTCTCCTTGATAGTAATAGATTGGGACTTTTTCTAGATTTATATTTAGGTGTGATTTAGAGAGTAGAACAAAGGGCTGTTTCAAATTTCCTAAGAGAGAATATTCCATTCCGCAATAGACTTTGGTAAAAATGAACTTCGGTATAGATTGGTCCTGGCGAAGAGCGTTTGGAGGTTTGTTCCTTCACGAAGTTGTCTATTACTTACCTGCTGGACACTTGGTAGAATCAAAGCCCGCATATATTCTTGAGCCATGCAATGATACATTTTAAAAAAAGTTATCATTCTACTTTTGTAGCGCCTTGTTGAATGTCTTTCCCATTTCGTCTCCTCCAAAATTGTAGCATATGATGTAGATTTTGGTGCCCCACAAACGATTTTACCTGTTTCAGCTTGTATTTTTTTCTATTTCATCTTTTTCACCCTGGGTGCAGTTATCTCAAATAATATCCCCATACTCCAAAAGAGGTCTTATAAGGTGAAATAAAGAAGTTCTAATCATTTTATATCAAGTTTAAATTTAAAAACTTGTAGAATGTCTAACTTTTTCCATGCTTTTGTCATTATTTCCTAAAAAGCATTGTAATAACACACACACACGCACACAAACGCACACACACCTATGACAATGACTGTATTAAAAAGCATTGCAATAACATACACAAGCACACACACTGGCACACACACCTATGACAATGCCTGTATTAAAAAAACATTGTAATAGCTTACACACACACGCACTGACACACGCTGACACACACACACACACACACACACACACACACACACACACACACATGACAATGTCTGTATTAAAAAACATTGTAATAACATACACACACACTGACACACACCTATTACAATGCTTGTATTAAAAAGCATTGTAATAACACACACACACACTGACACACGCACCGATGACAATGCCTGCATTAAAAAACATTGTAATCAGATACACACATACTGACACACACACCTATGACAATGTCGGTATTAAAAAACATTTTAATAACATACACACACTGTCACCTACACATATGACAATTCCTGTATTAAAAAACATTGTAATAGCATACACACACTGACATACACACATCTATGACAATGTCTGTATTAAAAAACACTGTAATAACATACACACACACTGACACACACACACACACCTATGACAATGTCTGTATTAAAAAGCATTATAATAACATACACACATTCTGACACACACACCTATGAAAATGTACTAAAACATTGTAATAACATTCACACACACATATGGCAATTTATTAAAAACATTGTAATAACATACACACACTGACACATACACACACCTATGACAATGTCTGTATTAAAAAACATTGTAATAACATACACACACACTTATGACAATGTATTAAAAACATTGTAATAACGTACACACATACACACTGATACATACACACACCTAAGACAATGTCTGTATTTAATACATTATAATAACATACACACACTGACACATACACACACATATGACAATGTCTGTATTAAAAAACATTGTAATAACATACACACACACGCCTATGAGAATATATTAAAAATATTGTAATAACATACACACACTGACATATACACGCACCTATGAAAATGTATGTATTTAAAACATTGTAATAGCATACACACACTGACACAAAAACACACTTATGAGAATGTCTGTATTAAAAATATTGTAATAAGGTACACACACACCTATGACAATGTATTAAAAAACATTGAAATAACATACACACACGCACACACACACACCTATGACAATGTCTGTGTTAAAACACATTGTAATAGCATACACACACTGACACACACACATCTATGACAATGCCTGTATAAAAAAACTGTGTAATAACATACACCCACTGACACACACACACACTTATGACAATGCCTGTATTCAAAAACATTGTAATAACATACACACACACCTATGACAATGTCTGTATTTAAAACATTGTAATAGATTACACACACTGCGACACACACACACCAATGACAATGCTTGTATTAAAATACATTGTAATAACATATACACACACTGACACACACACCAATGTCAATGCTTGTATTAAAAAACATTGTAATAACATATACACACACTGACACATACACATACCAATGATAATGCCTGTATTAAAAAGCATTGAAATAACATATACACACACTGACACACACACCAATGATAATGCCTGTATTAAAAAGCATTGAAATAACATATACACACACTGACACACACACACCAATGATAATGCCTGTATTAAAAAGCATTGTAATAACATACACACACTGACACACACACCAATGACATTGCCTGTATTAAAAACATTGTAATAGATTACACACACACTGACACAAACAAACCAATGACAAAATGCCTGTATTAAAAAGCATTGTAATAACATACACACACTGACACACACACCAATGTCAATGTCTGTATGTCTGTATTAAAAACATATGCTGTATATTTCAAGCTTCAAACTAAAACTTTATTTTCAAGCAAATGGCCAATTTTTAATCAAGATTTGCAGATGCAATTTCTCATAAAGTGCTTGTTATGAAATTGTATGGTGATATTGGCTCATATTTTGTTCTTTCAATTTAAATTCGATGAGCATATTTATATTTTCATAAAACAATACTAAAAACGTTTTAACGTTTACACATAACACATACATGTTATCATAGATAAATATTGTAATTATCAATATATGTCCCTACCCGTCATCATCTATTACATGTATATCTTCAATATGAGAGCTAACGTTCGCAAATTTAAAGTTGACAGTCAAAACCTAGACATCTTCTTTCATGAAATGGATATGTAACTCCCGCTTGTTTCACTGAATAACTAAACATATCTGCAGTTAATACTGAAATGAAATGTTGCATTTAGATTTCCTTAATTGAAACTGTGTACTCATTCATACTTTTTTCATACATGCGCACTTGTTTTGTTTCGACGTGTTTCCGACAGAATACAATATGAAATCGGGCAGACGAGTAAAACAACCTGTGATTAGAATTATAGTCCCAGATAGAACAAGGCCCTGCAGAAATGTTTCACATCGCAACAATGTATGAAGGGAACTCATTATGGCGTGAAAAGCATTGCTATTGTATATGTTGTGTTGTTCAAAAACTTTCCATGAACAATCGTCGTATCTTGTGGCGCCTTTAGAAAATTGGAGATGTCATTATATATCTGTCGTGTGCCCCAGGGGCATATTTACTTTGTCTATGAAAACCGCCGTCGGAAACAAGTCTCCCCACGAGCATCAATGTTGTAATGCTGGCATTTTGATTAACGTGCAGTTCTTAATTGATTCATATTACGTAATACGACATCATCTTCCCTTATCAACGTCCAGTTGTCTTAAATAGCCTTTGTTGTGAACAAAGACGTTAACAGAGATAAAATAACAATATCTGATTGTTGTCTGAAAATCGAATCACCATCGCACATTATTTTTATGAAACCAAAGTAAGAGATAAAATCGGCTTGTCGCCAAATACTTATTTCCTCACTACTAGGGGCACAAATTCTATTATTCCCAGTAATAGTTGTAGTAAAGACGTGCTTCTATTCTCAAGCAAAAATGTTATGAATATGCCTAAAAAGAATGTATTTGTAAAGCCTGCAACACTTTTATTATTAGCCAAGTTTTGTTTAGTGCAAGGGATTTTAAGTTTTTCTTGAGTTGTAGTTATTTAAACTTTCACCCAGTGGATAGAGTATCAATATGCAAACTTTGAAAATATTAAAGTCATGTACAAAGAATAATCCTTTATATGTTATTTTATATTTCATTTTATATTATTTAAAAAAAAGGTGTTATGAATTTGTGTCTTGTCTGTATCTTCCAGGGGCAAAGAAACGTGGACCTCAGTTTCGTTACATGATCAAACGGAAAATGTATGCGTATGTTGTTTGTTACCTTAAATTTTCTTTTAAACTTGTGTCAATTTTATCTCTACAAAGATTTTACAAATTACGAATATTGATAAATTGCGACTAAATACGCTAGCATTTATGATGAAAAATGTATAGTTTAATTGTTCTTTGATATAACTTGCCAAACTCGTTACATTGAAGGCCAAACTCGTTACAATGAAGTCCAAACTCGTTACAATGAAGTCCTAAAGCATTTTTTTCCGTTGTAGGTTCGGACTCAGATCGAAATATTACACAAACAATATTATTAACGTTGTAATCAGGAAAGGAAGTTTCTTCTCGCTATAACCAGACAATGAAACATTTATGGTAGCGGTTAGAGAAGAGATAAATTTCCTCTCTCTCTCTCTCTCTCTCTCTCTCTCTCTCTCTCTCTCTCTCTCTCTCTCTCTCTCTCACACACACACACACACACACACACACACACATATATCTAGCATACCGTAAATTAAAACTTATTCAGTATTTGTGGCAGAGGCTGAGACAAAGGGATAGATGAATTCAGTATATATTTGCGTATACTATCAATAATATCTGTTTTCAAACTTTGAATTGTGTATACCAGTTAACTTAAATTCTTTCAAAACCTGTATGAAGACCCTAGTGACCGTCATTTCATTAGAAACGGAAATATAGGTCTTTTCAGAAAAAAATTTAAGGAACTTTTTGGATGATAGAAAACAATCTATCCCCAGTTCACTTACTTTTCAGGGCACATAATAGCGCACAAAGGTCATTGAAAGAAATTAGCATTTCGTTTACATTCATAAAATCCTGACCATAAAAGTTCCGATACATTATGGCCTTTGATCTCTTATAAATTGCCCTTTGAGTTGGACTGATAACGCATGCATCGCGTTAGATCATAATAACAAAGAGATCCCCTCCGGTGGTGAGTGAAAGGTCGCTCTGTGTTGCATAATATGTCGGGACAAACAACACAGTGGAGGCGGATGACTTTTGACAGTGCCCATGTTAAACTAAGATACTAGCAGTGTCGGGCGTCTTGAGATGTTACACCTACATATAGCTTCACTTCGGCGTAAGTGTGTGTGTGTGTGTGTGTGAGTGTGTGTGTGTGTGCGCGCGTGTGTGTGTGTGAATAAACAGATGGAATGGCACATGTTAGAATCCCTTTGCATCTAGACAAAGATACCAGATAAAATAAAATCCCAGATAGAGTAATTTGATTATCATTAAGAGAGATTTTAACAGAATATTCATAAGGGGACTACTGCAGATAAACTTTATCAGAATCCAGAACTTTGTCGACATACTTTCCATAGTGATATCCCTCTTGGGTATCTACGCAGAGAAGGGAAATAAACCAGAGGGCTCTAAGCGTTGGTTGACATTATTGTAAGAGAAAAGTGCTGGATTAAATTCAGACCTCAAAATACTATAGAACTCTAGAAGCCCTTAAATAATTAAATGCTTTTATACTGAGCTCTGCTATCTAATTTCATTGATATTGTCAAGATGTTTCTTCTCTTGAGACCGTTAAACACGATAAAACTTGTAAATAACTACTAAGTTAACCATCAACACCGTACTCAACTCCAAACTCGTCATTTCGCCTGCACTTCCCCTCCATTCTTGTCGGGTCCTTTTAGCACATTTTGTTATTCTATTCAAGGACAATTTTTGCTGAATAATTTGCTTAAGCGTAAATGTTGGTCTTGCAGCGCCATAACATATTTGATGTGGCAGGCTTTGTTTACTCATTTTAGTCCCCGCCCAATTTTTGACATATCATGCATGAGCCAATATCAAGGTTGCCAGGCAACTGGAGCACTGGGTCACTGGGCTAATGTAATGCACAGCAGTCTTCTTTTGCACACACAACAAAGAGGAAAGGAAAATGGTTATCTTGTTTAATTTCCACTAGACCATATTACAGTACTGTTATTTTATCACGCAGCAACATGACTCACAAACGAAATTAATTCTAGTTTTAATAACATTCAAACAACATTCACTGTATGCTTAGTATAAAGAGGAATAAAAGAAAAAAGTGAATTAAAAGCTGGAAAAAGAAAAGAAATAAAATAAATAAAAAATCATTTTTTTCGTGTTTCTGGAAATGTTCATGCTCTGGTTATGATTTGGTTAGCTTCTGTGTTAAAGACACATTATCGTGAAAATTCTCTCTGAAACAAAATACCTTTTGATAACGCATAAAGAAGTATAGTGCAAGAATAGATTCTGGAACAAAAAGGCTGGCCCATTGGTGCAACTAAACAACATTTTTCACTCTCCGAACATCATCCTTTTCTTATCTTGAATTACAAACTGCAGATGACAACAAGACGGAAACCCTTCTCTTCCTCTAGCTATAATATATGAATAAAGAATTAAAAAGTAATACATAAAATATAGCTTAGAAAACCCCAAAGCGGTAGACCCACCACACACACACACACACGCGCGCACTCCCCCGACACCTAAAATTGTTTTTGTCAGGTCGTTGGGAGCGACGATATTTAAAAGCGATGCAAGATATCTTGATCAGCTAAATTAATAACAGAAGGGGACTTCCCACGGGTAAGGAGTAATGAGGCAGAAGCCTTTAACACAAAACATTTGTGTCGATCCTATTTTTCCACTAAAATTCCAGAGTAATTGATTGCAAACAAATTAGGTAACAAGAATAAGGTTGGTACTTTAAGAAAAGTACCAAGAGATGAACGCAACAGTAATGGCATGTAACAAAGTTGCAGCTGAGGTCAGTATGCAAGAAATGTGTGAAAAGGAAGGAATTTAGTTTGTTTGTTTGCATATAATCTTTGTTGCATGATTTGTTTTGAATGGCATTTTTGAACAAATTATTTTGTATATGAAGTGATGGCGCTGTTTGGTATAGGACATAAAAGTCTTATATTTGGTAGCACATACGAGAAAATTTTATAATTGCATAGAGAAGTGTATGATTGAAGCAGAAGTAAAAGGAAGGATGTAATTACAGAAGGGATAGGTAACTATTAAATACGTTGCCTTGAAGTGTATATATATTCCATAAGGAACACTGTGATGAAATAAAGCTGAATGGAAGAACTTAACATATGTACATAAGCATAAATACTAATAGGAGGTGAAGATGAAATATAAGTATGTCTATTAAGTATGAAAAATATAACTGGATAGTAGGGCATGTTGGTTCTGACTAAAGTCATGGTTGTTAAATGTTTAAAAGTCATGGTTCATCAACTAAATATAATAGACCCAGATGTTAGCATTGTTCTTTCAATAATTAAAATACTTATTTCAGTAGCAGTAATACCAAAGAAACATTTAGGATGCGTAATGATACTAACTGTGCAACATCAAATGTTATTTATTTGATAACTTGTATAAAGCAATACTGTATTAAACCTAGGGTATGTGCTATTTGTATTTTACGTCTCTGTTTATAGCTTTGTTAGATTTTAATGATTATTTGTTTGATTATGGGGAGTCGGTGTTTGGAAGATATTTCCCAACCCGAGTAATCAGCTAATTTCTAGTAGTAGACGTCATAATGTACAGTATTCACAAGACTTTATGATAGCATGGATTATTTTCGTAAAATGGACCCTCCCTAATTACTTAATATAGAGAATTCTGTGGATATTTTAGGTGCACGTGTTTAGTAATTTGAGATAGGAATAATTATTTGTATTAAGTGTTTGGGTCGTGTTTTGTATTACAATGGAGTGAAGTACTAATATTCGACTCGTAAAGGCTTAACGAGGAATCAGATAATGATCATATAAATGTGAAATAAGAAAACCATGCAAGTGTGAAATTAGAGTTTTGTGATGTTAGGTCATTAGATGATTAGAGGAAAATTGCTGTAGTATTTGCGCGTTTAAGAACCTTTCAGTTGACAACGACTGTTGTCTTGAGGTCCTTTGAAATAGGGGAAAACATGGACTGTCAAAGCCAGACTCACGCAAAAGTTGCTTGATTCTCTCGTTAGTGAGACCCCTTGCGTCCCAGCTAACACATAACGTTTTTACAATGATGCTGTAAGGTTGTGATTTGGTTACGTGGGAAAATAACGTTCTTGCAACGTTGCTAAAACATTACACACGAACATAATATTAATTGTCCTCTGATCGCGAAAATGTAAAAAAAAATTACAAATAGCGCGTATATACATTGATTATTACAGTTTGTACAACAAATAGTGTCACTTTTACTAAGATAATATGTGACGTTTTTACAACGTTGTACCGATGTCGTGTTTGACATTGCAGTATGAGGGGTAACAGTCATGTTTCGTAGTTTTGTTCATTTTTATTTTCAAAATAAATAACTGAATGAAGTTTGCAACTTTTGTCTAAAAGGACTTTATTCGCCAGCAATTATGATTACAAACGTGAAGTACGATCATTGCCTTATAAATTGTTTACGAATCTACGAACCAAAGTTTGTAGCTCTTCCTGTTCGGGCATTACGGCATCTGTGACTGAGACGTGGACTATTATTTGCCGCTTTCAGCTGCGTGGAACAGTCAAGGTATGTACATTAATCAGTTAATCTACAATTCACATTTTAGCTTCAAAAGTAACGCTGCTATTGATATAGAGAGATTATTTTTGGGGTGATTGTTCTACCTTGCCTACGGACGCTTTATTGCACATGTAAACACCATGACGTAAGCGAAGCGGTGCCAATTTAAAACAGAGGAAATTGGGCCTGTCTGCCAAAGTGTTCAGTCTATGCATATAATCATATAAATTTTTGTAGTATTTCTGTGGCATTTATCTTACTCGGATTAAATAAATTTTATTTGGGGCATTTTTGCAAAGTAAATTAGCGAGAATAGGGATGGGTTGTCGTGGTAAAATGCCTTGAGTTAACGTTAAATTGCGCATGCGCGCAGATCAAGAGCGTGAGATTTATCGTTCTTGACCCCCTCCCCCTAGTATAATAAAATAAAATTAAATAAATTAAAAGCGAAATTGAAAGGAAATTTAAATGCTTAGACAGATGTATACATGTTGATATGCATGAATGAAAAAAAAGAAAATGCACATTAAAACGTAATTAAATGTTGATGTTACAAGCATGAATGAGTGATATTATAAATGTTGCATGCAAAACCATGGCAAAAAAGCTATATTTCTAAACATATTTTGCCACCTGTCTAAAGAAATAATAATAATAATAATAATAATAATAATAATAATAACAATAATAATAATTTAATAATTATTATTATTATGATTATGATTATGATTATTACTATTATTATTATCATTATTATTATTATTTTTATTATAGTATTAATACATTTTTTTTCAGATTTACTCCTTGAGTTCCCTTGGCAGTTATAATATCGGGGAGACTATCCACAGAATGATGAAAAAAATTGGTACCAACAGGCTCTTGTCAGAATATAGCCATAAAGGGAAGAAAGCTTTTCAAGAGCGCCGGATATGAAGGGTTTTGATAAGTAAGTACGATTTGATTCACATTGTTTACTTTTCATACTATTGGCCACAGATTTTCAAATGTTTATTTTTCATACTATTGGATACAGATTTTCAAATCAATGGAAAATGTACTACGTGTCTCTTCACACACATACTGGAACTAAGTACATGTAAAAGAACCTAAGACCACATTTCAAATGATGTGTTTTTACAAATACTACCTTGATTATTGATGACAGAAAAATTCAACGTATCCTTTGTTGTGAAACTTATTTTGAAAATATTTTGTTACTCTTGCAGGAGCATGCTTGGGAAGTAATAACAAGGCCAAGTCAAGTGAAGTTGAAAATGCCATATCAGAGACCATCAAGTAACATTTGGACACGACAAGGAGGGACAAAATACAAGGTTAAGCACTTGAGCTCTTATTTCATCAAGATTTGATTAGATTTTGTGTTTTATGCATTATATTTGCAAAAGTCGTTGATTTCTAAATTGCAAATAAAATTGATGTTTATCATGTTGCCAATGACGATCAGAACTTGAGTAGACAGTTAAAATTACATCCAACTTCTTCAGTTGAGCAAGTGCTTTCACTTGGAATTTTACTGAAGTGAATTATTCGGACAAGTAAAATCTACTTTTGCACAAATTGATTTCACCATCCACTTGCCTGAATGGACAATCATGTCCAAAAATTACCGTCTTAACCTGCTTAACGATATTAGGGGAAGGACAAGTACAGAGAATTAAGTTTCATTACACTAACTAGTTAACTTTATTTCTACATATGTAAGTATTGCTGAGATGATGTGTGACTTTGTTCAAGCATTAAAATTAGTTTTCAACTTGCAGGAGTCTGAGCAGAAGAAAAAGACCCATATTGACTTTGCTGTCGAGGATACAGTATCTATCACAGAATCTTAATTAAATCCTGAAAATAAACGGATACAAATAAAGAAATAGTAAAATATATGCTGTATTGTTTTCTTTTCTTTATACCCATTTGTCTCTTCTTAAATACAAATGTCTGTACCTCATGCCTGTAAAGCTTGTTAGCACAACTATTTGATGACAAAACCTTTGTATTGGCAAATTGATATTTTCAAGTAATTTCCTATGCTTATGTAGAGTAGAAATTTTCGAACAACTGCACAGAAACTGCTAGATTTAGGCAAATATATTCAGAAAGAGTTTCCCCCTTCATAACTAGATGATCTGTAAATTGCATCCAGTTTAGTGAATTTCATTTTTGTATCCTCACATCCTCACTGCTTGCATTAAGAGCATCTAAACTGGATCCTGCCCATCCTGTTGTTTGGCTATCCACCCGTACAGATTCATCAAGTGTTATTGTACAAAAACAATTAAAGACTACTGTAATTTAGTTAGTACTAATATTAGTACCCTACTTTGTTTGTTGACGGGGTACTAATTTCACACCCTGTGCTCTTTCTGCATAGTGTCAGCAAGTTTGAAGATATTGGATACACATAAACTTGAATCAAACAATCCTCTCATTACACAAATTCCCAATTTTCACCATAGAAACATGATAAATGGTGTTCACCTTCTTAAATCAAATTTTGCTGTTGAACAGTCTGCCATCTTATGTAATACTTCTACTGTTTTCAGCATACACCAGAGGAGCTTATGGGATGGTCCGTACATCTGTCAACACAACTTTGTTATTGGAGGAATGCTAGTAATCTTTACATACAGATTCGGCCTAAGGTTTAGTTGGGTCTAAATGAAAATAGTGATGCTCGGGTGACAATACCGCAGCCACAGTGAGCATCTTAAAAGTCTTGACACTACTACTCGTAGACGGATGGTCATATCATATGGGGTTTTCACTAGAAGACTTGTGATGATGTCTAGTTGATCCTAAATAAAAATGATGACAACCTGACATCAATATGGCAGCCATCTTGAAAATCTTAATGCTACTCCTCCTAGATGGATATTCATGTTGATTAGGAATTTTGATCAAATGACTTGCTATGTCTAGTTGGCCAAAATGAAAATGGTGCTGATCTGACATCCAATATGGCCACCATGGCAGCCATCTCGAAAATCTTGTAGCTACTCCTCCTAGATGGATGGTCATATTGACACCGAGTTTTCATCAAATGACATGTTTAGTTTGTCCCAAATGAAAATAGTGCTGATCTGACATTCAGGACAGCCACCATGGCAGCCATCCTAAATATCTCGCTTCTCATCCTTGATGGATGGTTACATGAACATTTTTGTCATGTTTAATTGTAGAATTGGATTTTCTTGTCAGCAGTGGGGCATATGTGCTTCAGAAAAACAAGTGGCTTTCATTCTTAACAGTTTTCAATATAGTTTTTGAATGTTGTCAGGAGGTTGTGGGAATGTTATAGTATGACGTTAAACAACAACGTTGTAGCAACATTCCAGCAAGTTCACCAAATCACGTTGCCACAACGTGATACAACAATGTTGCCACAACTATAGTGCAACGTTGCTGCAATGTTGTAGCAACGTTGAATTGTTAGATGGGGTGTAACAATATGTTGGACAAACCTTTCAGTAAGCATAGATTTGACAAGAACAACTTTATCGATCCATCTTTTTAATCTCGTGTCTCCACACACTTTAATGCTGGCTTAAGGCAATTGATGTTGTTAATTCGGAAATAGAACGTGTGTCAAAAGAAAAACATCCAGTAGATTTAAATTCTAAGATTATATATGAACTTGATTGATACGTTTATTGTTATTGGTGTGGGTCAGAAACACATTCTCAATAACTGGTTTGGTTTGGTTGAACCCACTTTAAAGTATTTTGCCTAAACCAAATTTAATAAAGAGAACCTTCTAGCGTCCTCTAATAACATATTACAACAATCATCATTGTAGTTATGGCTGGTGTTAATGCTTAGCAGCAGCATCGTCATCATCATTAATAGTTAAGATAATTTACTTTATAATCAGCTTTAAAATCTTAAATAAACAAAGATCATATTTTCAAACGCTCGAAAGATGATGTCCAGGTTTTCTGCAGCGGTCTAAATATACCAAACATGAGTGAAGAGGAGAGAGTCTTTCTAGAGCCTAAGTTAATCATTGAAAAGTTGTGGCAGCTTTGGCCAAATTAAATCATGCTTCTTCGTAAATGGATACGACTGAGTTTTATAAATTCTTTTGCAGAATGCCATGTGCAACTGCAGGACTCACGGTGCTAATTCAGCTCCTATAGTAAACCTATGCAAATATCATGATATTAAAAATTCAATCACTTTAAATTTCTGAATGCTCATGATCAAAACTATATTTATTAGTATAGACATATCCTTGATGACAGCTTCTCTCTAAAGAAAACAATATGAGCCGCGGCATTTTCTGGATCTACATGTGTTTGAAACGTGTGCTTTTAATTCCGCACCAAAAAGTCAGGTGCTAATTTCAGAAATGTGTTTTCCAAACTCTCGTCTGTAAAAGGACTGAAATTCCATCACTAAAACATGGTCTCTATTTTTTTCAGTTACGATTAGGTCTTAAAAGTCTTTTAAAGTCTTAAAAGATTCTTTTCACTAAACTTTACTTTATTATCAACCAATCTCTATTTTATCTTCACCCATTTCTAGACTGGTTCCCCTTCTTCCATATATTTAGTACCGGTAGTCATGCAGCGAGAATGACTGTTTGAATTTAAGTAGCTTACGGCCATTCGGCCATGTGCGACTGCAGCGATAATGTACTCAACCGTGCTTATCCTGTTCTATGTGGCTAGTGGAAGGGCTATCAGCTTAGGTCTGGTACGAGTAATTGCATCATGTTACATAAAAGGGTCAGCAATTGGAAATGTTCCCGTAACCTGATAACCTGCACTAAAAAAAAAGTATATATTGTAACACTGAGCGGAAATATCATACAAAATACTGCTTTGATTTTGCTCAATGTTTGAATTTATTTTTCTTTAAAGTTCATGTATTAGTCTATAAAAGTTCATATATTCTTATTCATCAGAAAAGATTGTCTTATATAAATGAATATGGCCGGGGGGCTTCAAGCCAATTTCGTAAAGGTCCATTACATAAAGACTATAATAAGAACAGTGCAAGAAACGTGTGATTCAAAACAAGCTTTTCACTTTAAAGTGAGAAATTGTGATAGTACCGTCAACTTTGAACCAATACAAATTTATCATACGGACAAAAGTATAAGTTCGGTATGTACTCTGCTAGACTTTTAATTTTGCAAGAGGGGCAAGATAACACTTGATTTTCATTTTTCAGTGAGTCTATCACTATTGTAAAGCACAGATTGATTTTCAATAGCAGGAAAACTTCTTACCTGTCTCTTATCTCTTTGGTAATACAATTTGTTAAATCATCATCAATGTCCAACCCCACAACAACAGCAACACCAATAATAATAATAATAATAATAATAATAATAATCATAATCATAGTGTCCATCGCAAATCTAATAAATCAAAATTAGTTCTCTCGAGCTGGGACTACTTTCTATGTTACTTCCTACTTAGTCGCTATTATACATATATCCGAATGGCCCCAGAGGCATCAGGAATTAATGCGTAGTATTATGAAACTTTACGAAAGAGCTCATGGTAAAAATACTCACACTTTCGTTGTTCTATACTTTACCAATTCTGTTTAAATAAGTCATATTTCGATCTCACGCCGAAATCTGCTCTTTCGTATCAAAGGGAGATACAATAAGATGACTTGAACTGATGACTTTCAAGGGAATGTCGATACTTTGAAACAGAGTATGCAGTAGTATTGAATGAAAATAATTGTTTCTTGCTTTGTTCTGCACAAGACTTGTACCGAAGATAAAGATTAGAACCTGTCACATATCAAATGAAGATACAAAATAAAACTGAATGTCGACTGTCTGATTTTTAAAAAAAAAATATGTATGCTAAGTCGTGATCAAAGTTTCTTTGCCAGTAACATCATCTGCCCTGTGACTAAACAAACTCGTTTGTTTGGTGTTTGGTGTTTTACGGCACAACAACACGTTTATGATTATATCGTGCCGAAGCAAGTAGAGTACAGTGCCTTGCCCAAAGACACAGCACGGTAAACGGTCTGAACCAATCAGATGATGGGAATCGAACCTGCACTCTTCTGGTAATTAGCCCACCGCCTTGACCACTGGACCACCGCGGCTCCTACTGAACAAACTCACTACTGGAAATTGTGTCTTGCAATCTTTCTTGTGAGAGCCATTTCAAAACAATATCCCAAGGTATCACGTATGTGTCTTTAATTAGTAACTAAATTGTTCTTGTTTGCAGGTCCGATTGACCCTTTTTGTTCCTTTGTCTCTCTTGGATTGTTATTTGATCTAGATCTGAAAAGTTGGAGAAATGTCATCGATAAGTCTTCAAAATGGCGGCGTGGGTGGGTGTTGGGGTATATTTGCCGTAACTTGGCAAACTAGGACTGCTGTTTCATTTTTTTGAATTTGTTTAAAATAATGCTACTCTTTATATTTAATTTTTCTGGCCTTTTCTTTTATCTTGTGTTACTTGTCAACGAATCCATAACAAAGAAACTGTAAACCGTTGCAAATTGGGAGACTACCTTACCAGCAACAAACCAGAATGTATTTAGTAACATCCTCGATGTGTCCTACATATGGGTAATTTTGGGCGAACTCTTTGCGTGAAACTAAGCAATAAATTTGCTATTATTTTGTTTCTTTACATGTCATGACGGATTAAAGTGTGTATTATTTCTTACACTTTTCTCCCCGTTTATTTGAGAGATCATTGAAAATTACACTTCGTTTGGCTTTAAGTTGCATAATCTCAGTTAACGTGGTCAATCCACTCTTGCATATTTATACAACAGAAAAGAAAATGCTAAATCTCCATGCTTCAGACATATTATTTGAGTTATAGCAGTATGTATGTATGTATGTATGTATGTATGTATGTATGTATGTATGTATGTATGTATGTATGTATGTATGTATGTCCAGCTATCCAATAATTTTTTCTCCATACTTTGTTGTTCCTACATAAAGAAATCCGCACCTGTTGTTTCAATGTTATGAACAGAAGATAAAAAAAACTCCCAAATACCTCAAAACATTTGTAAATGTATGTTTAGTTGTTGGGGTGTTTTGAAAAAAAAAATCCCTTCGGTATCAGCAGGTCTCCATCAAAACAAAAATTAATTTTTCGGAGAGATGAACGGCCAGTGAATTGTAATTGTAGCTGATTACAGAACAGAACAGAATAAACCAATTATTATAATTAGGTAGCATATGAGACATAACATATAATATATGAGTGGTGACAAATTGTGTTGTGATTATGTTGAATATGTAGCAGTTTTAGGATTCAAAAAGAAAAGGTGTATATAGAAATAAAATTGAGGAAAACCTATCATTCATCATTCAAATAGATATCCTTAATTTTATTAGTAGCAAATTCATACTGAAGAACAATTCAATATTATATAATCTTTAACACAGTATAATGTTTATTCTTTAATAAGGTAAAATACATTTGTACGTCAATGTACAGTAAAGGTTCAGTCGAGCAAAAGATCAACTCAAATACAATGTCCTGTTTAGAAAACCAGTGTTTCTAAACTCATGATATATCGCTATTATTAAAGTATCAATTGTGCAAATTTATTCATTATACTTTTCACGAATTTTGATAATTTTACCAGTATAAAATGTATTTCCTGTTAAAAACGTTCTTGACATTTCACAACATTTGCTCTGATATAAAACTAAGGTTTCAAAAGTTGAGATCTTGCAGTTCAAAAAGAATGGACAGATAAAAAAAAGAGTCGTATTCATCACCAATATCGTTTTTCTTACAAAGATGACATTATCTGTTATTATTTGATATATTTTCCCAAAGCTCTTGACTCCACTTGGAGTATGTGAGTACTCGTTCTAAATTTGAGTAAAGGTAAATATGTATTTATATATAGTGATAATAACTGACTTTCAAAATTCAGATACTATTTAAAAACGAAATAATTCTTACCTTTGGATAAAGTAACGATTTATGCATTCCATTCCTGCTTTGTAGCTTGGGTAGTTATTTATAAAGTCCTGATAAAAGTGATAAATTCTTCCAACAAAAATCATACTATTTTGTTTACGAATTCAGTCTATTTATAACTGTGATCCATTTTTTCGGCTCTTTATATATATTTGAGAGTTTTTTTTTTCTTTTTTTCTATTTATAATTGAGATTTAAAAAATCTAATCATGCGAGATTTATTGTGAACATTGATTGGTCTTCTACCCAGTTCTGAATGCAGCTTATAAATCGGTATACCTTTCCCGAGTTTGGTTATGTCCCTGAGTAATTCAGTGTGCACATGTTGCATTAATCAAACTTCACAACCATAAAGCAAATTCGGAAATATTTTATGATTAAAAAGTTGCAATTGCAAATCAATGGATGTGCAAGTTACGTATTCCTTAAAAAAAAAAGAGAAGAAAAAAAAATGCATTACTGTTGTTTTTTTGTGTTGTTTTTCTTGCTTGTTCAACGTTGTGTTTCTTATTCTTTTATTCTTTAAAGAATCTACGGATTTCGGAAAAAAGACACCAAGTTACTTCAATTCATCACATATACAAATATTATTTTCGCCATTTCGCCATGTTTACATTCAAACCGATCAGTTTTTTACGCTTTCCAAATATCATGATCTTTGTGTTTGTAAAATGAATACAAAGTTTAACATGCTTAGGTACCAAAATATTATAGTATCGTCAGCATATAATAAAATGAATACAAAGTTTAACATGCTAGGTACCAAATATTATAGTATCGTCAGCATATAATATTTTAGGGTATGATGAAGCTTTAAAGTCTACTTAAAATATATTCACTGCGGAACATTGATTTTATTCAAAAACGATTCCAGGTCGTTAAGAAACAACGATAATAATCCCAGTGACAGATTTTCTCCTTGCCTAACCACACACGACTTTGGAAAAAAACTAGACACTTCTCCGGTAAACATATGACACAGTGGCAGTGCGAGGGTTTGAGGCGCCCGGCGGCAATGGTCTTTAGTGGCTCCCCTACCGAGGCGCCCGGGGGCAATGTTCTTTAGTGGCGTTCCTACTTTGTCACAGAGAACAGTTTTTATGTCAGTTGCCAACCTCAACCCCCCCCCCCCCGCCTTATCTACGCCCCGGTTACAGCTGTCGAAAAACTCTCGACGACGCATCCCCTTGCCCGGTACCCAGGGGCAATTGCCCCCCCCCCTTCCTCTAAGATACAAGACATGAATAGTTTTAAAACAAACTTGCCGTTTACATTGTTTCGGAGTAGTTTCACTCAAAGACCATCCAGCCAAAGAGAATCAAAACCTTTGCTAAAATCGATAAAAGAGTGAAATAGTTTTTGTTTTCTGAATTTCGGAAAGCCTGTTATGGCATATAGTGCAAAATATATGATCCGTTGCTGAGTATCGAGCTCCGAATCCAGTCTGGTTTCCGTCCAGTATATTGTAAAAAGTAAGAAATTTTTTGATTATAAGATTCAGAATAGCAGTAGATAATTTACCGACACAACTTCAAATTTGTATTGGACGATAATTGTCAGAGTGAGTCAGATTCCCGCTAAGCCAAGAATCAAGGATTTGAGCCAGAATATGAAGTCTGATTCTGTTTCAATTACAGTGACATGAGAAGAGAATGTCTTTTTAACTAAAACTCTTAAACCCCCAGTTTTATAAATGTATTTTTGCTTCCTGCATTTAGGAAACAAATCTCAAAATCGTGAATATTTATTATGTCAAGATTGTCGGTTTACGTTTCCTTCACACAGTCTAAACTCTTTTTTTACATTATTTAAGACGCTTTAAAATAATGTAGACCAAAAACTGTTATTTCCATTTTCTTCAAAGATAAATCAGTGAAACTGGAGAACTCATTGGTGTGGCTGAAGTAAGACATGTATATGTGCCGATGTGGCTGAAGTAAGACATGCATATGTGCCGATGTGGCTGAAGTAAGACAATCATATGTGCCGATGTGGCTGAAGTAAGACATGCATATGTGCTGATGTGGCTGAAGTAAGACATGCATATGTGCTGATGTGGCTGAAGTAAGACATGCATATGTGCCGATGTGTCGGAAGTAAGACATGTATATGCGCCGATGTGACTGAAGTAAGATATGGATATGTGCCGAAAATGGTTTTGAAATTGCCTATGATTTACTTCCAAGCTGTTGGCTTAGTTGCTATGAGACAATTTCAAACACTTTTTAATATTTTTGAGAATCCTTAAGATAAGGAAGACCAATAATTATATTTCAAAACAACATTAGGTGACCTGCATGTAAGTGTTTTTCTCTCAATGTTATTTCGATTTCCTAGCAACGATCAATAGGTAATATTGGTGGGGTGGGAGGGGGGAGAGAGAGGGCTCTTTAAACTGTATGGTTGAAATAGGAAATGCCTAATTAACTAAAATACAAATACTGAGAAAAATTGAACGAACCGAAATTGAACGAAATGCAATAGAAATTGTACGTAATAGACATAAACTCAATTATTAGATTATATGTTTAATAATGATGATGATAATGTATAACTAGTGTTAAAAGATTGTGAAATGAACGCTGTGGTTATTAAAATATAGCACAAAACAAATGTTTTTCTCTCAGCAATGCTGTCAAGTTTTAAATAATGTATTTAATTAATTTTACCAAAAATAATTCAGTCGTACATTGCAGACTGAGTCGAGTTACTTTGCTACAAAATAGACAGTTAAAAATGAATGAGTTACCTCGATAGTCCGAATGAATAAATAATCACTAAATAATATAGCGATGCAGGCGGGTGTTAAGACTTGTTGTGCCGAATTTGTACTATTTTATATAAAGCTACGAAGGTATTGATATTTGTATTCTGTATTGAACCTTTCGTTGAGTTTCGGAAAGGGGTCCCGGAATGATGTTGTACCACCATCATTTGGTTGCTTGTGATACTGAGTGTTCGTGTTCTTGACCGTTAGATATGAGTTACCACGAATGAATGGACACTGCGAAGTCCTATGAATTGCTTGCGATGATGTTGACTGGGTCAGGGAATTTATCTGGGCTGGGTATACGTCGTTGATGTTGACTTGGTCAGGGAATTTATCTGGGCTGGGTATTTGTCGTTGATGTGATACCATCTGTGTGCTGCGTAAATGTAACTGTCGTTGGATAGGCTCCTTTAGAGGTTGTCTTAGTAGTCGTCCCATCGGGTTTATTCAAAGTAGGTGCACTTTCGTCTTGGGTTAATTCATGTGACAGGAATGCACACCGATTGCCAACTAAGAGTTACTCTGGTCCAGATACAACGCTAATGATTTTCTGCAGGAAGTAACAGTTCACACTAACTTTGTACCTTTAAACTCAAAGGTACTGGAAAACACGAGCTGTACGTCTTGATAGTCGCGAAAAGCAGCAATTAAAAGACTGTACTTTATTTGAACTAGCAGGGTGGAACTTGATAGATTGAAATTTTGACGTCTATCAACACGATACTCTCTATGAATATAAATAGCGTCAGGATCAAGTTCGAGCTTGTCAATCAAGAATTCCGAAATCAAAGAGTTGCAGTCCTCGTTGACTACCTCTGGTATACCCCAAACTATAAGGTTATTGCGCTCTTGACACGCCTCACTATTTGTGCACTCACCATAAATGTGATAAATTTATTTTAATGCATTCCCTAAACTTTAAGGCAAGATTTACTGCTTCAGGGTAAATGAACTCAAGCACAAATAAACCCGCAGTTATCGATTAATTTATTTCATGATCTGAATGACAGTACAAAGTTAACCAATGAATTGACGTCAGTAAAGAAACTTCTCCCCGCTTTTTAACACCTTCTGTTAAGTAATTGTATAATTGCCCATTGATTAGAAAATTGCATGATTTCTTTCCTTTATGTATTGAATTATTACGCAGTATAAATAGCTGAAATGAAAACTAGAAGCCTGTGTTCTTTAGTCTTGAAATACTAATACTAGTATCTCTCGAGAGTTATCAAGACACGTTGACAACAGACATCTGTTGAATAGCTTGGCGTGACTTAGAATGTCTGGGATAAATAATTCATTATTAAATGTCTAAGTTCATTTATGTGCTGTGAAAACAAAATATGTCGTGAATTAAGTTGTGATTAAGTTTGTTAAACTTCTTTGTTGTAGTTGCTTAGAGACTGTGTTTCCTCTCCACTGTTTTGAATAATTCTTATTATTTAGATGATATTGTCTCGATAAAAAAATAAAAATAAAAAAAAAATCAATAAGAATCGACTTTTTAAAGGTTAACGGCCTATTAAATGTAAGCAATACATTTACAATATATGTCATCCTGCAAAGCCTGTTCATAATTTAATGGTAATGATAAGAAAGAAGTAACATTTACCCTGATAAAGAGGTAACAAAATTACTTCCACGCGGTAGCTCAAATTATCTTAAATTGAATTTGTTTTCATATTCCACGAAACTTGCAGAAGGTAATGAAGTTTTACAGCCGTCATTTAGATCATGAAAATATAAATAAAAGTAACAATATTTAATTACAATACTAAAATGTAGTCTTTAGTCCTTCGACGACTCTTTGAACGACCGATGGAAATTCTAATCCTGCGGATTTGTGGTTACCGTAACTGATCTTTCCAACAGTACAGAAGGTTAACGAAAATTATTTCGATCTCCTGCATGAAGCGGATTTAATAGCTCATCGGAATCTAATATCGATGATGTCCATATTAAAGAAAAGATAATAAATTATAGTTTCTATATGTAGAAGTTTAAATATTTGAAACATCTACTGAATCGGCCGTTTAAAGTAAACTACATTTGTATTTCAACAACTACTTTTATAAAGTGTTCTTTTCCCCTCAAAACCTTCGTCTCAGCACTCGACTACTTAACTTTTTGTTCTGTAGAAAGAACACATTTTAGGGATGAAATGTATGAGTCAAATTGTGCCTTTTGAGCATTAACACAAACAAATTTACCTCTAATTTCATGTGAAAGCAGTGGTGGCGCAAGGGTTCAAGGCGGCCTGGGGCAATATTCTTTAGTGGTGCCCCTACTTTGCTACAGAGAACAGTTTTATGTCAGTTGCCAATCTCCATCACACAGACACACACACACACAGACACACACACGCACGCACGCGCGCGTGCGTTTTGTGAAGAATTACCCCCGTTACACTTAGGTGAAGGTGAAATACTATGACAATTTCAGATACAAAAAAAAAAAAAAAATCCCGACGGCGCCCCCTTTGCCTGGTTCCCAGGGGCAATTGCCCCCTCCCAATTATTCCCCTCGCGCCGCCACTGTGTGGAAGGTGTAGTTTTAAATGTCCTACCTATAGACAATATGCAAGTGCACAAGTGTGTGAGTGATACCGAATATCCTAGGTTCCATCATGATCCTCATCATCTTGATGGTCGTCGTCATCGTCGTTTTCTTCTTCTTTTTTCTGGACAGATTCCAAACAAATTGATTGAACTTAACCTTGTCCCCCCCAAGGCTCCTTCAAAGCTTTCGTTTAGACCCGTGACGAAATGGCGGATTTTCCGAAACCAGTACCAAGATATGATTACTACCTATATGAATGTCTTGATTTTGCTGACTTTTTCGTATCTATTCCAAAGTTTTTATAATATATGAGTCAAATGTTTGCTTTCATTTTAGATTCAACAATGCGAATTTATTTGATGCATTATTTCAAAAATGCAGAGCAATACACTTAGAAATGAAAATATTCTTGGGTCTTTGGCGGAACGCGGAAGTTATCATTCTTGGCGGGGACGGACAAAATTTGACAAAAGGCATGTTGGAAGATTATGGCAAATGAGTGATATGCGTTAACGATGCCCAGGTGTTTGCTTTCACAAGGAAATATTAATATAATTATCTTCTTTAATTACGTTACTAATTCGACAATTAGCGAATAGACAGTTTATGTAAAAATGTATTTAGGTATGCGTCCATTTATTCTAATGTTATTTTAGAGCTGGTTTTCGGTGTTTTAAAATATATTTACGACAATAAATGCTGTCAGGTGAAGCCATCTAGTATAAAATATATCTCTCTTCTATTACAATGACATTGAAACCACACATTTGTCAAAACTGTGCCACTGAAACTTTAATTGGCACATATCACTTGAACATTTGCGATGGTTCTTTGCTGTAATATGCTGCCTAAATTATTTTCACCTTGTACTTGGCCTGCAGTAAATGCATAGGTAATTTTTTTTTTTTTTGGAATTGATTGGAGAATCAGTATAAACATATTTAGTAAGTCTTCCTTTTCTTGAAAATTTCATAATATATTAAGAACAAATATACTATGAATGCATATTAAAAGCAAAGGTGACTTGAATGTCAATGAGCGATTACATCTATTCCTGTTCTCAAATAAATAAATACATCAATAAATCCCGCGTGACACCGAAGCTTTTGACTTACCCCTCCAGGTAATCGGTCCAAAATATTGTCGCACCCAGGTCATGGATCGCAAGAACATAGCAAAGAAAATGAGTACAAGTGTCCTCCAACACCCTGTCTGCGTTTAATCAGATCAATATGAGGTGATCTATATATGTTCATACTACCCTTATTTGACCGGATTTTTTTTCTCAATATAGATTTATTGCCATTCATTAATCAGACAGAGGAATACTATTTGCATTTGATATTATTGTTGTTGATTGTTTATTATATGAGTCGTAAGGATACGAACTTCCAATTAAATCTTGGCACATAATTTGAGTAACTTCCTCTGAGGTCCCACAATAATATATTGTCTATATTTAGAATGGTTTTGCCATTCTCTATTTCAAACAGATACAAGTAATTTACAGGTAACCAAACAGATACAAGTAAATTACAGGCAACCAAACAGATACAAGTAAATTACAGGTAACTGCGTGCGTAGGTTTGGGTGGGGTCTGCAGCAAGAACGAATGCCTCTATATTTTGACACGAAGTGTCATTGGTCTGTATGTTCTTTTATTTACAAAAACGAGAGTGTAGGTTCACTCATCAAAGGTTCTTATAACGATTGTCAGATGTAATGACAAAATTTATATTGTGTACTCTCTTCCACGCAATACAGATGTGATCTAATCATCTTTGTGTCGAGTTTCTCACCAATCATTCATATTCGGGTTACTGACTCTGAACACACCATCTTACAACCCATATAATATCAAATGGAATACTGGTTTAAAATATTGTGGTTATATCTTTAGCGTTCCGTTCGTTTATACATATGCATTTCTATTATATAAATATAAAACTACATAGGCAATGGGACAAACGTTGCGCATTTTGTGTTCTTTTCGAAATTTTTATTTTTGAATCTTCATGAACAGTTCAAACTTCTGGAGATATATTCAGTAATATTTATTGTTTTTATATAACTACCATTGTGAAATGCTTATTATAATCTTGTGCAATTAATGAATCTGGGACTTTATCAACTCTTCGAAAGACAAATTTGCCGATGCGATATCTTGTCGAGCGACAAACACGCCGACTTAAATTGCAGAAAGTCGGCGAATTATGTCGAATATTCGTCGAAACCTCTAACCAAAAATATAGCATAAATATATATAACAATTTCTCTATTCTTGCAAGTCTTGTAAATTATTATATTAATCAATATCTCATTAAAAAAATAATAAACATAATACGTAACATAGGAAAGACGCTGATTACGTCACTAATTATTCCGCTTTATTCCATATTTCAATAAAACCCTATTCAAAAGTCATCTCGGCGAAAAAAATTTCCAGTAAACTTAAGTAACATAAGATTAGATAAAAAGAGAATGTTTTGTTTCCATATAAAAACTTAATTTGAAAATATTGACATGTAAATGAAACGACAAGGGAGAGTAAAACATAACAAACATATAAACAATGTCACATACCATGGGTTACTACTATTTAATGATTTCATCAAAGTGTATTCTGCAAATGCTGCTATAACTTCTAATAATAGTTTTTTAGATGGAGGTAAAAAATTTACAAACAATTTTACAAAGCTAAGCTGAGCTTTACTCGTGCTCTAAATAGCCTTCAGTTGGACGTCGCTCTCACAGCCTTCAGTTGGACGTCGCTCTCACAGTGTATTATCGGCGAATTGACATTCAGCGAGTTTGTCGTTCGACAAAGTCTCGCACTGGCGAGTGGACCATTCCGCGAGATGCGGAATCGGCAAGTTTGACATTCGACGAAATGTCGCATCGACGAGTTATCCATTCGGGCGAGTTGTCACGCACGCAATGACTCGGCATAAATAAGGGCACGGGGGCTAAATAAATATTTTTTTCTTCTAGCATATACGGTCTTATGCATTAGATAGACTTTCTCTTAAGACTTGAAGGAACTTTCCGACAACAAAAGAAAAGGTTTTAAAGGACATATATGTTTTAATCTTTCCATGAAAAATATGCAGATTTCAGTGTAAGATTGTATACGCTGAATTAAATGACTCATGCAGTAGATAAATTAACAGCATCATCAGCAATAACAACAACTAGACTACTACTGCTACTTCTACTACAACTACTAAGAATAATAGCAATAATAAGAATAAGAATAATAAACGAAAATAATAACATCGAGAATGACCTGAAATTAGCCTGGGTACATATATGTTTTCTTTGCCAATATATTCTGTTCTTTTTATAATCCGCTGATAATCCGTCGAAAATAGTGTTATGTATGATGTTTATATAATATTATAAATATTTTAGGAAATTACAAATGTTTCTTCACTTTAATATTTGCTTAAATCTTTATGTTTATCAGGAAAAACATGTTTAACAGCATTTTGAAGTGTATGTTACCTCAGCTCTTTCTCCAATTATTGTGTACAGTGATCACAATCCCCTTACTTTCATCAACAAAATGACAGATAAAAATCGGAGATTGTTGAGATGGAGTTTTATATTGCAAGAATATAACATTGACATCAAACACATCAGGGGAAAAGACAATGTAATTGCAGATGCACTATCACGTGCCTAGAAATGTAATATTGCTTGATGTAATTAAGTCCAGTATCATAAAACATGTTCTTATGTAATTTTGGTTATTATAGTATTAGATGTATATTCAAAAGAAAGCTTTATTATATAAATCTTTCTTTTTCTTTATGAGGGGAGGTGTTATGTATGATGTTTATATAATATTATAAATATTTTAGGAAATTATAAATGTTTCTTCACTTTAATATTTGCTTAAATCTTAATGTTATCAGGAAAAACATGTTTAACTAGTGTCCTTGAATTAGGTTGTTTTGATCAATATGTTTTCTCAATTTGAAGGTCAAGGTTGAATTTTGTTTACAAGTAAAATTCCATTAAGATGACACATGTTCTAGAACATTCTGTCATGTGACCAATCTTTATATATGCCATGTTTGGTGGACATTTATTCAGTTTTGACATTACCATCAGTCTTGTAAAGAGCTATTACAGTTGTGAAAATTCATTCCAAATTCTAAGAGAGGAATTATTTTAAATATTCATTGGATTATAACAGTGCTCATAAACTTTTGGATTTTGGATTTTTAATTGATGATTTTGGAATTTATGTGAACTTATTCGGAGATTTTGGAATACTTCATTTTGACATCAGCACATCAAGATTTCTAGTACATCAGGACTTTGGAGACCATTAGCACATCATAACATTCAAGGACACAGCAGTGAATTCGGAACATTCTATATTTAGGACTTGTGATTAGAACAATCATTCTTATTGGATTATTAGGATTTCAAAACACATTACTGTAAGTGACTTTTTGATTTTTCATTTTAATTATCTAGTAATAAATTGCTTGTTGATTTTTACTTGATTTGTTGGTTTCACTTTCTTTCTGTTACATTTTTCTTAGACCATAGAGTCGGAACAATAGATTATCATTACTTAACGGCACACTATTTAAATCGTGGCGATATCGACGCCTGGGGACATGCGAGGTGATTTCCGTGATGATTAATCCTATTAACAGCAAATTTACACATGACGTTGACTTTATTCAAAACGAGGCAAGGATGCTGCTTCTCGCGCCATTTTATGTAATCGGATTACACGGTTCAATTACACGGAGATAATTTTGCACTTTCGTCGTGTTTCAACTGAATTTATTCAGACATTTTGATAACGAAAACGTGAACAGGTTGTTTCTATAGAATGTGCATATAACATTAAAACGGTCTATTTCGGGACAACTTGATCAGAGTTATCGAACGTGAAAGTATCCCGTTTAATCCGAGGGGTAAAGCAGAGGGCGCTGCATTCGATTTTCGCATGTGCCCGGACCGTCAATTTTGAAAACTAAACATTTAAGAAAACTGACCGAACTGTAACCCAGGCTAACCTGAAATATGCAGCAGAGCAGTATATTCACGTCCTTCTCCAAAAATTTTGGTCACCCACACCGCCATCCCGGCTCGCTCCCAGAAGCGTGTTAATAAGATAGAGCCGGCTTGCACAGCTATAGTCTTATAGATCTACTTGAAGTTAGTTTCTTACAAGGTGTAGGACTGCCTAAAAGTACGCGTGCTCGCAGGCACGCTGCAGCACACGTAATCTCAGATTCCATTCACGGTAGGAGCTAAGCTCACGATTATATATTCGAAAAATTCCAGATGGAAGACGACGAGGATGAAGTGGTGAAGATTCTTCAGAAAGCGAGAATAATCCTAATAATGAGCATGATGAAAAAGAACAAGAAGGAGGAAGTGTGTGTGTGTGTGTTGTTTCACTGTACAAAGACAGTCTTTCGGATAATTGCTTCCTGTATTATAGTACACGGTGACATGAATTACAAATATGTGTTCAATATGACTACAATGAATCTTAAAATGTCTATGACTTTAGCATGCTCAACCACTGATCTATCATAGTCATAACAGCTCAAAAGGTACCATATACTTAAAGGTACCATATACTTAAAGGTACCATATGCTTAAAGGTACCATATGCTTAAAGGTACCATATACTTAAAGGTACCATATACTTAAAGGACTAGCGTAAAATGAAATCACAGTCAAAATTATCTTAATATTGTTTATAATTCTTTTCGTTTCCATAACAACACAAAAATGCGCTGCAAATAAATAAATAAACAACGCAAATGTTGTGAGGTGTGATTGGAATGGGTTTCCATGCAAAACACTCTGGTCGGAAAGAACAACAATTACTTCTTGACACAAAATTTAAAATAGTTTTCAGTACCAGATTTTACAATCATTTTCATTGTTTGCACCTTGTCACATTGCATATTTACTTTTAAAATGGTCGATATCACAGGTAAACGAACAGCGTCATGACGTATCACTTGCTTTGTACCCACAGCGTCATGACGTATCACTTGCTTTGTACCCGCAGCATCAAGACGTATCACTTGATTTGTACCCACAGCATCAAGACGTATCACTTGCTTTGTACCCAAGCTCAGCTCCATGTCCAGGGCTATGATACAGTGATCGTCCACGGTTTAATTTCCGTACGCAAACGTTTGCCGGAACATGGGGAAGACTTTTAACACGAGGGCGTATCACAAGGGTTTAAAGTCATTCCCGAGTACTCCTCAAAATGCTTGCACACAACAAACACGTGTATGATCGTTATTTTTATATTATCAGAAATCCTAAAGAGTAATTTTCAGCAAACGTCACGAAAATTTACTCCAAAATATGAGTCTACCCGCACAGTTGATCTATAAATTAGGTCACTAAAGTCTTAAATATCTGTTGTTTAGAGCAAGGTATTAGACACGCACAACTTGACAACTTGATCTTGTGACCTTGGTCCCTTCTAGGGTATTCTTGCTTTATGTTTAAGTTATCATATACCCACTGCCCCGGAATCGGCATAAGCAAACCAATAACCGTACTCACGCTGCATTCGAGTTTCCGTTTTTAAGTACAGCTTATGTCGCAATAACGCGCACGTTAAACCAACCAAACCTGCCCTATTATGTAAGAACGTCGTTGTGATGACCAGTGGTTTTCCGCTCATGTTTGATATTCCTCTATAGAAAAAATGTAGACTGAGTGTGAAGTCCTATCATAGTAAAATGCTTCTCTGTGATTCCCGTTTTTAATTTAAACGGGGGAAAATCTATAGAGAATCTGTTATCGTGATTGGATTTCCAAGTTCAGATTTGACAACGAGACAGCTTTTGAAATTCTAGTCTTCGATCCTGGTATGTCTACGTCTAGTTTATTGTACCAAAAAGTCACCTATCAAATAGATGTTGATTATAATGTTCACATTTCTCTTCATTACTTGGTGTAGATTATATTAATAGTGGAGGAGTCTGTACTGTAACACATATACCAGTCCACATCGCTTTCAGGTAGTGCACTCTTTTTTTCCATCTGTTTTAAAGTGCAAATATAAAAGGTTTCATTTCGCATAAAATTCATCTAGCAAGACCAGTGTGGTCGCGTCATATCTTCTCTTTTCTCCCACTTTTGAGCCGATGTGTTATAAAACATCACACGCTTCACTTTACTGTTGGTGCGTTTAGCCTTTATGACTTTAAGACGAAATTCAAATTCTAAAACTTTCTTAGTTTCTTTGTGCATGAATAAACCAAAAGCTAATAGGCCTCAGCCAAACTATGCAAATTATAACAATAATATGTCTACGTTAATAGTTTTAGTGGGAAAAAATGTATTACAGGTAACATAGGATATGTTCCTCACCATTATCTCTACTTTAAGGACCTTGGCATCCACCTCTCTGCATGCACTGTGGTGATGAAGTCAGAAGAGTGTGCCTGTAAAGGAAAATAGAGTCAAACTTATGACTACTCTCACTGTATGCAATGTCGAGTACACAATGCACCATAATGAGAGTCAGTCTTGAAGACCAATAGCAGAAGACAAATAAACAAGATGGTATGTCAGATGATAAGATGACGCATGCTCAGAACCGCATATCCGCGTTTTTTAAAAAGAAATTATTTAAAAACGTCGTGACGACCAGAGTAATCGGAAATGCGCATATCTTTCTTGTCTTGTCATAAAATTATTCACGAAATGGCCGTTTATAAGACCGTTCTTAGAAAGCAGGAAGTATAATTTCCATCAATTGTGATATATTAGTACACAGGAATCTTGATTCATTGTATATCAGAAAGAATGATTTATACTTCCTCCCTACCTTTGTTAAACAAGTACATTCGCAGGAAATGAGACGATCGCCTCAAAATTCGATATTTAATTTTGAATAGCGTTGATGCTTGACGACTCAGATATGATAAATGGCATTTTCATAACATTTTGAAGGACACTTACACCCTCAGCATACTGTAAACTTCACTTGCAAGTCAGCTACATGGACATATTGGGTATATCTACCCACTGGGTTCATGACTATGTACTTGCTTTAGACACTTTAAGGAGTTTGATTGGAAACACTGAAACTAAGGAAACATAAGGCAAAACAAGATTTTTTTTTTTGATTTTGACATTCAATGTATGCTTTTAATACAACAGGCATTTTACGAAGAAGGTCTCTGTTGAAGTGTATGCGAGCTTACGAATTTAAGGGCAATACACCGCAGGCAAAAAAGGAAGAGATAATAATCACATTTCATTAAATCTGGATATAACAAACAATACCAGCAAAAGCGTTAAATAAGGCAACATAGTACACAATAGCATATAACAATACCAGCAAAAGCGTTAAATAAGGCAACATAGTACACAATAGCATATAACAATACCAGCAAAAGCGTTAAATAAGGCAACATAGTACACAATAGCATATAACAATACCAGCAAAAGCGTTAAATAAGGCAACATAGTACACAATAGCATATAACAATACCAGCAAAAGCGTTAAATAAGGCAACATAGTACACAATAGCATATAACAATACCAGCAAAAGCGTTAAATAAGGCAACATAGTACACAATAGCATATAACAATACCAGCAAAAGCGTTAAATAAGGCAACATAGTACACAGGAGCATAACTAATCGCATAAATGCAAACAGAAATACAAACCTTACCGCTCAATCACCTACCTACGGGCGTGCAGACAGAAATACAAACCTTACCGCTCAATCACCTACCTACGGGCGTGCAGACAGAAATACAAACCTTTCCGTCCAATCACCTACCTACGGACGTTCTGAACTACAAGTAAAAAGTTTATAATAAGCAAAGGTAGAAACAACCAGTTGGAAGTGATAAGGCATAATGCAATATATATATATATATATATATATATATATATATATATATATATATATATATATATATATATATATATATATATAAAGAATATTATCATACATGTTGGAGAATTATAATTCGTCTCCGCACTGAGAATCGATCCCCCAGTCTGCGAGTAACGAAACCCAATCGCCTTGCTATATTCAGCAAACCTAATACCTTTGGACTAAGGGAACATCCTCCCAAAAAAATGGAACTTAGTCGTGAATATAGGTATTCAGGAGTAACAGACACGCTCGCTTGGCGACAGAGTAAATTAAATCTCCGCTAAAAACAGTCACTCCGTATTCATCTGATAGAATTCAGAAACTAAATATTCATATATATCCACAATATAAAAGAGAACATGTACCGGATGTGTTTAATGAATGAATTGTATGTGCCGCGATATTTTATGTCTATAAGAGGCTACAAAACGGGGCCTTCATATTTATATCTTAATGTCTTAGATCTAAAGATCAAGAATCTTGTTTTGGGACAATAACGACATAGACTTTGCTAATATGGCTGAAACAGCGCAGAATGTAGCTTTGTCAGGGAGACTAGCCATCTCCTAGTGATAATTTCAGTACAAAATAGGATTATTAAAACTATTAAAACGTCTTCTGATTGATCCAACATAAACTCATTATAAAAGTTTTATTTAATCTCTCCTTATCAGAGCTGGCTGCTTAAAGGTTCATAAAACTCTTTCCTGGGCACAGCATAAGTTAATCAAAATTATTTAGTCATTAATGTTACTTTATATCACTATTTATCCGTAAGACAGGTGCCAACTGCGAGAAACTATAAACCCTCCATATATTATGATAGAAAAATATACATAGATTCCGATGCAGCATATACTTATGAAAAGCAGGTCCCAGTTTCACTAAATTTCTCAAATTATTTCCTCAAATGGAGATTGTGCATTATCTTGCTGATGATATTTCTGACGATGCTGCGATATGTGTGAGAGGTATACATATTAAAACGGATGGAAAAAAACTCCACGGTTTCAAAATTGCACACCTTGGGGTCCTTTTATTCTTGAATAGCGAGTTGAGAAATTTCATTAAATTTGAAGTAGTCCTCGATTATTCCTCAAAGATAAAACAACGCAAATGTCATGAAAATGCAAGATATTATGTCTGTAATTTGATCCATGATGCCTGCTTAATGTTTGGTGAAAAACGCATAATTTCAAATCAAGCAACAAGGGCGATATTGAGAAAATAAATTGAGATGTTTAGTGAAACCGGGACCAGGTCAAGATTTACACTGAACTTTATAATTATGGATCGGTTCAAATTAAGAAGGGGCAAGAAGCATTGACAAAAACTCTCTCCATCTGAATATGAAGGATATATCGCTTTAAAAAAATCAAATAGGCCATGTTCTGTAGTATAGGCCATGTTCTGTAGTATAGGTCATGATCTGTAGTATAGGTCATGTTCTGTAGTATAGGTCATGTCCTGTAGTATAGGCCATGTTCTGTAGTATAGGTCATGATCTGTAGTATAGGTCATGATCTGTAGTATAGGTCATGTTCTGTAGTATAGGCCATGTTCTGTAGTATAGGCCATGATCTGTAGTATAGGTCATGTTCTGTAGTAAAGGCCATGTTCTGTAGTATAGGCCATGTTCTGTAGTATAGGTCATGATCTGTAGTATAGGCCATGTTCTGTACTATAGGTCATGTTCTGTAGTATAGGCCATGTTCTGTAGTATAGGCCATGTTCTGTAGTTTGTACCTGCATAATTAGGATCATTCTGTGTGTCTTCTGTAACATGATAGAAGAATTTAAAATTTCAAGTAAAAGTACAATATGTAGAATGCTGGCTCCTGGGGGTATTACTAATATAGCATGTGCTGTACCAAGTAGAAGTATGTTCCACGAAGATTGCTACGCACTTGTGAAAAATGTCTACTAAGATTTGCACGTAAAAAGTATTTCTCTCTGCATAAAATGTGCGATAACTTAATTTACAAACGGTATTTAAAATATCTGATAGCACGTCAGTCGTCAAAACAAAGAAGGTTATGTCGAGGGAGAATGAAAACATCTTGTGAACATTATGGTCTGACTGTGTGACTTTAAGACATTTTTTTTTTCTCTTATACTCGTACTTTGACAGACGGACAGAATATTATAATTTCCACCTTTTCTTCAAAAAAGTGTTTGGATAATAAAGAGTTCAGAGTACATCACCACTTCAAATCACTTCTTTGAGTCTCAGAGTGCTTCGTCCTTAGCGTTCAGAACAGGGTCAATGAACCCTGATGTCTTGCTTGTACTTTCTTGTATAACAAATATGTTGATCACGATAACATCATCAATATTTATTGTGCTACGTGAAAACCAAGTTAAAGACAGGTGATTTTCATACATGTTGTATCCATCCATGATATGGTTTCATTCACCATTTAAATGGAACCTGAATCATCATAACTTCACAAAAATACCAGAAAAAATTATTTTTTTATAAATCATGTAAGAGACACAGATAGGTAGATGGACCGTAAAAGAAACTTAAACATCGGGACATTTAGATTACGAAGATTACAGAATTCTCACGCTCCACCTCAGACTTAGATAAAAGTTCTGATATCTGATTGGCTAATGACCAAGATCTGATAAAAGTTCTGATATCTGATTGGCTCGTGTCCAATATCTGACCAATCAGACGTCAGAAATTTAAGTTGTGTCTGTATTTAAACAGAATAATCTTTTTATCAACCGTCATGCCTAATTGAAATGGACGCTCTGCCATAAAGTCACAAAACCTAGATCACAATGTAATAATATGATGAATGACAAAAGAATCCACATATGTAAATGTTGACCTAGAACCTAGATATATCAATCTTGACACACCTAGTAAAAGTGCTGATCAATGTTGACACAATATCAGGTGGTGAACGGATTGGATAAGACAAGTTAAGAAGATCCATGGAAAAATGATTTGATCTCATTACATCTTCACATCACTGACAAAAAGGCCATGTTTGTACTTTGATACGCACAACATGAATATACTTTGCTGTAATCTTCGGTAACATGATAGAACAGTCTCATGCTTCAATTTTCGCAGTTATTAGTCAGAAAATAATTCTTTGAAAATTAGATATGATGGTAATATATATTATACTGTAACAACTAACTGAAAGAACACATAATATTAAGAGCTTTGTTGCAGTTTGTTTGTTATACCGATAAATTAAATCTCTGGAGGGGAAGAAGAAGATTTACTTTAACATCATTCGAAGCATCCTCTATCTCCTAGGGGTGGGGGATCTTTCCTGAAAAAAGTATCACATTTACTTAACCTTTTTGATGTGTACGATTTGTGTCCATGTCTCTGATGTAAATCACGCAAATATATACTCTAAAACGTTTATAATTGGAGTGGATAAAAGCAGAGTTTCGATGTGATCTGTAAATAATGTAATCAGTGAACAAAGTTAGATTTTATTTAATTTTCATGCAAATCTCTTTTTATTGAGACATATTATTGTAGTATGTTTATGCAACATCAACTTATTGGAGACCACCTTTAAAGAGCTTTGTCGCAGTTTCTTTATTGCACGGTAAAAAAACAACGCCAACGCCCCCCACCCCAAAAGAACAAAACAATATATATATATATATATATATATATATATATATATATATATATATATATATATATATCAGGGAGGAGGGGTATATACATACTTTACCTATATAACATTAACTTTTCTAAGAAAAATGGTAAATTATGTCAAGTATGTCATAATTTCTATCGAATTCGAAAATTGCAATTAGGAGGAAATTTAAAAGTTTGCTCTGGGAAATGAGACTGGATATGTCCCTTGTCTTATCTCATCTGTTTATTTTATTACTTGATTTGTTCTAAAAGCAATTTCATGTTTCAAATTTCAGTTATTTGCAAGTAAGTAATTGTGTGTGAAAGTCAGATGTTGTGGGGATATGTATTATACAATATAAACTAACCTGAATATTACATATGAAAATCTTTGTCGTAGTTTGTTTATTATACATACAAATAAATCTCTGATGAGAAAAACAAGTATACAGATATTAATTACAAGTATATAGACATTAATTCATAGTATCAATACATTAATTACAATGATAACTGACATTTCACTTCTGTCAAATCTAGAAGTTCATGTTACTATTATATATGTTCATCAACATTGTTATTTTGTAATTGAATTTTGTGCTAAATTGGTTTTGGAAAGTCAACCAATATTCCAATATTTGTTTTTCACAAAAATCCATATATGCTCTGCGAAACAAAAATAAAAAGGGTGTTCCTGAAAGTATGAAAGACGCTATTTCTCGCACTTTTAATGTTGATTTTCTTGCGAGCGAGACTGTTACAGCTAGATTATTAGGCGTCCTTTTTAGCCATAGATTAATAAAATACGGACAAAATTAGCTCTGTCTGCAGGTAAAAAGAATGTATACAGGTAGGGGACAGGTGTTTTACCTTGTCGTATCAAAGAAGTATCCGAAGTCAAGAAAGCTAAGACATGAGGGCTATGATCATAAGGTCTCGTTTTATCCTTTAATGGATGTCAAAGAATTTGGAGATGTTAGTAAGTCAGTCACCTTTTGACTGACTCATGCCTCAGATGCGAAAGGTATTTATAACTGTTGGTGATTCATCTAATAAGTCTATCTATATATCTCTTTTTCCTATTTTCTTTCGTTTTCTTTCGAAAAATACGTATTTGTCTCGGCACGTATCAAAATTGTCTTGTCAGATCTATTACTTTTATACAGACTCAATGCAAATACCATGTATTCATTGGGGTGGAGGTGGTGTCCTGTTCCAAATGAGAGAGAGAGAGAGAGAGAGAGAGAGAGAATACTATACAGAGGTAAGGTTGCCAATTGCCAATAAGAATCATTTTGAGAAAGTAGCAACAACAAAAAATCCTTATATAGCCGCTCTTCTCTCTCTCTCTCTCTCTCTCTCTCTCTCTCTCTCTCTCTCTCTCTCTCTCTCTCTCTCTCTCTCTCTCTGCACTATAAATTTCAGTTCACATGGTAACCATCATGCTATTTGGAAATCCCAACCCCAGATTTATGAGATACCCACAGCTACAATGGTGAACAAGAGATATATTTAATGTCAGGTACTGACATTAAATATATTTTTTATCCGTAAATCTGCATACCTTCTGTTTGAATCATACACTTTACATCAATTGTGCTACACAGTAATTTGAGTTTTCGACAGCATTACGCGTATGAATTATTTTAGTACTGATTTCATTCCGTCAAAGTTGTGTTAAAAAGCTCAGCACAGAAAAAAGGTACAGCACACTAACACCTTCAAACACATCTTCTAAAGTACACGTTATCTCCTTGTGTTAAAAGGCCATTTAAATCTGATGCCAAAGTATAAACTAGCTTAAAAGGATGTTTCCCAACGAAGATCAACTGCACGTAATCTTGTTCTCTAGTGCTATGTAAATCAAAACCTAAATGGTAAACCATGTAGACCCTGATCCGTCTATTTTTATAAAATAAAACACATAAACCGATCCTGTGATATTTGCAGTAAAAAAACTTTTTTGTTTCTTTTTCATGCATGTGCATGTGGTCCAGTTCGATTGTTTTTAAGATACTGAAAAGAAAGCGGTACAACCTGAAAAACTGACTATCGTATATACTCGTGTCCAAATGCAAACAACATAATGCGCCGGCAGATAAGGGTCTATGTTGTTTGTTCTACTGATTAGACCTTAGAAACTGCATAGACCCAGATCTGCCGGCACATTATGCGACGGCAGATCTTGGTCTATGCAGTTTGCAGTTGGTATCTATTATACACGAGTAGATACGGTACTCCATTGACCCTGCTTTCGACATTACCTGTGTTACTGTCAATAGCATCGCAATAGTACGTTTTGTAAAAGTACAAAATGAGAAAAAAGCATGATCAAGTGTGGTTTTGATACACATTTGAAATGGATGTACTTTAACTCCAACGTTGAAATAGAACACATTTTATGCTGCTTTGAGTATTCAATTTTGGATACATTATACGTCTCTGCCGGTAATATCAATGTATACTTGTCCGTTATCGCGTCATATAAACCAGTAAGTATGGCTGAATCGCAGCCACCCGCTGACATCAGTGTAGACTGAAGTACGTCTACAGACATAGACTCTGCCATGTTGCGCGTACATGTCATAAAAGGAACGTGTGTTTCAGACTGAGGTCACCATTTTTTTTCCACGTCTCCTCCCCGCACCCTCTGAAAATGGTTGACCTAGAACTTCACATTTAAATGGTAACCTACCTCCTTAAAGTACAGGTAGATATAGTGCCAGGGTGTGAGTGCATTGGTGTAGTCATTACCCTTGCTAGTAACTATGCTACATTGTTATTAATTAATCACATTTTAAGTTGGGAGAAATGTATGAAAGCATGAAGAATTGATGTTCGCATTCTTCAAGTTAAATTTCAGCACCACTGTTGTCAACCTCAACATTGCTACGGCATCAAATTCTTTGTAGTGGTCGTTATCAGGGGCGAATTCAGGAATATCGTTTAAGGGGAGCGTAAACAAGCAGCCAATGGGTCTATATGGTGGAACCCCTGGTGGAAGCCTAGTGGACGAAGCTCGCGAAGTTCCTACATTTTAACCGTTTCCAGGGCATAATTTTAACTATCTAACCGTAAAGAAAACTTCCTCTAGGAAAAGCTACGGTTGTTTCGCGCTCATTTTTTGGGGGTGGGATAGGGGCTTATGTGATAGGCTTTTTGGTAATGTAATTGTCCGGTTGATTGTGATAGGCTTTTTTGGCAATGTAATTGCCAGGCTGATTGTGATAGGCCTTTTTTGGCAATGTAATTGCCCGGCTGATTGTGATAGGCCTTTTTGGCAATGTAATTGCCCGGTTGATTGTAAATACATTATCTGCGGCAAGCGAAAATAACGCTTTTGATCTGAATATTAATGAACGGTATGCAACTGGACGGATTTCAACGCCTCTCTAGGTCGTTGACCCGACAGCTTGTAACTGTTGAAGTGGTATGGACTGTAAACCATTCAGAAAAAGGTAAAACATGTTTCGAACTGAAATATAACATTTTTGCTTCCGGATGATCTATTTTAAAACTATCACCTGAAAGAGGAATGATCCTTAATAACTGTTACTCCTTTACAGGTAGGTGTGAAAATTAAAACAAAATTAAAACATAAAAATTTCTGGTATGGCCAAACATGCATTTGTTCAATAGATGACACCTTGTGAGTAGATAAAGCCAGTCATTTGAACCAGTTTCATTTCCCAGGTCAGAATTTTAAACTTACATTACATTTTCACTTTTGAATTATATATAATTTAGACCTAATTTTAACATTTTTTAGACGCGCAAAAAATAGCTTCTAAATGTAACGGATAAGCAAATATGGAAGGCATTCATGTTAGTTGTACAAGTAATGTTTTGGCAGCGACGGTGCAAAATGTTATAAGTCCACTAGGCCAAACCTGAGTTTGTCAGAATTCGTGCGAATGAATGTGATAAATGAAGAAGAGACTGTATTCCATCGTAGAGTTTTGATAAAAATTATACTTCTTCTTAACAAACTAGGAAGCACGTCCGCTAATAAATGAATAAATGGCGACTACATGGAATTCACTGACAGTCATTTAGACCCGGAAATCAGTGCCATGTATTTGGAATAGCATACATTTCACTGAAATTTGGTCGAGAAAAACGAGTCGATGAAACTTCATAGTCCAATTTTCCAGTTTGTGATCTCTTCAAGGTATCCCTACATTAATTGGTCGAGTCAGTTGTTGTTACATCCTATTGTAGTCCATATAAAATAATGATGTCATTTCATTCAAATACAAATTACAGCCAACTCTCGTTACAACGATATTCATTGCAAGGGAATACTCGGGTTCCGACAGAAAATAAATGGGAAGAAACGTGTTCAATGGTAAATGTCATCTTTCTAACGGAATATTCAGGTTCCGACTCCGACAGCAATTTTCCTGTAAAAAACGTGCATATTCATATTGTTCTTCATAAGGGCGTTGTCCTCATTTTAAAATGTACTTTTACTTGTACTATGTTACAGGATAGTATGTAAACATTTCTATGAAATTTAAAACATATTTACGACATGAAGTAGAGATTAATAGTTCTGTCACATTCTTCTCATTTCAACATGTTGGTTTCACACCGTTAAGACGAGAATGATAACAGTTGTAATTTATAAGCATGATCGTTACGACAGATTCTTTGCTACGACAAAATGTCTGGAAACAAACTTGATCATTGTAAGGGACTGAACATATAATTTTTAAAAAAAGGGGGGGGGGGGTGAGCCTGTTGTTTTTTTTTTTTTTTTGAACTGATATAATGGATATAGTAAATTCTTTTTTTCTGCAAATCAGAGCAAGAATATTATTTTCAAGCGATTCGGGGACCGGACATTTTTTTCTTTAGAAAAATCACAAGCGCCCTGCCCCCTCCCCCCAATTAACTATGCAAAATTGTTGATATGGTAGTTAAAGTTCTTGCTTACGAAAAAGTAGGATAGTCTTGGTGTAGCTTTTGCTTATGACTAATGAACTTAACTCATAGAAAATAATGAAAATATAAAAGGAACTGAACAGGTGTCGAACTTTAACTCTGTCTAAGAAAAAATCTAGTGGATCTAATGATATAGTATCATAGATTTGTAATTATTTTCTAAACAGAAGAAATCCTGTGTTGACATGTCAGTAATCCCCGAGAACGGAAAGAGAAGGCTTGTTGTTGACAAGGTCGGGGGCCCTATAACCTGGCAGAGAACGTACCACGTTGACCTAATATTAATGACATGAGTGTGGCTTTTAAACAGACACGCAATTTAACGTAGTTACAAATAGCATTGGAATCCCATATGCAACACATACCAAGCGTATTTGTTAGAGAACGTTCACAACAAGAAATTGAATAAATTAAAATTTGGTACGAGTACACGAGATGAATATAATAATGAATATGATAATGGAAATTGTTTAAAGCATATCTAAATGACATATAAAAGGAGATTTTTATGATAAAAATTACACTTCTTCTTAAAAAGACAGTAAAGTCCTCAACCACGAAATCTCTAAATTGCAGGCACTGAATACAGTGCAGACATGTCTTAATGAAAATAGGATTTAGCTTTGTAATTCTAAAATGCTTCTTCATTTGCGTGTTGTATTGACTCGTCTTGATATTCTAAAATGCTTCTTCATTTGCTTGTTGTATTGACTCGTCTTGATATTCTAAAATGCTTGTTCATTTGCGTGTTGTATTGACTCGTCTTGATATTCTAAAATGCTTCTTCATTTGCGTGTTGTATTGACTCGTCTTGATATTTTAAAATGCTTGTTCATTTGCGTGTTTTTATTGACTCGTCTTGATATTCTAAAATGCTTCTTCATTTGCATGTTGTATTGACTCGTCTTGATATTCTAAAATGCTTCTTCATTTACGTGTTGTATTGACTCGTCTTGATATTCTAAAATGCTTCTTCATTAGCGTGTTTTTATTGACTCGTCTTGATATTCTAAAATGCTTCTTCATTTGCTTGTTGTATTGACTCGTCTTGATATTCTAAAATGCTTGTTCATTTGCGTGTTGTATTGACTCGTCTTGATATTCTAAAATGCTTCTTCATTTGCGTGTTGTATTGACTCGTCTTGATATTCTAAAATGCTTCTTCATTAGCGTGTTTTTATTGACTCGTCTTGATATTCTAAAATGCTTCTTCATTTGCGTGTTGTATTGACTCGTCTTGATATTTTAAAATGCTTGTTCATTTGCGTGTTTTTATTGACTCGTCTTGATATTCTAAAATGCTTCTTCATTTGCATGTTGTATTGACTCGTCTTGATATTCTAAAATGCTTCTTCATTTGCGTGTTGTATTGACTCGTCTTGATATTCTAAAATGCTTCTTCATTTGCATGTTGTATTGACTAGTCTTGATATTCTAAAATGCTTCTTCATTTACGTGTTGTATTGACTCGTCTTGATATTCTAAAATGCTTCTTCATTAGCGTGTTTTTATTGACTCGTCTTGATATTCTAAAATGCTTCTTCATTTGCTTGTTGTATTGACTCGTCTTGATATTCTAAAATGCTTCTTCATTTGCGTGTTGTATTGACTCGTCTTGATATTCTAAAATGCTTCTTCATTTGCGTGTTGTATTGACTCGTCTTGATATTCTAAAATGCTTCTTCATTAGCGTGTTTTTATTGACTCGTCTTGATATTCTAAAATGCTTCTTCATTTGCGTGTTGTATTGACTCGTCTTGATATTTTAAAATGCTTGTTCATTTGCGTGTTTTTATTGACTCGTCTTGATATTCTAAAATGCTTCTTCATTTGCATGTTGTATTGACTCGTCTTGATATTCTAAAATGCTTCTTCATTTGCGTGTTGTATTGACTCGTCTTGATATTCTAAAATGCTTCTTCATTAGCGTGTTTTTATTGACTCGTCTTGATATTCTAAAATGCTTCTTCATTTGCATGTTGTATTGACTCGTCTTGATATTCTAAAATGCTTCTTCATTTGCGTGTTGTATTGACTCGTCTTGATATTCTAAAATGCTTCTTCATTTGCGTGTTGTATTGACTCGTCTTGATAATCTAAAATGCTTCTTCATTTGCGTGTTTTTATTGACTCGTCTTGATATCGCAAAATGCTTGTTCATTTGCTTGTTGTATTGACTCGTCTTGATATCGCAAAATGCTTGTTCATTTGCGTGTTGTATTGACTCGTCTTGATATCGCAAAATGCTTGTTCATTTGCGTGTTGTATTGACTCGTCTTGATATCGCAAAATGCTTGTTCATTTGCGTGTTGTATTGACTCGTCTTGATATCGCAAAATGCTTGTTCATTTGCGTGTTTTTATTGACTCGTCGTTAGAGTATTGTGGTGATAATTTTCTACCGTAAGATTGTTTTGTTCATTTTTTTAATTAATTTTTAAAAGAATCTTTCTAATATCCTAACTAGACGACTTCTTAAGATTTTTGCCCGAATATGTATCTGCTCATATAATGAGTAGCAATATATTAATCATTTGAGTTTTCTTTCAAGTTCAAGTAACCTCAATTGTTCGAATGACGCACTTTTCTAAGAAAACATAAGTTTTCTCCGGAATAGCCGTCTTTTATTAATGAATTTATCCAAGAGAAGCAGCTTCAACATAAAAGATAGACTGCGTTTTTTCAGACTGTTTAGGGATCGTGTTTCAGCAAAAAAAATTAAAAAATTCAGAATTCGGATTGCTGCACAGAATTACAAATTAGACTACCTTTCATAAACCATTCAAAAGTGCATGTAGTTGTAAATCTGTCTCTAATGAAAAGGTTAACCACTTCAGAAGTGATTATATGCTGACTTTCATTTACATATTCTGAATAGATTATCCATCTATTACTTTCAAATAATTTAATTGTATGCAATAAAAGCCGTGCAGATGTCATATAGATCTCAAAAATAGTTATAATCTACATGCATTGTATTTAAACTGGTCCCCTGTTTGAATCCCCATCATAAGCTGTTCCACTAAATGTGTTCGCCTACCAAGATGCATTTCGATGCCCAAAGTCCATATTTCTATTAAAAACAAGGCACAAGAAAATTGTTCACTGTTTCTAGAAAGAGCGCCAGGTCAAAGAAAATGTGTACAACTTTATGTTTACATATAATTTTTTACATGCTTTTCTCTGTTATATTTTTTTGTCTTGCAAACCTTGCAACATCTTTTGTAAGGCGCAGTCTTATTATTTTGGGGAAATTTAATGTAGATCTTACACAGTAAATAGTATTTTCAGCAAAATGTATATAGCTTAAAATATTCAGACTTAAATAATTTTCTTTTTTTCTTCCAACATACAGATTTTTTCCATAAATATCTTAAAGATTGCCTTTTTCAGGATGAGATTATAGCAGAGGGTCCTCTACCATTATTTGCCATCTTAGAGGGCGTTCAGACATCCCAAAACGTCCCTGATATGGATTCTAAGTACGTCCTGTTCACTTCCACATGATGGATATTAGTTTTATGGAATTCGAGTATGAAATGCCATCTTTCGTGGTATGTGAGGTAAATATTGCATCCAGCTTCTTGATGTACTTTGAATAACCACTAATAATCTTGACTTATAGATCATTGCATCATTTTGCTATTTAATTGCTATTTCTCATAACCGTCATACGGCATGAGTGCCTGCTAAGGGTAAATATGCGACTGTGCCTGTAATCAAAACATTTCATGATTGTTTGGGAATTTTAAGTTTTATGTTTTTCAGTGCTCAGTTGCCTTCCAGTTACATTTCCTGACACTTCTCGCCAACGCATTGTCGAACATTATTGGATCGGTTTGTCTGTAAAGAAAAAAGATCCTGTTTATCAGATACAATATGAATACAATCCCACGCTCTATTTTTTCGTCTTAAAACAGGATTAAGATGAAATTAAACTGCCTGCTGACGATATGATTTTTGCACAGTGCAGACTGTGTCATGACAAAACATAAAGAATAATTTTCATGTTGCTAGCACGACTTAAGTGCAAAAATCGACAGATGGTCGTTCATCTCGTCCATGGTTCCGTAAATATTTCGTCTTTCCCCTTTCAACCCGCGTCAAAGCATAAGCAGGATTTATCTGTGCAAATTAGGGACGACGCACTGCATGTTTGAAGTTTTGCAATAGTTCGAATCTATTGTTCACATAGCTATAAGAAAGTTTTAAAATATTAAATCTTGACTTTCATACTTGTACCTTGTGAAGACGTAAACAGGGTATGACTCCCTTACATGAGTGGGATCAGTGGACCGGACCTAATTAGTGCCGTGTGTAAACCGTTTGGCGGTTGCTGATTTGCGCACAAAGCCAGCATGCTCAGCATTAATCTCAAGGGAATATTCACATATACAAGCCTAAATAAATGATTCATGCAGGAAGTCTCCACCAGATTATGGCTTGCACTTTGTTAACATCTTTGTTAGCAAACCTAGAATAAACGTTTCATACGTTCTATGGCTGGAATCATGTAAATTGTCATAAATGAACGCCACATACTCTTATTTCTCGCCACTAGTAACCTGCTCGGTAGTGCACAATATGCACCCAAATAACCCTACTATACATAGTTAGAAACATGCTGCAATGCATTACATAACATACAAATATATTTTAAGATGGCGCTCGGTGATATTTTCCTAAAAAAAAAGGGGGGGGGGGGTTACAAGCTTTCTCATCTCTTAAACATCACATTTGTGTACAATATGTCGTTGTGTGAACTTTTCTTTTGACATCAAGGAGATCTATCTCTTTTAGCAAAAAAGAGTTGATGGTTCAAATTTGATCCTTGAATCATAGTAATTTGTTTCGATTGTTATTCAAACAAAGCTTTTAATTTGAGGAGAAGTTAAAGCTGTTCACGTTGAACAACATTAGATCAGCACAAATAAGATCGCTGCACAACTCAGCTTATTGCACGCGAAATATAACCACTTTCCTACTCGGTTGAATATTATCGACTTTGGATTCAGGTACATGCATTGTGTTGTGAAGACAGCGGGACCGCATGTTATTTTCTTAATTAGCTTAATTTCAACATGTCGTCATTTGTTCATAATCTACTGAATTCCAAACATAGAAAATGAATGCCTTCAAGAAACCTGGAGAACTCAGTCTTTGAAATCTCTACACATTGCGATCGTCTGATTCGATTGGTACTTAAACTTCTATTCTTAGAATAAAAAAGCACCGTGGCACTGACTTTAAGCTTTCTCCTCTCTAGGCATCACGTGCATATGCACTATGTCTTTGATTGGTATGCTTGTTATTTTGTTATTAGTTCAAAATTAAGTCCGCAATTGAAGGAAAAGAAAATAAGTAATCAAGGCGTCCTATGTGGATGTAAGAAAAGCTTATTACGGGCTTGGACAAAATCGCTAAAAAATCAATCATGGAATATTTGCTCAAGACTCCAAAGGAGTGTTGGTCTGTAAGATGGTAATATTCAGGTTGGTATATTTAATGATTTCCCGTATCAAGAAATGGTTCCATGCCGTGGAAGGAAATATCTTGATGATAACAAACGCACAGATTTAATTATCCGATCAATATTGCTCATAAACACATTGAATTTAGATGTCTGTATCAAATGTTTTTTGAAAAGATTTGAGTACGAAAAAACTTCCATTTCCTCCCTCTATCTAAACCTTCACGACCAAGACGGTCATTCCTGGCATCAGAACCAAAACATGGTACATTTACATGCCCAACATATCAACGCAGCTAAGGAGTTTTGGGCAATTTTAGAGATTAAACTGCAAATTGAAAGAACGAAAAGGTTTTAAGTTCTTAGTTTTAACTATAGAAAGAAACATGCACAGAAGCTACAGAAAACATCATGATAACTCTTTACACACAATGAATATTTCTACCAAGTTATCATAGTTATGGTCTTCAGATGTTCAGATGATATAGCTTACAGAAAAGAAGACAAAATAATACTAATACTAATAATAATAATAATTAATAATAATATTTAATATTAGAAATTCCATTTCACCTTTGAACGCATTAGGTTAATTGGTAAGGACTGAATATAATATTGAATCGTAAATGACAGACGACATTATTCACTATTCATATGTCATAATCCAATTATATATATATATATATATATATATATATATATATATATATATATATATATATATATATATATATATATATATATATATATATATATAATGTCACAAAAATTGATAACGGCGCGCAAATACAAAACAATTTCCCAACGTTTCGAGCTAAGCAAGCTCTTCGTCAGGGGTAGAGACAACTTAAATCCTCCAAACAAACAACAAACACAAAAGCCAAGGAAAATTCTTGACTCCTACTTGTTTAAATGACGGGAAATAAACAAACAAAGGATAAACAATAGAAGAACGAAAGAAGACAAAATTAAAAAACGGTCTAAAACGGGTAAACTACATATCTATGTTATGCTGCCATCAGCCCAACAAAGTTGTGTAAAAATAATTCAAAGCGTTTATCGTGCGTATGACGCATAGGACTAAAGTGCTTTGACCTTATTCCAGTCTTTGAACAAAGGACTGATATCATGAGCAGCGATAAATCAATGCCAGCATCAAAATGTGCAAAGGAAATTATCCCGGTAAAGTTATGCATGGAGGTACTAAGGATATGTCAAGAGCATGGTATAGCAGGATAATGGACTAGAGTTCAGATAATAATAATAATAATAATAATAATAATAATAATAATAATAAAAATAGCAAGAAGAAGAAGAATAAGACGAAGAAGCAGAAGATTACCAATAATACATGCAAAGAGTTACGGAATATTTACTTGGGTAAATATTATCGCAAAAATGCGTACGTCTGATAAACTGATGCCTGGCTGTAGTTATGATAAGATTGCAATAGGAACGTTAGACTTTTTCATTTAGGCCGAACTCCCCATGAGTTTTCAATTGGGCCATTTTAAGACATTTTTCAAATACAAAAAGACCGTTCCTTTACAGCACTTATAGAAATCCAGTTAAATAAAATAGTGATCCATGATAATACGAGGGTTATTTCAAAAGTTCTGAACAATTTGTTAAAACTTTTTTGTTTCTTTGAACCTGTAAATACATTTAACGCCGACCGATGAGATAAATAATGTTCTAGAAAATGATCTGCAGCTACACCTGCAGCATGCCAGACATATGTAGATATATGCATGTGACGTAACAGAGGTAAATGACAATGACCTAAAAATGTAGGAGAAGGTGAACAATTCTACTACTGAGCAAAAAGCACACTGTAATATCCGGGTGCTCTTAGGGTACTCTCTGATTGATATCAAGGCCGATACAGTTTACGGATGTAATTCTCTGTCATATCCTACAATTATGAGGTGGTTCATCGTTTGAAAGATGGTCGCGAATCCATGGAAGATGACCCAAATTCTGGAAGACCGTTGTATGCGATTGATGTGCGGGAAGTGGCTGCTGTGAAGATGGCAACTGGTGAAGATGCTCGATACACAGTGGAAGATATTTCTATTATCACGGGCATTAATTCGTCAGCTCTTTTTAATATATTGAATAATCATTTGAAACTCAGAAAGGTTTGTGCAAGATGCGTCCCGCATTTGTTGACGGCTGATAAAAAAACAGACTCGGGTTGATATCGCCAAACAGCTATTCGCCAAATATAAAAAAAGTGACCAGAGACGTTTGAATAAGATTGACACAGGTGATGAAACATAGATTAACTTTTTTGAACCCGACTCAAGAGAAAAAAATAGTGTTTGGATCATAGAAAACGAGCAGAGACCACAAATCGCTCCACGTAGTCAGACTATCAAGAGAGTTTTATATGAATTATTTTTCGATGCAAAAGGCCCAGTCGTACAGTCGTACAGGTATATGTGCCTGACTCTGCCAGTGTCACTGGACATTTGTATGCCACCAAAGTATTGCCAAAAATTGTGGAACACTACCGAACCACCCGGTCGCGCACCGGTACCCGAGGTATCCATCTACTTCAGAAGACAACGCACCGGAGCATAACTCCGCCGTCGTGACAGACTTATTGAAGGAGCACAGCATCTAAACTTTGCCATATCCTCCATACGGGCCAGAGTTAGCTCGAAGTGATTTTTGGCTGAATACCGTATCAAAGATTCGCTCAGGGGCAGAAAATTTGAAATCCGCAATGCGATTGGAAGTGCAGTTTTCAAGTGTACGAAGAACATACCAAAAAGTGAATACAAAAATGGCATTTAATAATTGGATAATTAGACTGTGTAAGTGTGCAGAGGTGCATGGGGGTATTTTAAGGGGATGCACTGACGTTCTGTTCAATAATAAAGAACTTCGTTGTACAGCACGCTAACATTACAGAACTTTGATTATGGACGACATCTTGTTTCCAAGATTTGTGTATCGATCACAAAGCGTGGAGTTATCCTGGTGAAAGAGTGTAAATAAATTAAATGATATGTGACTGTATTCACTAATAGATGAACAACAGGGTAAACTTGTTATTTACACGGTACAATGCCATCATAACGAAGTATAGAGGGATAATTGAAAGTTAATAATGACTTAAAATGTATGTAAACTCTGAAAAGAAGACGGACAGACAGATATATGGACATATATGCGCATCTTAAGAAAATATTGACAGCAAAATCATGCAAATTGAATCCTATGAAACCCACAATAGGGCCTACTACTTAGTCAACGCAAGCAAGGCTCTGCGATTCAGAATAACTAGGGACCATAGAGACCGACCATTTAATTTTCGGGGGTGGGGGTGCGATTTTCTTTCGAACCAATATTTTTTTTTTTTTTTTTTTGCGTTTACCTCAAGATAATTTGTTGTTTTTGAAACTAATATAATGGATATAAACGAGTTCTTTTTATTCTAAATTTCAGAGCAAGAATATTGTTTTCAAAATTGTTCGGGGTGGAAATCCCAACAACACCCCCCCCCCCCCCTTCCTCTGCCAGCTTCCCGCAACAGCTCAGCTCTCCCATCATCCACGGAAAATTAATGGGCTTATTGAAATCACCCACTCCCTGCTATGAATTAATTCAATATCAATTTCAATGTCCATAACTACAGACGTTGCTTTGTTTTCCCACTAGAAGCTGACTGTCAGAGCTTTAAATTCAATGATATAAAGCGGTATAAGGTCAGATAGATCAGACACAAGGTGGGAACATCTTTGAAGTATCCAGGCATAATCTCTAAACCTTACTTAAGTCGACTCCTCTCCACCTGGTAACTACCGTAATCGTAACTGGTTCAAATAGAGCCATTGCATTTTCTTTTTCATGGAGCCTGCACTGTGCTAATGCAAAAGGTTTATTTTTCTTTCCAAATAATTGTCTGCATTGGAAGTGGGCAGGAGCGACAGAAATACGCTACAAAATGAGACATGCCAGAAGTTGCACATTGTACATGACCAGTAAATATGTAGTGAGCTAGAATATATCACATTTGGTGCTTTTGTCCCCAGTCAGTTGCACACGGTATATCACAAATGCACTCGAATAGCATACGAAGTCAAAGGCATCGAAATATAAGTCAGTTTAAGTCCACGTACAGCTTATGGGACATGATTAGATTTGATTGTTGCGAAGACGTTATAAGAACTTTCGATCTACAACGACCATGGGCTTGGAGTGACATCACATTTGCGAGAGCATGACTTTTTGGGATCAGACGATCAGGAACATTGACTGAAAGTAGTTCCGTCTTCCAGACAGCTACCTGACATTAAGTCTCTTACACCTGGCCGCTCTCATATGTCATTGATACCAAATTCAGTTCCTCTTGTCACGCATATAGCCCTAACGGAGTCCACTTACTACGGTGCACCTCATAAACCTGCCATTGTAAACTAGATCAGTACTGTAGTAATGTCTTTACCGCCTTAATGATCCTATTGCTACCTTAATAGTGCCACGATTTCAGTATTTGGAGGATACCGCTCTCCAAAACCAATATTAGCTGATTTTGAAACTTCACATTGACGTAACAACAGTGCTCTTCTCACACAACAGTTTAAGTTATAAACGTGACTTTAAACTCTTCTCACATGAAAAGCTGTCACGAAGATCATGACTTTCAAAATCCAGGTGCTTGCATTCAGAAGCGCAGTTGTTAAACTACATGGAGAATGGACTTTATATTTCCAGCACAATATTTTTAGTGTTGTTGTTGTTTATATTGGTTTTAGCAACACTTTCCATAGATTTCCACGTATGTGTGTCCCTTATACATGAGAGAGAGAGAGAGAGAGAGAGAGAGAGAGAGAGAGAGAGAGAGAGAGAGAGAGACAAGGGAAAGCAGAGGAGATTTCAATGAAATTGTGTACCATGTTTAATTCATTTGGAAAACGGGGATTATTAATATTTTTTCTCGTTATTTTCTTATGTCAATAATGATTAATAAGTGGAAATTCATCACCGATCTAGAGAGTATAGAAGCAATAACCAATGTTGAAACCATGTTTATATATGCGTATTCATGCGCCATGGGCGGATCACAATTTGATATACCAACAATATTGGTATATCAAATTGCTTTATACCAACACTTTAAAAGTCATGTTATTGTTAATGTGTGTGGTACATATATATATATATATATATATATATATATATATATATATATATATATATATATATATATATATATATAAAGGAAATTTGTGCTGACGTCATATAGTGCATTTAAAGAAAGAACAAAAGAACAAAAAACATCATCGCAAAGAAATTTATTAAAAGAGACAAGTTCTACTTTATATAATCCAGTATTTTCGTTTTTCACTTACGATGCGGTCAAGTTCGGTAAACGGCGACCGAATGTACTGATTCATCAAGATATAAAAAACATGCTACTTTCAAGAATGTACGCATTTAATCGTGCCCTGGAGCTGCAAAACAAATTTTGAAGAATATATTCTTGGACTGATTGTGGAAAATGAAAACGGAAGCCGAAACACATCAAATAATTTAGTGTGTTTGAAAAGGCCTGGCAGAAATCTCATTTTTTTAGCGGTGTAGCTTCAATTAAACTTAGTCGTTGAACTAACTTTGATTCCAAATAGAAAGGGAATTAACTACTAGAGGTAAACACTGAAACGACGTCAAGAAAACCTACTTAGAAATCTCAACGCAGACACTGTCGAAAAGGACCTGGGATTTGGGACAATGTACCTAATTAGTGTGAAAGCTATGTATGGTCAGTCACGGCTACGGCATTCAGTTAAGGATGAATCTTGAATTGGGGATATCACACATTGTACCGGCTAAGACCTGACCACTGCTCGACCCGTCGGTAGATAAAACCATCTTCAGTGTTTACCACTTGGGTGTAACGTCCTATATGAAGATAATTACGGATGGGGAGCCCGTCAAGCCATCCCGTACATCAATACATCTATTGTATTTCATTTCACCTACAAAATTTAGTTTAAGATTTTCCATCCCAGTTAATCACCTCGGGTTCATGACCTCAAGGTTGTGTAACTCAGCGTGCAATAATCTCGTTTCTTCGTGCCGTCTACGTCAGTATCTTATTTACTTACTAAAAAATACTGTAGTACATTATTTGGCACATTGATGGAATTCCAGAATGCATATCCATGTTTTAAACTTAAGCCCCTACTACAATGTTAGCACGCCTGTTTAGTGCAGGACTGTGCAGTGCATTCCATTTGCTATTTCTGTGTATTCATATGGGATTTTGCACTGTTGACAGAAAATTGTGGTATGAAATTAAAAGTTTCACATCCATTTGGTGGTCATAATCCAATTTATTCTGTGAGTATTTTATGCCAATAACAAAAGTTCTAGAGGAATAAAAGACGAAAGACTTTACCGACCCCCTCCATCTTCCATCTACCTTATATATATATATCTTTGGGAAAGAAAATGCCCCCAGCTATCCTATTGTGATTTAGCATTAATAAACATGTCATAAATGTAGATTTTTATTGTTACGGTCATCGCTTGCATTACTTGTGAAGGTACTGTTTCCCATTTTAGAACCAAGGGAGGAAATATAAATCAATATCCATGCTATATTAGTCCGCAGTATGCTTTTCTACCATTATTTATGGATGTTGTGGCAGATAGGTATACGCCCTGATGTCTAAAAATAGTAAAAAAAATTAAATGACGACCATTCCATGAATAGAGAAATTACGGGACAAAAGACATATTCATTTCCTGTTGCTCTTGTTGTATTCAAATCTCAATTTCTGGCTCAGCAAACGTGTTGACATTCCTTCGTGCGATGTATACATAATATTGCATAATACAAACTTAAAACAATGTCGGAATATAAAAGGAATAGATAGAGGATCTTACATGAGTACCAATTTCAAATGAAATTTATAAAACGAGTTGAATAATTGTTATCTTTTGAGAGGCTGGGAAATTATTCGACAAATTTCATAAATTTAATTTGTTGCCTTCTTGAAAATCTGTTATCGCTACTGCTTCTGAATGGATGGCCATGTTGACATTAAATTTTCGCACAAAGACTTGTAATGACATGTTGGTTTTAAATGAAAATGGAGCCTACCTGGCTCTAAACATGGCCACGATGACGGCCATCTTGAAAATCTTGTTAAAGAAAGCTAAACTGGCCAATTTTGATTAATAGTGGATGAAATGCCTCTCCCATTACAATCCAATGTATATTTCGCTCAGGTCAAGAGTGTGACAAATGAGGAGTACAAAGTAAATCAAAAGTAGATAAATATGAGTGTAACATAGATATCACATTTTTATAGGGGACTAATGATGTAGCTACCACAGTAAGGCAGTAAATAAGGTATTCTAGACATTAACGTTAAATGGTTCTTACAACATTAGTCAACTAATAATAACAGCTATAAACATCATACCAAATTTGACATAGTTTGCATATTAATCAGACCATTCTTGTATTAGATTTTAACTGTTATAAAAAACAAGATATAAGCATATCAAAATGAGATTTTAACTGTTATATAAAACAAGATATACACATATCAAATATAAGATACTAGTATTAAATACAAAGATTTCGTTTAACATACAATTTTTCATTTCATGAAAAGTTAGTCGCACATGTGGAATTCAACTTACTCAAAAATATACATCGACATGGTAACTCTTATGAATTTACATAACTTTAAATACTAAATGCCTTTTGAGAAAAAAAAATCATTGAAAAGCAATATAATTGGTCTTCTATGATATATTTTTTAAGGTGGACATTTCTTTAAGTTTTTAAATAAGGACAATTAAATATGCTGGTAAATTCATCACCTAAACCATTTTCGTTGCATAATGTGCACAATCTTTCGTTGCTTGGAGTGTTAACTGGTAAACGGTGGTTTGAGGTCCTAAATTTAAAGTAACTAATGCAAAACTTTTTGGTAAAGAAATTAGATAATCTTCAAACTGAAGGTCTGTTTTGGAAAGTCCATATGCGTTTCTCTTGCTAGATACATTATTATTTGCGATCCATGTCTGAAGATATATATCATTTCGTCTGTTCTTCATACTGTTACCGAGCCATTGTTTATTAGGAAAAGACTGCAAATACCAAATATATCCGAATCTTCATTTTTATAAAACAGATTTTACGTAATCTAACCATCGATAAGAATTATTATGTGCTTTGAAATCGTTCAGTTTAATATTATGTGACTTTCACGTATTGGTCCTGTTTTTCCTCAATTAGTCTACAACAATATTTGATGGCATTCACTTTCACTTTAAGTGTATATAAAACCCATGATGAACATTATTTTACAAGTGCATTTTTTGTAGTAGGCATATTATATTGTACAAAAATACAAAATATTGCCATTTACAGCACAGGATTATGACCCTATTCTACAACTTATGGCCTCATTTTTCTATGGTCATTGTTGATATAATGTATTTATTCGCGAGGTGCGGCAATTTATTTGCTTTGTTCTCTAATAGCCGCAGATTTCCCAATATAAGCCTGAACATTATTTTCTTAAAGTACACAATGGATAGGCTTCTAATACACTGATCACGTGTTGTGTATCGAATATCTTACTGTGGTGTCAATTTCAAAGCTTGATTAAAATCGTATGTAGTACATTTGTCGATAATCCCTTGTTGAAATCGAATCACAACTGATGGCAAATCGGCCTTTGTGTAATAAGACCACTCTTATCGCCAGCTGAGTGGATAGTAATTGACCAACCGACATCTAGCATTACTCAAGGTAAATGATGATGATTTTTGAATTAAAGTCGTGTGCGACCATTCGACCATATACGACCAAGTCAAGGTAGAGGCAGATAACCGCTAAATACACCCATACGCTTTTCTTCTGACTAGTTGCTAGGAAACGGGAGAAGCGACGGCGCACACACTTTTCATCCGGATCAAAAGGCATCAGGCGAGAGGCTTGGGAAGGCCTTGACCTAAAAAGCGGTCATGAATGGGCGACGACAGACCATCCGTATGAACATTCCAGACTAAAACAATAAAATTCGATTCGTGAAAAATGTGAATGTAATGCCAGAACACGCTAAAGGCGTTGGTATATTAGATTTGTTGTAATTATTTCACGTATTTGTAACTATTAGCCATGTTTTCGTATGTACTAATACAAAAAGCAATACATGTTTCAGATGATGTTAATCACACATTTTCTTCTTAACAATAAATGCCATAGGCTATTTGTCAGACAAAACATTTACCACACGTCTCTCTCTGGAATGTTGTTCGACAAGATTATCTAAACTCAGAAGCTAAATAAAGTTAACATGTACTTTATATAGTTTGGTATTGCGCAAAAATCTCGCACTCTTCTATCAGTGCACAAGCGTTGAAAATTCGCTGTTTCGCAATCAGTGTTGTAATAAACAAAAACGAAATATTATGAGTAGTGTAGAAGAAAAGAATATGATTTTGGTCCATTGGTTTTTAACGGCATTTAGCAATTTTTTTTGGCTATTTATGCCGCGGTAATGTGAACCAAGTGACCTTCGCAAGGACAAACTGAGGCAGCCTGAATTGGCCTGAGCGGATATTGAACCACGACCCTTGCATTATGAGTTCAATACTACTAAATGAGCTATCGCTTTTCGGAGAAGAAAAAAAAAAGAAGAGAATATTAGGATCATTCTGGGGACTGCTTTTTATCTATTCAATGCCCTCCTCTTCCATTTACTTCTTCTTTTTCTAGTCCTTCGCTTCTCTTCTTTTTTTTCTTCTTTCATCATCATGGTTATTTATGTATCTTAAATTATTATCTTCATCACAATTATCATTCTTGTCCTCCACCTTGTAAGTACCCCCACACCTATGGTTTTTACCACATTCATCAAGCACATATTAATCTCTGACTGGTGGTTGTATCTCTCTAATTCATAACTCATCGTGATTTGCCACTATTCTGATAAAACCAATTAATTTTCCTAATCTTGAATTTTACACTTTCTTTTTAGGTATATTTCAGTGTCAAAATTGTAATGCTTAATTTAGCACTACTTAAGTAACGTCAAACTGCAATGAATTTTTTTACCTTATTCGTATAGTGCTACAGTTTTCCGAACTCGACCCCATAGAAGACTCTTCTTAGTAGCAATAATTTTTTTTAAAACAATAGTTTCTAAGAGATAAAGATTTGTGGACGCCATAAGATAACATATACAACTGTATATATCATAGGAAAACGAGACTGTACTGAAAAGTCTATTTCTAACCTGTCATAACAATTCGGATTTCTCTGACTGATTTGTACTTATTCTCGCGCTTCATTATTACAATAAGATATATCATTCGCAATTGTAAAATCATTGACTTAATTTTGCATTTTTTAAAATTTATTTAGACGCAGATTGTGTAGTCTCTGACGTTAATAGTTTTGACGTGTGAAAATACGCTCTCGTCTATTTAAATTATAAAGACAAACTAACCAGTAGTTATAGCTATTTATGTTTTACCATTAGACCATATCCAAAGTCAGGTTTGAACTTACCTCAATGCAATTTCTTTTGTTGACATAGACGTTTCATGCCTTTTTTTTAAAAATACAAACGATGTATAAAATTGGAAATTCCGGTGCACTCAATCAGATTCTGGGTCACAACATCACTGGACACTCATGCCAGGATGTATGTCTTGGCGGATTATTTATTACACCTATGTGTGCCACAACAAAAAATATATTTATTACACCTATATGCATCACAACAAATACTATATTTATTACACCTATATGCACCACAACAAATAATATAAAATGCAAATGTTATCATACTTCATCTGAACAGTAAATAAAGTTACATACTCAGTAGTTTAAAAAAATAAATGTTGATAGGGACAGTGTAGACACAGACATGTCACTGCCCCAAGAGCTGGCAGATTTTAATAATCCTCGCGGTGGGATTAGGACACCCTTTATGTTGGGGCTGCATTATCGTCACCATGGAAACGACTCGCTTTATATCACGAATCTATATACATGAACATTGTAAAATATTAAAGAAATTGGCTTTCATAATAAGCTTACAAAATGATTTAAATATATTAATACAGTACCGCAAATTCAGGCCCCAAACTTGATGATTTTGCTTAGGATAAGGACCAAGTTTTCGTCTCGAACAAATGAGGGATCACTTTACAATGCTCGAATGCAAAAAACTGTCCTAGAGACACAGTATCAAAGGGTTTATTAAAATTACTATCACCAGTCTTTTGCTACTACTGTTATTACTACTATTGATAACGATGATTATGATGATGATGAAAAGAAATGAAGAGAGGTATCGGTACTTGGAAGAAATTATCGGGATCGCATTCCTAAATGTTATCATTTTCAACATTAATAATACTCTTCAAACAATCAACTAAGCTGCTTGATACAACTCGAGATAAATGTAAGTATCCGTAAGGCCCTCGTGCAGAGTGTAAAAATTCACAAGATCTGGATTTAATTAAAAAATCATTAACTCTGAGAACGTCAATTAAAAAGATACAGACTCTCCCCTCCCCTCTTCGGGAAAATTCCCAAGATGGATTTGAAGCAAAACTTTGTCGGCAAACTTTGCGATAAAGTTTTGCAAACATTCTGATGAAGTGTATCTGAGGTTGTCTGCTTATTATAAACTCTGACTAAAATATATCCCTTCTCTGTATGGGTTGTATTAACACTGTAACCAAATTATTATCTGTACGGGTTTTGTTAGTTCTGTATCTTTGTATCTTTGTCTATATGTGGTAAGACGGCAACGTTATTTTGACATGTACCATTCCCTCTTGATATTAACCCCTGACACCTCATCAGATCGCAATCTTTTAAATATTTATTTGTGATCGCGTTAGGCGCAAGCTAACCCTTCAAGTTCAACGTTTGCCCTGTCAAATTCATCATCCAGCATTGTGGTCTGCCAAGATATGTTATGCAACAAACCGCGACCTTTCACTCTTTCCCCTCAGGGGGTCATTTATAGGCCATTGTGCTACAAAGTGATGAATCCACCATCGGTTTCGCTTAATGGGTTTATTACGGCGAAATATTTACAGCCGGATTTGGAAGTAGGCAAAAGAGATTTTAAGGTTATTGAAAGACCTTTGAACGCCCTTTTGGTGACCTGAAAGGCACAGGAACTCGGGACACAATTTATAAGGCATATGATGTCAAACAGGCTGAAGTTCTTTCATCCTGATTTCTTTCTTTCATTAAAAGTATTCACCGTTTCGATGAACATATAGACATGAAAAATATTTAAAATTTATCTTAAAAATACAATCATTATTTCGTGTCTCTTGTTAAATAAGTCTCGCCACTTTGTTCAAAGTTCTATTTGACCTAGGAGCTAGTCTGGTAACAATTATTGGGGCACAGTGAATGCATCCATTCCTTTTCCTTTGCCCTAAACATTAGAATGGCTTGTTACAGCCGGAAATGGAAAATTTCCTCTCAACATGACGATGATAGCAACAATATTCGTCCCTATTCAGCATTCAAAATCTATATCAGGGCAAATTATGGTCATGATGCAATTGAACTGAGGTTAAACTTTGTTCTTTAAATGAGAAACAGACCAGACCAATATATAAATAATCTAATAACCCGTCCACTTAGGAAAGAGACTAATATTTTAATATATTGACACATAACACCTTCTTTTATTATCGGAACGGCTAGAAGATACGATGACCATTTATCTAACTCTCTTAAAACGTTATAAACGACTCTTTTCCCGCCAGATCCATTCCTTATGAACACACGAAGTACTCATACAGTTTTTAAGGATTCCTCGCCAGATCCATTCCTTATGAATACACGAAGTACTCATACAGTTTTTAAGGATTCCCCGCCAGATCCATTCCTTATGAATACACGAAGTACTTGTACAGTTTTTAAGGATTCCCCGCCAAATCCATTCCTTATGAATTTTTAAGGATTCCAGATGTCATTTCTCTCTACATATAATACATCTCAAGCGTCTCGTTGAAACTGATTAGTGTTCGAAAATATGGAAGGCACCATTACAAGTTGGATACAGAATGTGATCATTTCAACCTTTTTCCTTGCACTAATGCTCGTTATTTTGTACGTTTTAATATTTTAGTTCGCGTTTAGTATATTGCGGATTCTCTCGCCGCTTTATCGAACACAGCTTTCGTCCAAATTATTTTCGAAGATAATACAGTTGGAAAGAATAATTAAAGCAGTGAATTTTCGCAATATCGTTCGTAGCTTTTTTATTATCATCATATGGTTTATCTATCAATCTATCGCTCTAGTTAATAAGTCTATTTAATATTTACTTATTGTTTTTGCATTGTCGTTTATTTTTTTATCCTAAATCAATGCAGAAGTTTAGTCCTAATTTTGTCTACTTTTGTATAGAGGTGAGTACTGCATAATGATAACATGTTAAAACCAGTAATGACATTTTTTCCTTAGGTAAATATAAAACTGTTCATAATACATGAAACTCTATGCCAGTTTTTCTTACTTTTAACAATAAAACACAAACAATTCGTCTTTTTTATAATGCGCTATTTGTTCACACGATTCACTGTGAGTTCTAATTTTAGACACGAATCAAAAAGGTCGTGATTGTCTTTATCACAACCCTGCTCGAATTTGACCTTATTTAAGTACCTTATACTTAAAGCAAAATTTAGAATATCAATTTTATGCAAATGCAAAGAAAAATATGAATGAACGGAAAGCTGTTACGGACGGCAGTGTGAAGGATTATGGTTTCATTTCCGTAGTAAGTACAGAGCTTTCAATGAGCAATGTAACAAGTTGGAATTTTATATCGTTTTATGAAAGAAGGCGTCCAGCATCATGATTCAATGTAATCTGAACATATAAAACAGAACGTTACGATCTGCCAGTATGTAAACAATGAAGTTTAAACGATATGCATAAATATCATACTTTTATATTATATAAATTTAAGCAAAATAAATAAATAAATTTTAAAAAATCTTTTTTTGGGGTATATTGCAATTGTTAGATCATTAATGGATGTTCTATAGAATTTGAATATAAATTGAATTTTAATTAAAACGTTAAATTAAAGCAAAGTTTTGTTTCCTAGCACCATAATTTATTGGAAGTAAGTGCTACAAAATATTCTTTGTGTTCCAGATTCAGACCAGTTCAACAAGGCTGCAAGTTCTCCTGTCTCAGTTATCTTACTTGTATGTTTACTAAGACCCTGTCCATGTACCATACTTCGTTATGTTTACTAAGACCCTGTCCATGTACCATACTTCGTTATGGTGACTAACACCCTGTCCATGAACCATACTTTGTTCTTTTACTTCCAACTTTTTATCTCACCAACATTTATCAACTAGACGCGCACTGTCTAGGTCCATAGTGGGGGTTCAAAAGTTATGGAAAAGAAAGGAATAAAGACAGATGGATTGATAGATAGATAGATAGATAGACAGATCAGTAATGAAAGACAAAGCTGAAGCTTATTCCTGTCATGAACCACTTCCCCATCATGTGTATCTCCCCCAATATTTGGCCCAGTGCTGAAGGGAAGTAGATGTTACTTTATTGGGTTTTTAACTGCACTTTTAGCATATTATTAGCTTTCCCAAGGACACACCGTGTCAGCCGACCCGGGCTGGCTTGGGCGGGTATTGAACCCGCGAACTTGGATTACGAGAAGGTACTCAAGTATCCCTACCCATTTTATATTGTCCTTCCTGTGTCCATTAATTAGCCGTGTACATCCTTATGCATTCGGTAGTCAATACTGTCGTCTCTGGAGATATTCCACCTCATAGTAAACAAACAAACGAACAAACAAAATCTAGCACTGTTTTGATGGGCAAAGCATTAAAAGTATACATCGTAGGATTGAAATATCTTTTGCAGTTATTGGTTATTGTTTTGTGAAAATAAACTTCAAGTCTTGTAGCCGGGAAGTATGTATGTATGTATGTATGTATGAACGATCGTATGACGGTATATCAGTACAATCCTGGGTATATCGTGACGAGTAAGTTTATGTATCACAAAAAGTCCTTCAAAACAAAGATATGAGCAAAAAGGGTAAAATCCTTAAAATCGAAAGACAACTTTTTGTATAAACCGGGAAGAACGTGCATATTGCTTTGTTTTCGGATGCAGAAGTAACCAGAGGTGTTAGACCAATAAAGTAGTCTCACACCATACAGTTATTGATGTATAGCAGTAGCGTAGCAAGAAATTCTGCCCCCCACCCTTTTGCAAAACTTAAATATGGTGACCCCTCCCAATAAAAAAAGTTGTTTGATGGGAATTTTGTGCCTTAACTGGGCCTGTCCCTCTCCCCAATGCAGCTGCGGGGGTTGCTTGGACGGTTGCTACGATACTAATGTATAGTCTTTTTTTGACGCTTCACAAATCGTTAAAAGTTGCATTTCTTCGAATTTACATTGTCAGATAATTTGAGGCCAATTCGCAAGTTATTTATAGTGACTTTTTAAAAAATGTTTAGAAATTTTGTCTATATACCGTGACTTTAAATGACATGTACATATGTCACAGAGGCGGGCTGTTAATTGTAAGAAGTTTTAAGGCTTTACCACTCATTTTGAACAAAAAGCAGATTGAATATCATGAAAAAGCCTCATGTATTAATATTGATTCAGTGTATCCGAATGGCTGAATTTGAATCGTTAGGTCAGGATGTCTACGGATATGTGGTGATGAGTCTAGCCACCGATCCTATGGGCGTTATCAGCAGAGATGGAGTTACGTCACACACATATTCGTGCATCGCTCAAGGCCAAGATAATGGCAGTCCTATGGAGAAAGAAAAAAACATGTAAATTTAGCGTTACTACATATAAAGCCGACGATACAAATGCTTGCTACTGAAGATAAGATTTTTTAAAAAAAACGGATGATGTACAAAGTATCAGTAGAGCCCGAGAAATTTACGGAAAAAGCTTGGTGAAGAGTAGAAATGGGCAAAGGGACGGAGGGGGATGGTAGAGTTCTATATACATCTACAACAAGACCGGAATTCCTAATTTTGGCAACCATTGGTTTGTATGAAAAAAGTCATTTGAAATATTATGTTAATGATGTCAGTAATATGGCGTATCTATCCAGTGGTCTCATGATACTTTAAAAGTCTTTGCTTGCGATGTAGTTCTCCGTATATGTAAATGTGCTTGGTTTAATTACTTTCAAAAAGTACCGATTGCTAATTTGAAAATTTGTTAATTTAAATTCAAGTTACAATTCTGGTTGTATATTTTGGAAAGTATTCTCATTATCTATTTGAACCGTTCAGATCAAGATTTTAAAATTTAAATTTTATCTGCCCAAATGTTGATTGTATGTCTTGTTTTCGGGCTCTGCCTATAACCCTAATTCTTAGAATTTAAGCTACGCTCTTTGTTGACATTGTACTAGCCGGGTGCTAGAAGAAATACCCTTCCCCCTCACCCCCCCCCCCCACACACACACACCAAGAAACAACAACAATACCCTTTCCCCCTCACACACCAAGAAACAACAACAATACCCTTCCCCCCACCCACACCAAGAAACAACAACAATACCCTTCCCCCCTCACACACACCCACACACACCAAGAAACAACAACAACAACAACAAAACCATGATCTGCCTTGCTTTACCAGTTGTGTATTTCACTAATACTTAATGACCGCCATTGATCTGTCGTACCCGTGAGCAATTCTCGAATATAAAATGTGATGTCATCGCCGTATTTTCTGATAACGGACATTGTCATACCTTAAGCACGAGGGTACTTTTACTAGGAAAAAAATGCATTTTTTTAATTCACATCATTGATTTTACCCACGGAGGCTTCAAAACTATTCAAGTATGTTCCTAATGTAATTATATTTTCATTTGGGCCCATCTAATAATTGCAAGCATACTTAGCAACATGGTTACCATGTAACTGACACTGTTACCTCAGTATTTTAATGACTGGTTTGGGACACAAGGTGTGTACTATTAACTGGAGAGCGCTAACCCTTTCCTTTTTTAAAATATCTTCTTGCACTACTTTCTCTCTTTCATAAGTTATTACATTGAATTGTATTGCATTTGAAGTTCTTCCCACTCCTTATGTCAACTAGCTGCTGAATAACGGTTGCATGGCTTTCACAGAAAGGGGAAAAACTAGTGTTGTTTGAACAGCAATGAGTGTTTACAAGTTCATTACCCACCCTGAAAGCGGGTGGGAAGAGCATCCGGGTTATCAACAAGGGAATGTAAATAATTCGGTTAAGGCACCTACCTAGTCGAAACTCATCTGCAGTGCATTTTTGGAAGTTACCGGACGTACCAACACCGTCCCCTCGCCTACAAGGCTAGACGACTCGACAGAATGGCACAGTACGGTACGAATCAGGGCCAAATTGTAAAAATATCTTATTCTAGAGCTGATTACGGGAGTAGACTGTAGTTCGATGTTGTAAATTAAAACCATTAAATTATTAACTGTTTATGAACTCATGTTATTAAATCGAACACAATCGTGTAGGGAAATTCTATTTATAGTTCAGAAAGACACTCCACAACCGCCGAGAATAGAATCAAACCGGAGAAAGTCAGTTTCAAACTTCAACAGCCAATTCTAGATTGATTATACATTAAAAAAAATATTAAGCTTTTAACATTTGAAGTGTTTGTCTTAGAACTCTATAAAGTCTAAAGTAATCGTGCGAAATAAGGATGAGTGGTGATATTTAGCCAGGATTATCAGACAGGATAGGTATGTTATTATTTTGTTTTGGCTGAGGAGAGTGGATAGAGAAAGTTTTTTGATATGGGGAAATAATTATATTTACATTCAATTGATCAAACAATGATAGATTTCATGTTGTATGATCAGTATTGGGCAACGCTCTGTTACAAAAGAATACAAACACACATTCAAGTTTATTTGTGGAAGATGGAGGGAAGGAGAACTTAGTTTAGATATAATATGATAAAAATAGAGTAAAACATGCTTACGCTCGCACTGTTATTCATTCAAACTTTTGGCTGGGAATGAGGAAAGAATACCCAGGCATTGTATACAAGTTTAAATTGCAGTCTGGTATACAATAGTATACTAGTAGAATGAGGAAAGAATACCCAGGCATTGTATACAAGTTTAAATTGCAGTCTGGTATACAATAGTATACTAGTAGAATGAGGAAAGAATACCCAGGCATTGTATACAAGTTTAAATTGCAGTCTGGTATACAATAGTATACTAGTAGAATGAGGAAAGAATACCCAGGCATTGTATACAAGTTTAAATTGCAGTCTGGTATACAATAATATACTAGTAGAATGAGGATGAGGTTCATCTACGTTATACATCTACGATCAATGGCTAAAGATATACGAAAGGTAAAATAAAAGACGAGAGAGATAGAGAGTGTGTGTTCACTGGTGTAGATGGTCATCGGGCGGGTGAATAATAGCAGTCATAGTGATAGACACCTCCAAATTGATTTAGATATTTTCCTCTACGAATACGATTTTTACTCTGTTGATACGAATACTCAAGATGCTTGTATCAACGGAATATATATATATATATATATATATATATATATATATATATATATATATATATATATATATATATGTGTGTGTGTGTGTGTGTGTGTGTGTGTGTTTTGTGTGTGTGTGTGTGTGTGTGTGTGTGTGTGTGTGTGTGTGTGTGTGTGTGTGACGGCATATCAGCAGGCAGGATGACCAACATCGAGAAGGCATAGTCTTGGTCATAAAAAAACAACTGTACAACACACTTTTGTAATGGAAACCCATCAATGAACGAACGATGTATGTAATATTCAACTAAAAATTCGCCAAGATATCAATCATTGCGTGCTATGCCCTCACAGAAAATCTGACGATATGGATAAAGACCTTTCCTACGACAGTTTGCACTCAGCTGTTGAAGCAACACGAAGGCACGACTTACTGTACACTGGTGGCGATTTTAACGCGCGAACAGGCTCAGACAACACCGACAGGGAGCGGTTCATGGGTAGACATAGAATAGGACCAATAAATGACAATGGTGAAAGACCTTGTGAGCTCTGCGAAGACAGGGAACTTGCTATAGGAGGGGCTCTTTTCCAGCATACGCATATTCACAAGATGACATGGAAGTCTCCGGATGGCAAGACCGAAAGCCAGATTGACCATGTGCTGATCAACGGCAAGTGTAGACACTCCTTGCAAGATGTATGTAGAGGCATGTAGACAGCGATCACAGTCTTTTGGTAGCCACGCTTGCTCTTAAACTGAGAAAGGCCAAATTAGTGGAAAAGAGAAAACAACTTTTCAACATTGCCAAACTAGAAGATCCCAAGGTCCGGCAAGAGTTCAACCTTACCCTCAAAACCAAATTCAGCATTGTCCGCGATGAGACGGAAATGACTGTCAGTTCTTTCAACACAGTTATGAGAGAAACTGGAGAGAAGGTGCTCAGCTACAGGGAAGCATGTAAAGAGGAATGGATTTCCCAGTCAACCTGGAATGCTACTGAAGAAAGAAAACAGATTAAGAAACGCCTATTAGGGGCAAAATCATCCAGACTGAAAGACAGGATTTTGTTTACACCCGTGTGAATCATTCTCAAGAGGATCACCAGCTAAGCTGATATCCTCATCAGAAAGAAACAGGCTGGTTTCAGGAAAGGAAAATCCTGCATTGACCAGACTTTCACACTTAGACAGATACTAGAGCAGACAACTGAACGGAAGAGTACCGTCTACATCAACTTCATAGATTTTGATAAGGCTTTCGACAGCCTTCACCCTGACTCCCTCTGGAAAATACTCCGGTTCTATAGTATCCCACTGAAGATTGTAAACATAATCAAACTTCTGCACCAAGACGTTCAGTGTAAAGTCATGAGCGACAACCATCTCACAAAATGCTTCAACGTCAATACAGGCGTGAAACAAGGCTGCATCCTTGCATCTTTCCTCTTCACCCTCGCCATCGACTGGCTGATGAAAGAGACAACTGTGGACGGCAAAAGAGGAATTAGGCGGACCCTTACTTTATCCCTGGAAGACCTTGACTACGTCGACGACATTAGACTGTGTTCAAGTCGGCATATATATATATATATATATATATATATATATATATATATATATATATATATATATATATATATATATATGCAAGAAAAGACACATAAACTCAGTAAGACAGCCATAAAGATAAAACTGAAAGTGAACAGCAAGAAAACCAAATTAATGAAGACAAACCATAAAACCAACGATCCTATCACTGTGGTAGGAGGTAGAGGAATTCACATACCTTGGAAGCAAAGTGTCCACAGACGCAGACTCAAAGAGAGAAGCAGCAACCAGAATTAGCAAAGCAAATCAAATCTTCGGTAAGCCGAAACACATATTTAAGTCCAAACAACTCGGACTTAAGACCAAGCTGAAGATTTACCGAAGCAATGTCATCGGAGTGCTCTGAATGCTGGAAGCTAACATCAAGAATAACACAAAAGCTTGAAATCTTCCAAAACAAGTGTTTGAGGAAGATTCTTGGCATCTTCTGGCCAAACAGGATCAAAAAGAAGTCCTTCATCAAACGACAGAATTAACATCTCTTGTCCAGATTGTGAAGAAAAGTAAATATTGATGCCTGGGGCATGTACGCCCAATGTCACTAGATGCACCGCCCAGGACAGCCCTCTGCTGGCCACCGGATGGGAGACGAAAGAGAAGTCGTCCCGAAGAGACTTGGAGGAGGACTATAGAGAAAGAGATGAAGGAATGCGGCCTGACATGGAATACCATCAGACGTAAGGCTGCAGACCGTAAGCAGTGGCGCTGACGTATGTATGTATGTATGTATGTATGTATGTATGTATGTATGTATGTATGTATGTATGTATGTATGTATGTATGTATGTATGTATGTATGTATGTATGTATATATGTATACACCTTACAGCTGAATGTAACAAAAATATCACTTGACCCACCCGTTGGCCCTACATTGTGGACCATTCGCAGTGAATCCTGGGTTAAATAAATTACGCACTAAACTGTTTGTTTAAATCGATAACGAGCTCCTGTGTACTTAAGATGAACGCTGGACGATTGAAATGAAATGTTGGGAATACGTAATTCCATATGAAAATGTGTAAAGCTGAATGTTGAATCGTTAAAAAATGTAAATCATTCGCAGAGAGAGAGAGAGGCGGGAGTCCTGGCAGTCCACATTTTTGTCTTCCAATTGACAATTTAACATTTAGACATACGTTTTTAACATTTTTGAAACATCTACCAAGGTCAGGGTGAGTCGATTATTCACACTGGATCAAATAAGTAAACTTCGCCCCCCGTTTACACAAGTCGCAGTTTCAAGGGTTCTTTATATACGAAATTGTGGAATAAAGGTAATTCTATAAAATTACATATTGTGGTCAGTTTGATCTTCTGAAAATCAACAATATTGCTTCGCTTTTTGTTTTTTTTGGAAGAAAACAATCCTTATTGATAGTAATCACAAGCACTACCATTATCTACCTTATTGATAATAATCACAAGCACTACCATTATCTACCTTATTGATAGTAATCACAAGCACTACCATTATCTACCTTATTGATAGTAATCACAAGCACTACCATTATCTACCTTATTGATAGTAATCACAAGCACTACCATTATCTACCTTATTGATAGTAATCACAAGCACTACCATTATCTACCTTATTGATAGTAATCACAAGCACTACCATTATCTACCTTATTGATAGTAATCACAAGCACTACCATTATCTACCTTATTGATAGTAATCACAAGCACTACCATTATCTACCTTATTGATAGTAATCACAAGCACTACCATTATCTACCTTATTGATAGTAATCACAAGCACTACCATTATCTACCTTATTGATAGTAATCACAAGCACTACCATTATCTACCTTATTGATAGTAATCACAAGCACTACCATTATCTACCTTATTGATAGTAATCACAAGCACTACCATTATCTGCCTTTGTCAGAGGTTTGTTATTAACTTTCATCAACTCAAATGTATGATTTGAAGAGTTGCATGTTTCTGTGGTTGGTACTAATTAAAACATTTCGATATTTGGAAAATATGGGCACAAGAATTAAACAAATAGGAAATGATTGTACAGTTTAATCATTTGCGCATTTATCCACTGAAGATTTCATTTTTTTTTATAAATTTACGTTTACTGTTTGATTGAGGCTGGACTTATGATGATTTTGCTGACCAGAGGTCAAATTGAGCCAGGTCACTTGGAAACTGGTTGCCGTTTTCTGATTGGCTGTATTCTAATTACGAATAACGATTGCTATTGTATGTCAGAATGAATACAGTTATTTATTTTTTGTTTGGACAGAATTTCCTTTATTCATTCGCTTTTCGGTTCATACTTCACTCAGCTTAAAAAATAAATGGTCAGTGCATACATCAAAGAGTTGGTTTTCCGAAATGATCAAAGACACGAAAGCGAAATAAAGACGCACTCGGTAGCTCAGCTTTGCAGACTTTCACACTATCAATTGCCGACCAGAAAAAGCAAGGAGGAAAGAATGGCACAATAACAAACCAAGCTATATATCAGCATATAAATCGAGATAAACCAGGGAAACTAAATCTAGAAGTTTTCAAGATTTCTGCATACTTTATCAAAACTCATGTTCTCAAGAGTCCACACAGGAGATTTCAATAAGGACGCACTATTATTGTATCCGTCCCACAGTCGCAAAATAAATCGAGAATAAAAGGGATAGAAGTAGGTCAATTTAATTAGGTCAATTTAATTTTTGAAAAAAGAAAGCACACTTTTTTTTGTTTAGAAGGCTCTTTGGTTTACAATTTTCTATCTAAAAGTAGACTAGTAGATTAGATGGAAACAATGACATACATGCATATGATTGCTTTAGAGAACATTGTTGTAGGTTTATATTTAATTTTCCTCAGTTTCCTTTTCAGCTCTCTCTTTTGCGTGTTTGACGTCTAGACGTAAAATGACCGGCTGATCTGTTTTAATGCGAAAAGGCTTTCATTAAGTCATAAATTTACTAAGTATTGTGTCTGATCTCTTGAAGACCACACACTTTGTAACGTGAGAACAATCCTGAAGTCTAGACTTTAAATGAAATGTGCTGAACTGTGCATCGATAACAGGTGCGTCTCGCGCTGGGGCGGGACATGGCAATGATCCAGATCAAAATGCTGAAAATACTTAGTCGGAAAACTAAACATAGCGAATTCAGTGTGTGGGATGTATACCTTGGATTGTTTCATTTTATAATGTTATTTGAAAATTATGTGTCACCTATTTATAATAATAAGGCTAATTTCTGTTCGAAAGTTCCTTAATAGAGTAGTAGTAGTAGCAGCAGCAGCATTAGTGATAGTTGTAGATGTAGTAATAGTAATTGTTTTTACTGGTATTTATAATCGTCGTTTTCGTCGTTGCTGTTGATTTTGATGCCGTAGTAGTAGTGGTAATAATAGTAGTAGTAGTAGTAGTAGTAGTAGTTAACGAAGAACACTAGATAATGGTGGTTGTAGTAGAATTGTTGGTATTAGGGTCTGAGTATTTCTTTTTCAGGGGAGAGGTGTCTGGTATTTTGTATTTTTAAATTTCCGGCTGTCATATAGCTTAAAAAAATATTCTTGCTCTGATTTATAGCAAAAATAAACTTATTCTATCCATTATATCAGTTGACAAAAATTATCTTGAGGTAAAAGAAAACAAAAAAATATATCCCGGCTGGAAAGAAATGTCCAATTCCCTCTCCCCCAGCCCCCCCCCCCCGCCAGAAAATTAAACGGTTGGTCCCATAGCGGAAGCAAGAGCAGTAAATTCGACGATTGCCACCAGCATCAGCAAGAATTCCACTGGCACCATCACCACCCCCACTACTACCACAACGACCAACACCATCAGCGCCAACACCACCATCAGACTTAAATGGCTGTTGTGCCTGTTTCTTTGCCATAGATTTGCTTTCGCTGTCATATCTACAACGCCAGCATCACACCGCCATCATGCCTGGTTTTTCAGCTGTTTTGGTGTTAGTAATGGGGTCTAAGCCACGTATTCAACCCGATTCAACAATCCTGGTGCTATAGTTGCTCGACTGCTCTATTTTCGAAAAACTTAATCATGCTGCGAGTTATTTAGGTATCACCAAGTGCAACTTCCACCCACCCCCTTCCACCGCTTATGAATTAATGAATCATCAGGGGCGTGTTAACGATGACTTTTCTAAACGAAGTCTTCAACTTGCATATTCAGAGAATGTACAACTGAATTCAATTTAGAATTAATGTACGTGTGAAATTTTAAGTTCACCAACACTTGTTAAAGCTATCAACAGCAGTACTGACATAAAGTCATCAAACCTAGAACACTCGGGCATATAGTTTCTTTTGCATAGCAAACTAATTATATAGAGATGTCCACAACTCATTAACTAATTGAGCCTATGATGTCGTAGATATTATCTTTCGATATACCCGGTACATATCTTCCTGTAGAACAAAAATAAAACGTTTTAATTGCTTGGATTTTTAAAAGGAAGCTTCAATGGTTTAGTCGAATGCTGCTTCTGTTTTGTAAGCGCTGATTGACGGCAACAAATGGCGGCAAAGTTTAGTCAAGTAGGCTTTTAGCTTAACCACGGATTATAGGCATATAGGCAGGGCCGGATTAACACCTTTAGAGGCCCTAAGCACTGAAAAGATTATGGTCGTAGTCTAATAAATAAAGAGTATGCAATTTCACCCATATTTGTCGATCTGCAATTTCAACTTGGAAAAGTAGGTTTATATGCGGCAATTTATTTTGGGGACGTAGATAAGGGTTATTGAGATCTAGACCGAAATAGAAACATGGCATGCTCGTGACACATATACGATTACCACGTGAAAGTCGAATGATGTGCTCTCATTGTCGCCAATGAGGGTTTTGTCCAGCTTATGACAGTGCATTAGCATCTCGACCAATGTACACCTTGACTGCCCTATTCATTGTGCTCTGCCTTCTTCCCATAATCAGTTATATTTAAAATACGTAGCTCTGATGTAGATATCCGTGTCCTGATTTATGACGATTGTAACAGTCATCGGATATTAATTGTTATCGGCGCTAATTGTCTCTTCCAGTATATTTTTGTATAAAGGAAAAGCAGCAGAGTGAAATCTATGTTGGTTTCAGAGATTTTATCTCATACTTACAATCGCAAGCTATTTTTCTGCAATGTATGTTGATCGCATTGTATTTGCGGGGCAAATTATCTACAATTCGATCACTATATTTATTATTCTGTCAAATCAAAGTTGAGGATGAATACAAACATCTTTGAGAGGACATTTGTGTATATCCGCAAGAGTCTTTGTCAGTAACAGTTGTATTCAAAATGTCATAAGCTGAGATTAAGGTTGTTCACTTATATTGTATACTATAGTTGGTTTCAAACGGCATCGCGAATGTTACATGGTGCTGCTTCTAAAAATGTATTAATGCAAACAGCTTCACTAACGGACTGAGAGAGAGAGAGAGAGAGAGAGAGAGAGAGAGAGAGAGAGAGAGAGAGTTTATTTTACACAAGCCTTGCCGTTCCTTTCTCCGTTATCGTGGACAGTACGCACTCAACTCACTCTCAAAGTCTCAAAAACCTCATAATGTGAAAACTGCCGCCATGTTGTCAAATTATTTGTCCTTGCAGGGGTGCGCAGACTTCAACCTCCCAGCTGATTTCAGGTCAACAACTATTTCAGTATTTGTTTTATTTCAGTAAAGTGTTTATTTTCTCCTAAAGGATCTTTTACTTGTTATTGTAGAAAAAAAATGATGCCTTGAATTTTCCAGCTTAATGGAATGCACAGCGTACGCGTTAATGGTGAATAGAATGCAATCAAATATTGGAAGCGCGTGTAAAAAGAGCGTTCTTTATCTATTTTCAGGCTGTTAGCATTTTTAGATGCAGCATCGGTTGTCATTCGCGATGATATTTGAAAACTATTATAGTTTCTACGCTACAACGGAGTTTTGAGAAAAATAAAGAAACTTGCTGATGTCTGAAAGGTGATACAACATTTTGGGCATTACCATTATGTTCCGAAAGAAAGACTATGAACCACATTTGTTTTTTTTCAGATCAGAAAGATATCCGACCATCATTTAAAACTGACCTATGCCTTTTTGGCATATCAATTTGTCGATTACGTCAAAGTTTAATGTAGACTGGTTTGCTTTTATTGATGTCACCACTGGAAATACACCAACTATTGATTTAAATATTGACTGTATTTGTGTCTCTTTTTCACAAGTGTAAGTACATACAAATCTAGGAGTACAAAAGTATTGTCATTATTATTATTATTATTATTATTATTATTATTATCCACGATGCCAAAACATTTCTGTACATGATCTTGCGCAATTTTTAAAGTTCTACTGAATAAATCTTTCGGTGCACATAGCACTGGGACTGTTGCATATCAATCAACTCTTTCCCTACTTCTACATTCTTTAACCGGAATCACATCAAACAATAACTTTCAATACATGAATTAACAAGCTGATTTTCCCTTCGATAGTTGATAATGATTGCCACAGTTTCCGGACTTAATATTTTCGCTTTCACAAATAATCAAACAATGACCAGTGTAAACATATTCGATATTGCCGAACAACCTTGTTTCGCGTCGGAGTGTTTCAAATTTAGAGGAAAACAATGCCCTTTTGTGTGAAACCGACACAAAAAAAACTAGTTCAGAATTAATGCGCATAAAACCCAATCAAACAAACGACTGCATAAGACCTAGATGTAAGTAAAATATTAGTAGCTATATCCATCGCCTATTTAATGTAGCGAATATCATTTAATATTATTTGTAATCATTTTGTTATTATTTCATAATATTATTAATCATTTTGTTATTATTATTATTATTATTATTATTATCTATGACTGCTTTCATCTTTATGCGCCTCAGTTTTTTTTTTATGCTTATGACATGTTCTATTCAACACAGAGTTAAACGAACGGCTACGTATCACCTTCTGAAACATTACATTTATCTAATTTCCTCGGTAACAAAATCGTAACACATAATAAAGCTTAAAATGCCACTCATCTTTAAATCTATGAAACGTTATTTGCCTTATATCCTTAAATCCCTTGTCTCTTGACCATCTGTTAACTATTCTATTTCATAAGACAAAGACAGAGACGAGACGTACTATAAAAGATAAGAGATTGGTTCGACTGGGAATCGCACACGTCTTTAATCCAAAATATCTCTCTCGACTGGGATTTTCTGGCGCCACCTATTGGATTCAGGAGAAGTAACTGACTTCAATCCCCGTTTTGTTGCTTCTTGACCACCTGTTATCTGTTCTATTTTCTATAAATTCAGGTGCTTCATCTTGAAAAAGGTGCAAAGTTCTTAAGACCAGTCTGTGTCGAGGAGACATAAGAGAAGGTTCAAGACCGCCATTTATTTTATCCGAAAGAATATTCACAGTGTTAGGACTCTCCTCTTACTGTATCCACAACCACTGGTACCGTAAGCCAGATACAACTCTTATTCGGCATTGCCTTTAGTTCCAGACTCTCTTATTTCTGATATGGAATACTCCATCTGTCTATACTTAATAGATTCATTTGGATAGTATATCTGATAATCTATACCTTATAGAACACAAATACTGACTATGACCTGATCCACTGATCCCATTCCGCCAGTTGTGGAGAAAGTCAAATGCCTGAATATTTACAAGTGTCTTTAAGACTAACTTAATTTTGTTCCGGGTTTCTAATTCGGTTCCTTCATGCGAGACATCTTACGCGGTTTCCTCCAAAATTACACCAATAAATAAATGAAACTAAAAATATCCTAAATTGAATTAATTAAAGGATATACAAGAAGAAGAAAAAGCAATAGCAATAGTAGCAGTTAATAATAGGAACTAACAACGTTAAAGATCTGCTCGGTCATCTTCGAATTTAATTGTAAACCCCCAACCCCCCAACCCAATCAAGGGATTGTACTTGAAGCCACATCGCATTGCTTCGATCGTCAAGTCAAAATAGAATGTGTTTGCACTTCATGCTTACAATAACATATACCGTTTGTATCAGTTTATGTGGCGACCATTAATGTCACCCTGGTATATTTTTGTTATTAATTTCTGATTTGCATAAACGCTTTATAATGAATTTGTTCCTTAAGACATAAAATACTTCCAACGAATATTTGTTTACTCAGTGTTTGATAGTATCGTATGATCAAGGAGTGTGTTCTTTTAAATCTCTTATGTGACGCTACGTATAAATAGACCGGTTACATTACTAAGATATATAAAATGTTCGCCTGAAATACAAAACTGTACGCATGATATCTGTATTTTAGATCTGTATGACGAATGGTGGGTACTGTGAGGGCAATCCCCTCTCAGGTTAATGACGAGGTAATTGAGAGACCCCCTATTTGCTCAAATTTCCACCAACATTTCCTTGAGTAAGAACATCTGTCCTAGCTGACCGAAAATTGTGAATTTGTTTCAAACGTATTGCATGTATATGTAATGGAAACTAATTTAAAAACTTGAATTTAAACACAGTAATATGTGCTGTTTGTGTGGCCGTATCACTTTTTGATACAACAAACTGAGCTCTATTGTCTGATACTTTGCAATTATTCATGTCAGGTAACAGTCGGTAGCCCCGCTGTTGGTCACAACTGATGAGATATGGATGTACATGTTGGTAAAGCCGCTGTTGGTCATAGTTGATGAGATATGGATGTACTTGTTGGTAAAGCCGCTGTTGGTCATAGCTGATGAGATATGGATGTACACGTTGGTAAAGCCGCTGTTGGTCACAGCTGATGAGATATGGATGTACAGAGTAAGGTTCACTGAATCTGCTACCACACGTATGGAACAAGGAAAGGAAAAATTATGCGGAAATAAAATGAAAGAGTAAAAGAACTCCCAAAAGCAGATTTTGAATGAGGAACAAACGATCTCTTAAGATAAGGTATAAACAGATTCGGGTCCAGGCACCTTTCTCTCATGAATTACCTTGCGGTCGCTTTTAGTCATAAAAGACAGGGAGTAGTAAGTCTTTGAACCATTAGGCCTATTCTTCGATCAAAACAGTCTAAATCAATAATTCAATCACTAAAATATGCCGTCATTACCTTAAAGAGAATAACGAATGACATATTGCAGGACAAAGGTTATGGACTAAGGATGGGAATGGGGATCTGGGCCTTAGTTAACATATGTAATTTATCGCTGCAAACCCTTTTCTCATCTGTCTGCATCCACACATCTGCGCATTTACATGCTCGCACCTGAACAAGACTGTAGAAACATGAACCAGAGCATAAGATGATTTGAAAATCTATAAAACAAAGATTAAACAATCACAGGTCTTTTGTGACTAACACTGATAACATTTGAATATACTTGTATCTTTGTCTTCTTTACCAGTAGCCTTTGATGTATATCAAAGGATCATGCGTCTTGAGACGCCACTAAATTCTCTGATACATCCGCTTATTAAAAGTAAAAGGTTGCAACACGACGAAGTGGTTGACTGATCACACGTTTCAACTTTACGCTCTAGAGATCATGCAACTTCTGGGTTTTTTTTAACAAATTGGAAACTATGACAGTTTCTATAGATATATAATAATTAAGCTTTTCCAGCTAACTTGTAACAAGACCGTTGTTTGCAGATTATGTAGGCCTTTGATTTTGCTGCATTTATTTCAACAAGATTACGACGGAGACTTTGTAAAATGTGTACCAATATATTTGATCATCCAGCATTATCTCAACAGCGGTTGGACACTATAGCTTTGTTCTTTCACTTGTAGAAACATTAGTATAGTGATCGTAGTAAAAAAATATAGACGAATCTTTTTCATTGATATTATCTTACATCACCAACACTCGAAAACTTTCATGAAGAATATGCATACAAGTCTCATCACATAAATATCGTAGAAACATTTGTTTTCGTCATATTTTGGCACTCATCACATAAATATCGTAGAAACATTTGTTTTCGTCATATTTTGGCACTCATCACATAAATATCGTAGAAACATTTTTTTTCGTCATATTTTGGCAAAGAAATCCTTATCTTAGTATATATTATAATTTTTCTTAAACCTTCTTTCTGCAATTCTACAACAAACAGAAAAGAAAAAAGAAACACCAATAAAGATATCAAACTTTGAAAGTAAATTTACACATATCGTATTACAGACCACGTGATTAAGCTCAAATCCACATTAGGCCACACGATAAAATCTCCCTCCCCCAAAATCTGAGTGAGTCGACTCCCTTATTGCCTTTTTGGCATTGGAAAATAATATTAATAATGCTTTTTATGCACAGCTGCAGTTTGACCGTTAATGATCAATAAACATTCGCGTTTGCTCAATTGCACCGAAAAATTTGCCCTCTGCGGCTGTTCCCGCCAAAGCACCACTTCATATTGATACATCGCCACTATGTAATACGGTTGTTGAACATTGCACTTTTTCTTTTTATTGCCTCCGTTGACCGTCTGTGACTTGCTCTGCCGATTTTCATAGACTATAAATAAGATAAGCCATTGAGACAATCCTTTGTGAAAAATTACACGTCGTAAAATTCAATTAGAATGAAGTGCAGCTTGACCTTTGGTGGTCGATAAACTCTTGCGTTTCCTCAACTGCAGAGAACACTCTGCGGATGTTCCCGCCAAGCATTACTCCAAATTGATATACCCGCGCCATGGACAGGCTGTTGAACTTTGAACTTTGTGGCCTCCGTTGATCGTCAATGACATGCTTTGCCGATTTTTGCAAATTGACATCCATTGAAACAGTTCTTTCTGAAAAAAGTATTAAAAGTGAATAATGAATTAGAAACTAGTTGTTTCACTGCCCACATGCCCAGAGAATATCTATTTTACATGCAGTAGCTGATTCCTTGGCCAGAAAGCCTCACAGTATCATGTATCGTGAATGGTGTAGAATATTTCTCGTGGTCTGAAATGACCCTGCATAAATGAAAATGTGTGCGATGCTAGCCGCCAACAAGGTTGATGTTAAGTTGTTTGTGATACTTACAGTAATATGTAAAGTAGACCTTACAGATCGTTGGCACTCAGAACAGCTTGGCAGGGATGCATGCATACCAAGAAAATAGAGAACATCTATTTTTGCATCGTGCCTGTGTGTAGGTTTGCTGTAAGTTACCTTGCCGTTCCATTTGGCCAGGTAACTATTTCGAAACTGTAGATGCCAATTAATACAGCAGGTCGTTGCCCAGGAATGCATCCTGGACTTTTATAAGCAGATCGACACTACAAATATATATTAACATAAGCTGGAAATGAATGATAATTAAAACAACAACAACAACAAAACAATGCATATATGTATATCTTTTTATATAAAGATAAAAGCAACAAATTAGATTGTTTTAATTGCAGAATTGTTTCTTTTGAGGGATTGAGTAATTTTTGTGCTTTGAGTTAAAGATGCATTATAATGAAATAGTGCACCCAAATTGCTGTTGTATCGGAGAACAAAATCTAAATAATTAAACATTTTTCTAATGTGTTAGAACACAATAGGTGCCTTCTTGTTGTTTTATATCCATGCATTATTAACGTCGTATCTTGCATCTGTAAAGAAATACGTATATTCAGCCAAATACCCACTAGTTTAGTCTCACGGCGACTGGCAGTATTGAAATAACGTTGAAAGACCATTAATTAAATTGATAGGTCATGATTTTTTTTTTATTACATCTTATAAAAGGTCACATTTTTACTGTATAGTCATGGAGATTTTCCCTTGGCGAACAAACATTTTTACCAACATTTCGTAAATTTGGAGAGAAAGCTTTTTCTATTTCAAACGTTTTGACTTTAATCATTTACATAAAAGGCGTTGAAGTGATGGTCAGACTGTATTTTTCTCTTTAAAACAAATGCAAACATATTATTTATCTGTTATTTATTCAGCTTCTTTACATAATTACACTTATTTCATATAATACTATCCCCTCGTATGTGCTAAATATGATAATTTATGCATGTTTTGATAATGGTTTGGTTTTGTGGGGTTTAACACCATTTTTCAGCACATGATAGGTTATACATGGCGGCCAGTATATTTGGTGGAGGAAGAACCCGGGAAGAACCACCGACCCAAGGGAAGCTACTGGTAAGCTTTCTCACATAACCATGTTGGTCGAGCCAAGACTCGAACTCACGCGGACAGAGGTGAGATGTGTGAGTGATCTGTAAAGGCGAGCGCCTTAGACCACCCGGCCACGCGGGGCCCCCATTTTGTACGAGGTTGATGTGCTTTAAAACTGTGCCATTGATCGCATTTGTAAGACAATCATTAGCTGCAATTTACGTGCCCAGTTTTAGAATAGCATGCTAAAGAGCAATATTTCTAAATAAATGTTATTTATTTATTTATTTATTCTTCTTCTTCTTCTTATTATTATTATTATATTATTATTATTATTATTATTATTATTATTATTATTATTATTATTATTATTATTATTATTATTGAGCCTGTAACATATGGATGGTGAAAGTTTAAATGCCGCGTGCGTCACCGGCTCATCTTGGTTTGTGCCATGCGATCAGTGTCATTTGTTTTTGATAGATGATAGTCGTGGTCAATACTGTTAGCACTAATGATCGGTTTTAAATTTCAGTAATTAGCAGCCCCTTCACGTGCACAGTAGTTAGGGGACGTGTGAAGTAATAATCGAATAATTTGGTTTTTTTTTATAAGCATTTGTATAAGAAATAATTAAGCTTCGGAAAATGAGGTCATCCTGACACGTTCTCTGCAAAAAGAAAGAAAGAAACAAGAAACCCTGCCGCTGCAAAGTCACTCAAAAGTCATCTAAACGTGAAATGTTGGCCGAATGGAAGAGTCAGGCTCTTCAGTATTTTTCTGAGCAAAACGCATCAACATGCAATGGTGCTGAATCCTACAAACAAAATTGCTGGAAAATAAAAACTATGAGTGCTGCACGAGGTCACATATATATAGGTTACAATGAACTCATTTTGATGGCTGCACAAAAAAGAACGACCTCGTAAGGCCCCAATTAAGTCTTACACTCATATAGTTCCCTGTCAGTACAATACATGTGATTGGGAGAAGAGGCCTAGGTGTACATTTTATATCCTTCTTCAATTGATTCATATTTTTAAATGCATTGCTGTGATCAATTCAGGTTAAGGCCAATCCATTGACAGGATTTTTGGCGGTCGTTTCAGAAAGGAGCTGTGTTTATGTTCACCGTTTTTGCATGATGTAGACCGAGATCATACGGGATTCAATCTACCTACCTGTTTCTTAAGGGCGATTAAATAAAGAGAATTGTGATAAGGAAAAAGCAACCATTTTTTTAATTGTATAGCAATTTTTCTCATGACAATCTATCAAACAGTTCCCAGAAGAAAAAAATGTTCCAAGAGACCTCTAAGTTGTTTCAAGACCCAAGCAGGTTAATCCGTTATTTTATAGTAGTTTTAGTCGCGACATCCCATCAGTTTTGCAGACGACAAAGAAAGTTGTAGCACACCTCCATCTTGTTTCAGGGCCTAATCAAATACTACTCATTGTGCCGGTTCTGTTTTGTACACAAGAGCAGATGTTATGTGGTTACCTGGCAAACTTGGCGACCCTGAATCAGATGTAGGAGTTTGAAAACACTCCCCGGATTCAAAACCACAGAGTGTTTGGGGACTAGTTTCAAAACACTCCTCGAAATCAACAAAATCTAATTTAAAACAGCCAATATCCTTGTAAAGACTACTTTCTAGTGACGGTTGTTGATCTTCAGTCAGCTGGTCACATATTTTCAAGGTCAGTCATTTGTAATTTTTATTAATTACGAAGTTTTGGATTCGACTATCTTAAAGGTTGTTATTTCATTGTAGCTGTTGAAATCAATAGAGCCCCATGTTGAGGACGTATTTTTATTGACCGGTGAATCGTCAGTTGATTTCCAATGTAGATTTGGTTCATCGTGGTCTTTATTCGATTGAGAGTCCAATTCTATTTCCGCCACCAAAACGCAGAATGCGGACACTTTCTCTTGTATTTGTTTTTGAAGGGAGGAAAAACCTGACCTTTCTTGAGTACTGATTTGATTGAAATAAAGACATTGACAGGCAACTAACCGACTTTGATATGGGTTTTTACCTATTATCACAGATTTTAATAGCTTTCTACTTTCATCTGTAGGGTTGGGTCATAAATCCGCTCCGCACTTAAAAAGAAAAGAAAAGAAAAGAAAGACAATAAAACTGCAAACAATGCATCCTTCTGTGCTGAATACTTAAAATGACCTTGCGTGAAAACACAAGCGAATTTCATTCGATTCATTAAGAGATCATCGATTATGCTGATTGGAGCTATTAGTTCTATAAATTGTTGACGAGGTGTAAAAAATAGATACACACATTTTATGATTCTCCTTTCAAATATTAAAGTAAATATTACACCTATTTAAAATCTTTAACAGAGTATTTATAACGGGATGTCGCTATGTGCAGTAGTCAAAACTATCAATATGCGTCATTGTCACAACAATATACCTAATTTACGCTTTAAAATTAGAATGGTCGATTATATTTTAGACAAAGTCTCCTGCCTTAGAGTTGTAGAGTTTCACTGAATTTCGGGCTAGAATATAAAATATGGACCTTTATTAGTAGTGTTTCATTGAAGTCCGGGCTAGAATATAAAATATTGACCTTTATTAAACTTCAGCTGCAATTGACCGGTCTCTGTCATATACCAGGCGTGAAGTTTTTCGGATTTTATATTTCTATTCGATGAAAGCTTGCGTAGGTGTAAGGCCTCAGCAACAGTAAATGCACGCTTTCATTAAGTCCTGGGGAGGTAAAACCACAAAAATGTGATCTATTCAAATTTACCTCCGTTTACAGGGAAAGCTTTCTCTGATATCAACACAAGCATTTTGTTTTGTATCTTTGGGGAAATACAGGTATGAACTCAAGCTTTATCTCCGTCTGCCATTACGCAGACAGGTTCGATCTTGTTGCAGACGACAATGTGAATTTATTATCATACAATTCCAAAATGGTCGATATGAAATTCTTGAAACCAGGGTCATTTTGTTTACTTTAAATGTCAAGAAAATAAGTCACGAGAAATCGATTAATTATGTGGAATGGACGCACCATCATATTTAAAAAAAAAACAAAAACAAAAAAAAAACTTAACTTTAATTCGTTGCATCCATCTCGGAATTAAAAAAAAGTGCGAATGATGATAATAATACTGATGAAAAACTCGAGAAGATTGTAATGGTGTCATCCTGTGTTATACTTGAGGTCAAATTTGAATAAGACACCTATAAATGATGGATTTTTCTTTGTATATTTGTTCGAATACAAAATTCATTTCTTTGATTGATCGATTGATTGATTGATTGAGTGAGTGTGTTAATTATTTGAGTCCGTTAACTAGTATTTCTTCAATGCAACGGTTCTATCTGCATATTTTCATTGTTTGCAATGATCAGTCTTGAAACCTTACTCTCGACATTGATCTTTTTGTATATTTTTTTTCTCCATTTAAACAGTTATCATTCTATGTCATTGTTGATTACTTTGTCTTAGTTTCTGGTTAATTTTCTAAGTTTTCTCAGTTGACTATCAAGCTTTGAAATGTGATAAACCAAGCTTAATCTGCTTAATCTGCTTAATATCACATGTACGTATAAAACGTAGAAATATTTTTTTATAGATTAAATATCGATTGTGTTACTACCGCTCAGCAAGCGGGTGAATACTGTAATCTTATACAGCTTATTATCAACTGCACTCATTCACACTATTTCTCTAATCGCGTTCAAGAAAACAAAGTCTTATTTTCATATGTGCCTTGAGTGAATATACTAAGTGAGTAGAAGTATAAAACAAAATGTTATTAAATTCTACTGAGCAGTTTTAAAGATATGGCCGATTAATTTGAAGCGTTCGCATTGATAGGCTGGGCTACGATAGCGGCCATGATGGATTTAGCTGTGACGTCACTAACTCGAATCCGGTCTGTCTCCGATACATTGGTCTACTAATTTGCTATTGCCATAAAGTACGTTTGCAAGTGTTAAAACAAAATCACACGGAACAAAGATGTAAAGTATATAGTAAAAAATGAAGATGAATTCAGGTTTTGGAGATACACAAGGAACCAGTTTATATGCTGTCAGATTTGTGCAACCTACTCTAATTCGTTACGTAAACTAAAGATTTGATCAAGATACTCCGAGATACTGCTTAGACGTGAACTTTTTTTTAATGTGAAATCAAATTATATTCATATTTAAATCTAAACTTTTAACAACTATAAACACTTCGATTCACTTTCAACCGAGTGTAATCTTGTCCCATAATTCGAATGGACTAAACAAGGTCACAGTTACAGACACTTACTGCTTTCACCGATGAAGAACTTAAAAAAATGGCGACATCCTGTGCATCAGGAAAGTTGTCGATTGCGGAAAGAAATCGAAAAATTTTCCCTTACAAAATGCTAGAAATCAAAACTTTGATGAATGTCAAATTTTCTACACATTTTACAGTTAATAAAATCTGTTTGTCCCAATTATGTGAAAATCCCGGATAGAACATGCTTTCCGTTGGAGTTATTTTTGTTTTTCTGTGTTGGTAAAATTCTGTATTTACAACCTCAGAAATGTACATTTTTTTTAAGAGTCTTTAAAGTGTGAATGTGAGCAACCAGCTGGGAAGATCTAACAGAGAAGGGACATTTGTGTAATATGTCACACTATGACCGTGTTAAAAACGATAAGGCAGTAATAGCTTCGATAAGTTTAATTACACCCATCGTGTTCACATTAGCATTTTATTTTAGTTTATCATGACTTTAAATATCGACTTTAGATCTTTCCCCAAAAGTGTGATTATCGGTCTAATTGTGTGAACCATACAGAGCAGGAAAGTATCTATCATCTTTCTTCATTACGATATGATGTAAAGATTGATTCATGAATTGAAGCACAATTCCAGGGGTCTCGCCGTCTCTCTCTCTCTCTCTCTCTCTCTCTCTCTCTCTCTCTCTCGACGAAAGAAGATTGAACAGATCATATGTATGTTCCAGTGACCCATTCAGGTGATGGTTATTATCCCTTTTCTATCTCTGTGTAACATGTTTATTTAAACATTCATATCAACTCAGAATAGAACAAGATTAGCAAACCATTGCTCCCTTCATTGATCTTGCTTGGGATGGGCTTCATTTCAGTCTATTATTTCCATCAAAAGAACTTAACCAATGAACTTGTCTATTTAGAGTAAAGGTGTAGACGATTCATTAATGGTATTTATCATTTACTTGCCGGGTATATCGAGGTCAAGGGTGGATCGTGTAGATGTATGTTCTATTAAAGAGGGATAATACGAGAGAGAGAGAACCTGCAAAAGGCTGCATGGAAAGGGGTGGGGGAGGAGAAGATAAGTTCAAACAGAATGAGTTGATAATGGGATTAGTAGAATGGGACTGCTCAAATGAACTGATATCAGACATTTCCTTTAATCGACAGCTATCCTGCTGAAATTCGAGAGTATGGGTATTGGAAACACTTATAACAGAGACAGTATATATATATATATATATATATATATATATATATATATATATATATATATATATATATGTGTGTTACTCTCATCTTGTATTAATCCGCTCAATGTCGCGTGATATCAGAAGTATTACAGCGTATGTATGTATGTATGTATGTATGTATGTATGTATGTATATATATATATATATATATATATATATATATATATATATATATATATATATATTATCATATACAGGTTAAAGAAGTAGAGAATTATGATTCGTCCCCTACTGAAAATCGAAGCCGAGTATGTTTCTATCCACTTCTTTATGTCTTATTCTCTCTTTTGTCCAATCTTTTAGATTTTCATGTTTGTAAACTCCAAACAAAGCTGTTTTTTTATAGATACTGTATAGAATGTGTGTTTGTGTTAAGACACGCACATGGATTAGCTTGTGACTTTCCAGGAATACTGGATCTGACCTATTTCAAATCCGAAAGCAGATCATATTAAAGTAATTACATAGTCAAGAGGAAATGCAGTTCTGTTTCTTTGTTTGGTATGATCGCATAACTCTAGGTAGAAGACAAAATATGTTGTTTTTTTTGTTTTTTCTTCTTCACAAAGCCATCTTTTTTGCACACATCCTGCATACTGTCTTACTAACTGGCTATAATGGTAAATTTTTTTAGACAGGACCTGAGATCATGTTTATTTTGCTGGTGATTAAACTTGCCGTTCATGCCATACCATATATTCACTATAGCGTGGTCAGACATTTTATAATAATCAACTCTCATGGACTCCATTCTTTCATTGACTAACGACAGACATCTCTCGTCACAGTGAAGCAATGTGAAGATTCATACATTGCAAGGTTTTACTCATATTTCAGATTTTAATCGTTCATTTACCGTCCTTTGGTGTACACAAAATAGTAATAGAGCAGTATGTTAAGGATATGAGAAGACATCTTTGTGTTTATGTCAGTACTTCAAAAAGTGTGCAAACTTTCCTTTGAATTTTTGCTGTGGATGCGTGTGAGTGTGTTTGTGTGCGGACGATCGTTTTCAGCACATATTTGTCCAAAATGTACTTTCCATTATTGAACATACCCATAAATCAGAGGCATGCGTCCCTTACACCTTACAGAGGCATGCGTCCCTTACACCTTACAGGGGCATGCGTCCCTTACACCTTACAGAGGCATGCGTCCCTTACACCTTACAGAGGCATGCGTCCCTTACACCTTACTGAGGCATGCGTCCCTTACACCTTACAGAGGCATGCGTCCAATACACCTAAAAGGGGCATGCGTCCCTTACACCTTACAGAGGCATGCGTCCCTTACACCTTACAGAGGCATGCGTCCCTTACACCTTGCTGAGGCATTTGTCCCTTACACCTTACAGAGGCATGCGTCCCTTACACCTTACAGGGGCATGCGTCCCTTACAACTTACAGAGGCATGCGTCCCTTACACCTTACAGAGGCATGCGTCCCTTACACCTTACTGAGGCATGCGTCCCTTACACCTTACAGACGCATGCGTCCCTTAAACCATACAGAGGCTTGCGTCCCTTACACCTTACAGAGGCATGCGTCCCTTACACCTTATAGAGGCATGTGTCCCTTACACCTTACAGAAGCATGCGTCCCTTACACCTTTCTCGTCCAGTCCAAAAGTTTTATATGTTCACCTTAGATTTTCACCGTTTCCAAGTGAAATAGCGAACCTCTCAACTTTATGGCTGTCATCTTTCACCGTTTCCAAGTGAAATAGCGAACCTCTCAACTTTATGGCTGTCATCTTTTAGTTCTTCTAGGAGACTGAGGTTCATAGATATAATATGTAACAAGAAGAATAAATATTAGGAAATAGTATATGAAATCGGCATATTGGTATTATGATTTCACTGTTCACTTATATTTCTGGGGCCATCTGGACCACAAGTTGAATTAATTTGTTTGATATTAGACGTGGACTATAACGTTACTGGCTAACGGAAGCTGAGGTATTCTGAGAAGAAAGAGTGAAAGAGTGTTGGTGAAATCAATTAAATTTTTCAGGCCAGACAATTATTTTCAGCCTCCACCTCCAATGCATCACAGGAGATTTATGAGTTAATATTCACTCGACCCTGTTTTCATTTTAAAAACTGCATGTCAAAATGAAACACAGTCACCATGTACATTTTATTTATTAATGAAAATTATATACTAAGCACTCACACACTCTAAACCAAATTTTAGTTAACGTTATTCACGGTGGTAAATTAAGCGAACAACATTGAAAACATGCGATGGTACGTATCTGAAGCTGATGTCACCAAATGTTGCGCACGAAATCTCCGATCCGTTAGTTTGTGTCGAGCAATGGACACCTACGATTTTTTTATGCACGAAGCGGTAATTTATCAAGCAAGAACGTATGTACAGATACGTGTGGCATATGACGTCACATATTCAGTGCTGATTTAAAATGCGCGTGCTGATGGAATAAATCACGTTTATTAATAAATTAAACTTTCCAACTCACAATCATTTGGAACCGTTAACAGATGATCAGGCTAAAAGCCAGCGTGGAGTAACAAAACTTTACTGAAGCTAGGAGCAGAGATAGTTAAATGGTTATTGTCATTCATAGCGAACAGCAAGTTAGCGTAGTCAGTGGTCGCAGATGTTTGTTAACGTGAATTTATCAACAGACACATGTATCTATTTATCTATCTCATCTACCGTTACAACAACTCCATACTTAAAAATACACCAGTTAAACTCTGCAAAACAGTGTTGTATCAATTTCGTTCCTATAACGGATAAAATGAAACTGTCTAAATGAAATAAATTGTTGGGCCTGCCAAAAATAAGTGGTTGGGGTTGGTGGTGAGGCACTTGCTTTAATAGGCAAAAGTTATGATATACAATAATTTTCAGAGAGACCAGTATGAATCCAGATTTTCATATATGGATGGAGGAAAAGAGAAAGGTCAAAATAGTCATCAAAGAAGGGTAAAATTCCTTCTTAAACTGTCTCAAATAATGACAAAAGTAACGAGCAATGATCCCGAAAAAAGTGCAGCATGTTTGCATTCAGAACACATTCAAAACGGTACATATGATTTCTCATTTTACGGAAAAGTTTGTCCCATATTGAATGCCACCAGAAATAATGCAAAACGTCAGCTTCAAAATCCTTGACATTTATGCCTCTCTGGAGCCTAGGTCCCCGTTTAAAAGTTAACACCGTGATACTCACAAGATGATACATACATTGATGTAGTACGGATGTGTGACAGACTTGCTTTTATGAGGCTTTTGTTATATATATATAGTCAACTGCATAATCGGTTGGTGACCCGTCTGCATTCATTGATCGTTCCTAAAATTATGAATGTCCCTTAACATTGAACAAAATAACAGGAAGAGATTTAGTGTATCCAAGCTAAGAAAATCGCTTGTCACAAATTATTATGTCATCTAGAAGAAAAAAGAAAGAAAGAAGAGGGAAAGAGGAAAAGGAAAAAGAGAAAAACAATTATTCCTGTGGCTGAAGCATTTACAGATGTTTTTCATTCTTTACTACAGTGCTTTAATTGCATAATTAAGTGCTGGTAAAAGAAATCAACTCACTTTTTCGCCCCTTCCACTCTCTCTCTCTCTCTCTCTCTCTCTCTCTCTCTCTCTCTCTCCACACACACACACACACACACACACACACACACACACATATATATATATATATATATATATATATATATATATATATATATATATATATATATATATATATATATGGAGATGTAATTATTTGTGATTTCAACTTCTCTTCCTCAATTTGTCTACATATTTAATTTCTATGAAAATAATTAAATAAGAAAGAGCCAGTAGTAAGTCATATACAGAGATGGATACAGTTAAACTGTGATGATAATGAAGTGTTCGTATGAAGCTTGATATACAAATGATAAGAAGGCCATCGTACTAGTTTTACCATTCTTTGATCACAGAATGAAATGACATATCAGTACGTTAAGTGGATAGTGTATATCTTATTTGTGGCAATAACATCTAGGTTTTGCAGGTGAAATACATAAATAAAACACCCATGAGTAAATGATGACTTTGTGATGGAAAATAATGCCCCACTTCCATGGTAGTCGAAATTTGACGAACGATGATTACAAATAGACCTATACCCCTATGACTTTACATGTAAACAAACACTATATATGCATTGCATTGTGTGATTCAATGGGAGTTCATGTACCACGGCGATTCAGGCGAGTCAATGACTGATGACGCAAACAAATTTTCGAAACTGTAAAAGTTTGATTCAAGAGCCTAACGTCTTACTTTGTGTTTTTTTAGTATATGCCGGGACAGATTATTACCAAGAGTCAGGATATATCCCTACACAAAGCTATAGAAAATGAATCCTATACTTTAGCAATTATACAATACATATTCATGAGCGGATACAAGAGTGCGAAACAACCGGAACGTTTCCTAGAGTAAGTTTTCTTTACATTGAGATGGTTCAAATTATGCCTTGGAAACGATTAAAATGCAGGAGCTTCCGGGGACTTCGCTCCCTGGGTCCCCTGGACCCCTACCGTTGGTTCCGTCCTACAGATCCATCGCCAATTTTGTTTACGCACACCCAAACCCAAAAAATATTAATATTTATGGATGAGAATTTATTAAACTTTGAGGACTTATACAGATAAATATATGAAATATATTAAATATTAGGTATATATTAAATATTAGGTATATATATTAAATATTAGGTATATATTAAATATTAGGTATATATTAAATATTAGGTATATATATTAAATATTAGGTATATATATTAAATATTAGGTATTTATTAAATATTAGGTATATATATTAAATATTAGGTATATATATTAAATATTAGGTATATATATATTAAATATTAGGTATATATAACAGCAGTCAAGAATACAATTTGGATAATATCTAGCATAACAGCTCTTGTATATCCATTACACTAAATAAGCAACTGTTCGCCCTTTACATCGGTGACGTCATTATGCAGTTATACTATTAACAGATCGTGGTTTCTATGAACAAAGACGAGAATACTGAGATAGAGCAAACACCGATCCCCTGGCGGGATTCACCAGTTTGATTAAAATAGAAATATACTTAATGATAAGTAGATTTGACAGTCACCGATAAAGACATATGTTGTGCTGACCTTCGTAATTCATGAACCACAACAGAATATGACCTAGTATCTGTGTCCGTCAAATCTCTGTTATGTCAGAAATTTCATTTTTAATTAGATTTGGGACTGACTGACTAGCGGACGGACTGACGGACGCAGAGAGATGCCTATGCCAATTTAGGGCATTGTGGCCAGAACGCTATTTGTTTGACCCAAACACGATATGGGTTTTTTTTTTTTTTTTTTTTTTTTTTTTTTTTTTTTTTTTTTTTGTATTTTTATTTTTTGGTTGATACTTGCTGTCTTCTGAAGGCATCAATGGGAGATAAGCCTATAAACCAAAACCCCTGTCATGAAGGTTTTTCTACAAATGATGGTATACAAAATTTGTACGTTGATACACACATCTATCACTTTTTTTTTTTTTGCAAAGGACAAACAAATATTTCATGGCAATTTACTTCTGCTGCAGGTGTATACAAATTTGGCCTTTTTATATATGTCTAATTGTTTGTCTAATTGTTTGTCTTGCTTGTTTTTATTGTCGCCAAGGAGTGTTGTTGTTATTGTCGTCAAGGAATGTTGTTGTTAACAATAAAATGATGATTAAATTTCTAATAGATTTGTCACTGGACTCACTCTGTACATGATTTCATGGTGGCTCATACGTACCACTCTGTACATGATTTCATGGTGGCTCATACGTACCACTTTGTACATGATTTCATGGTGGCTCATACGTACCACTCTGTACATGATTTCATGGTGGCTCATACGTACCACTCTGTACATGATTTCATGGTGGCTCATACGTAGCCTTGTATAACACCTTTATAAAAATTACAAAAAGGAAAACATCCGGGTCACTCGGATGTGTCTCGGCTTGTGTAGGTAAAGAAACGTGTTCTGTATAGTTTTAGCTAACACAAATGTCATTTATCTATCAACCTAACTGGCTAGGAATTCCAATAGCCCGTCCATTCACCATCTAGCATACCCTATATATATATATATATATATATATATATATATATATATATATATATATATATATATATATATATATATATACATAGCAGCTAGTTGGCATATGTATGTATTTGCGCAATTACGTACGTATGTATGTATCGTTTGTTCATACGGTTCATGTTTTCTTTCATTCTGTGCGCGTAACTAGCTAATATTAATTCTCTTTTTATCTCTAATTCTATGTCATATCTATCTATTTGTCCGGTGAACTAAGTGCAAAAAGTGCAGACCTAACTATAACGTTGCTCCGAGAATTCACGTGTTTGGGCCTGTACTATTTACTAAAGAGATGATAACATGTTAACATGTTACAAACTAATATATCAACTGTGTACCGACAAATCTGTGCCAGAGCTTCTCCGTCTACGTAAATATCTATCTACGTTTTCCAGGAAACTCTCGTTGCCGTCCCAAAACTGATGTAGGCTGGGTTGCTGACACGACTCTTATACGTGGCTCAACGTGTTCTCTGACCCCGTTAAGACCCTTCACAACTTGTTATGTGAATGACAACTGGGATAATCCATTCTCTTGTAAATCACAGTGATATTATACTTCTTGGCAGATATACGTATCGACCGTAAGTACAAAAAGCAAAGTACTTCGCATTTAACAACGCATCATCGCAGATCTGTAAGTTCATTGCGCTATGTTTAATGCATAACAGAGGTGTATAAGCATGTTTGTCAAACACTCCACCTAAAAGTGTAGATAGCATGATTAGTATTCGTTAGCCCACGCCTAATATCTCTTCACATCTAATTAAGCTTTCGCCTTTTACTCTGGTTTCTCACCACAGCGAAGGATCATTCCATTAGTCAACGAAAACCACAAGCCTTTTAGGCAAAATACTTTAAAGAGGACTCAGCCCAACCAGTTGTTGTTCATTGTATTGCAAAAAAACACACAACAATAACGCCTATCAATCCAACCAGTTGTTGTGCATGTATTGCAAAAGACACACAACAATAACGCCTATCAATCCAACCAGTTGTTGTGCATGTATTGCAAAAGACACACAACAATAACGCCTATCAACCCAACCAGTTGTTGTGCATGTATTGCAAAAGACACACAACAATAACGCCTATCAACCCAACCAGTTGTTGTGCATATATTGCAAAAGGCACACAACAATAACGCCTATCAACCCAACCAGTTGTTGTGCATGTATTGCAAAAGACACACAACAATAACGCCTATCAACCCAACCAGTTGTTGTGCATATATTGCAAAAGACACACAACAATAACGCCTAATATCGTTGAATTCATGGGTCGTTAACAAACAGCTTGGAAGAATTTTCAGAGGCGTTATTCCTATTCTGCTAACTGTCGGTAAACTACGAGACAATCCGAATCCTTCTTCCCCCGGAATATTTGTTCGCTGTTTTTAACTTATGAATCTCTTCTGTCTTTCTTTACATCTATCTTTCTCTACTGTTCAGTCGCTTGCTTGATTACAATTGCTTGTTTGATTTTTAAGACCACAGTTTGTATAGTTGCATTCGGGGGGTCCATAATAATCATAGTGGTGTAAGTTATATCAGTCGGATTAAAAATCTTCCACTAAACCTGAAAGTATAAAACGTGCACTATGTAATGGAATGTTTCAAAACGACAAAAGAAAGTATTTTTTTTAAAAGAAAAGAAACAAAAAGTTACAATGGGAAATATTCCTTGTAATATTTTAATATTTTTGGCTCAGTTGTTAAAGCGTTGGACTCACGATCAAAAGCGTTCGATTCGATTTCAGTTAAAATTGTTACATATTGTTAATGTGCCATTTCTTACATCAAGAATTAATCAATTTCCTCTTCTCAAACACCATATAAATATATTTTGATACATCTTTGACTGAAGAGCTATTATTGATGCATTTAAATGTGTCAATAGTTTGTTTGTATCAAACTCATCTAGGTATACATTGATTCCTTAGACCAGGGGTCCCCAACCTTTTTGTGCATACGGGCACATTTGTGAGTTTATGAGAGAGTGGCGGGCACCAACCAATTAACTTGACCCATTTTCAAAATATATTATTATTCATTATAACCTCTTCCACGGGCACACAAAAGACCTTGACCACTGCCTTAGACCATCGCAAAAGGACAAATCATGACAAAATGAAATTCGTCTTCTCTCGTTGTATTTAGCTAGCACATTCTATGTTCTCTTGAAATTATACCGTCCAGTTTCAATAAATAAATCGTATGATCTCATAGGAAGTTTTGTTAATGCTTTTCTATGTCTATCGTTATGACTCTGCATTAAGCGAATTATTAAACATAGTGGTACTATTGTAATTATTAAACATAGTGGTACTATTGTAATTATTAAACATAGTGGTACTATTATAATTATTAAACATAGTGGTACTATTGTAATTATTAAACATAGTGGTACTATTGTAATTATTAAACATAGTGGTACTATTGTAATTATTAAACATAGTGGTACTATTGTAATTATTAAACATAGTGGTACTATTGTAATTATTAAACATAGTGGTACTATTATAATTATTAAACATAGTGGTACTATTGTAATTATTAAACATAGTGGTACTATTGTAATTATTAAACATAGTGGTACTATTGTAATTTACACTTATTTGAAATACTGGTGGTATACCAAGTTTGATAATATCAGCGGCTGGATGTCATCTCCATACTTCACAACCACAGTTGAGAACTGATGAGACCAAACTATCAAAACAAATAAATATTCTTATATACGGGAAAATAAAATCACTCAATATGTTTACTAATCTAAATACAGCTTTAGACCCCTGTTCAAAACTCCTTTTCCGATTTTGACCCAATGTACAATTGCTACACTCAACAAAACAACTAGATGTACAATTTCTTTGTCAAATAATCTGATATTTTTTCCCTAAATATTATAATCTTACTTTTATCAACATTCGTTTAAATTTTCTACTCATCACAAAACTGAGCTAACCTGCCTAATAATGGCTGTAATGCTTGCAGTCACTTTGCGAACAAAACCGTGTCATCTGAATAAAGCAGTGACTTTGCGAACAAAACCGTGTCATCCGGATAAAGCAGTGACTTTGCGAACAAAACCGTGTCATCCGGATAAAGCAGTGACTCTGCGAACAAAACCGTGTCATCCGGATAAAGCAGTGACTCTGCGAACAAAACCGTGTCATCCGGATAAAGCAGTATAAAATGCGCATTTCATCAACAGTAAAGATACTAGAATCATTCTCATTTAATAAACAGTCTACGATCGCAGCAATGAATAGTGCAAATAAAATGAGTGACACATATTTCGATTCCTATCAAAGAATAAAACAATCTTCTACCGTGTAAATTGAATACAGTATCTTGTGATGATCTTTCTGGTATACATTTATGGATGTTTGATTTTTGTGAGTTTAACACCATTTTCAGCACATGATAGGCTATACATTTGGTTTCAAGGGTTGATCATCATCCCCCTCGAGCTGAGTCTACACCGCGCATGTGCTAGTCTCTGCGTCAAGACCGCGTCCCCGACAACGAACGCAACCCCTTTGGATGCTGCTTTCACACATACACGCATACATACATACATACATACATACATACATACATACATACATACATACATACATACATACATACATACATACATACATACATACATACATACATACATACATACATACATACACGCATCCACGTGAGCAAGTATGAATACATACATGTTTAAATACTTTCATATAACTTCATTAACGTTCGTAAAAAAGATGATATTTTGTGCTGTAATAAATTGGAAATCGTGTAGCTAAAGTTATCGATTATGAACTTGTTACACATATCTTCCAATCAGTGCGGGGTTCACCAACTTCATCGTGCTTGAATTTGTCCTTCATATGTCCTTGTTTGATACTTGTCCCGGCTGATATCGATTTTGTTTACATACCATGAACATACTAAGGCGAACCAAAGCTTCCTCATTCCTGTGATTAGGAAAAATAACATACTTATACATGACATCAGCTCAGTAGTGGCAGGTCAACATAGGTCTTTCTTATCTTTGTCATATTTACTCCCGTTAATTGATAAAAGACCATCGAGGAAAAAAAAAACAAAAAAAAAAAAAAACAGCAACATATAAACACGTCGAACTGAATACCATTACTTGGCCACAAAACCTAAAAAATATCATGCAGCTACTGCTTCCCCGGCTGAATGCTACATTGAGCAATAGTGAATAGGTGTATTTGCAAAGTTTATTATCTGCGTTGAAGCAAAATCTCCACCTTTGAATTTAGCCCACATGTTAAACAAAGTAGGTTAATTTTGCTCTCGCCCAAAATCTTCGTAATCTGCTGTTAAATGTTTGGAACGCAGACCTGGATTTATTCTTGTCGCAAATGAATATTTGGAAAGAAGTCCATTACTAGTAGTTAAGATAGGCGCGATAGCTCACATGTAATCCAAAGGTCGTGGGTTTGATACCCGCGCAGGCCAGCTCAGATCAGTTGCCTTTGCGTGTACTTGGGGAAAGCACTTAGCTCCCATTTCCTCGGCATTATCTAGCCATAATGTGTTGAAAGTACCGTTAGAAACCAAGCAACCAATTACCATTGATGGATTTCTGATTCGTTGACTTTGTCGAGGATATATACAAGGAATGTTTTTGTCACCTAGATTGGGAATATATCAATATCATCCGTATTTAACACAACAGTACTCACTCTGATTCCTTGATATACTATACGTTTGACTGCTTCCCCGATGAATGTTAAATTGAGCAAACTGTGAATTCCATCGTTGGAAAACACAAGAAGAATTAACTGTTTTCGCATTCAATCTGCCTCCTCGATATCCCATCCTCCCAAATTACTTAACCTCTTTAGTACGTTGAAACTCAAATATTTTAGCAGTCCTCATATCAATCATGGTCTTATGGTAATGCATCGCAGTCCTCATATCAATCATGGTCTTATGGTAATGCATCGCCAGGTTTTCATGTAGACAATTAAAAGTTCAGTATATTAATTTCTTGAAAATAATTGCACAGCCAATCTCTCTCTCTCTCTCTCTCTCTCTCTCTCTCTCTCTCTCACACACACACACACACACACACACACACGCACCTCTAGCAGTTAGGTATATCCAAGTATAATTTATCTCGTTATCCATCATGAAACTTAAAACAATACACAAACAGTAATCGATATGAGCCGCGAATACCGTCGTGTACACATTTTTGGTGGTTAGAAACAAAAGGGCGGTGATCAAATTAGGAAAAGGCGCTAAAATATTAAATTACGTTTCAATAAGTATGAATCAATTGAAACAAATGTAGGAAAGAAATTTTAATTAGTAGTTGGAAACGTGTACGACACATGTCACGTTGCAGATATTATTTACAACAATGTTACCTATTGTATAAATAGCTTTCATTGACCTGTTCTTAAGCGATGTTTTTTTTTTATTGTTGAGACTCAAATTACAAAACATATTAGTTACAAATAGAACAACGTGCTAATACAAATGAGAAAACAAAAGTATTTTTGAAGACAAAACTATCAGCAGAGTAAATTATTGTTCACTCTTCCATTTCAAGATATTGTATACCTCCAAGACTCGAAAATGATTAAATGTGAGATCATCAATTTTTAAAATAAAGAAAAACCCAGTATACCATTTCAACGTGTTTGCATTACTCTATCGCATTCTGTCTGAATGGATTTCCTAATTACACCAGTACGCCTGGCAGAATGGTGGGTGCAAAAGGACGAAATATCAGATTATGTGTAACTTATTCTTGTTTGAAACATCTGAACACATGAACTTTTTAAATATTTATTTGAAGGTAATTTCAAGCTTACATGGAGTAGTTTTAAACTCAAAGATGAGAAGATTTAAAATGTCTATATATCTATTGGCAATTTGGTTCTCATTAGGGATAACACATTTATGCAGATCATCATACCTTCGATTAATTTTTTGATAAACTATTGCTATTCTGACCTCAACACAAAATAGACAAGTAATTTGCACATTTTCAGACAGTTTTTTCATGCTTTTTTCATTATTTACTTCTTTTACTGTAGATTTCCCCTTTCATTCAAACATGTAACTAGTTTAGATTCTCCCTCGGCTCTTGTGTTGCGTGTTTGTTTTGTTTTTGCCAAGTTGTTTCTTGTCCTGACGAAGAGCTTGATTAGCTCGAAATGTTGGGAAGTTTTTTTGTAACTGTGCCATTACCAATCTGATGCCAATATATCCCATTTTGTTATTGTTTTTAACAGGGAAACCTTCGTAAAACCCGTACAAAAGCACCATAATGATAATAAAATCCGAGTAGGTGACTCTTGTGATGTGACGGTATTCGGCAAGTAGTTATGCTTCTAAACATTTCTCAGTAATTTTAAACAAGAAGTATTTAAAAAGCGTCGCCAAACGTTAATTCACTTGAAATACTAGAACCCATCCAAATTGGACATTTTATATAAAACGCAACAAATTATCATTAAAAAGAGAACCTGCGCGTTCTTCGACAAGATTGGGACCAAAGGAAATATAAATATACAGCATTAATATCCATAAATGAATGCACAGCTTTAAGTTACAATTTAATGTTCAGTACAGGTCTGAATGAAAAATATATCTGCTTAAACAATCAGTGCTTCTTCTCATCCCGGCTGCAGATATATCAATCCGTATGGTGTCACTTAGAAATTTTAATTTATATACGCATTGCACCTGGGTTAGAACCATGCTAGTTAGGTCCTTTAAAACCAATTCGTATGCAAGACACTGTTGACCTTGTAAAATCTTCCAACAATTTCTGGCATGGTGTTAAAAATTAAGGTCTTTCCCAAAGCGGCTAAACCATTAGGTTTTTGGTAGGGCACAATAAAAGATAAGAATAGCAAGCGATATTCTTTGCTTGCATCAACATTTTTAGCCCTTACACTTCAAAACGCAACACATTAATAATATGGAGAAAAGAAGCACTTAAGTGTATCCAACATGTGCCAAATTCCAAGTACTATTTAACGTTAACAATGTCGAAAAATGACAGATTAAACTTTGATTTTAGAAGTTGGCCTCAGATCAGAACAATAGATGCATTTTCATCCCGGCTGCCCAATTCAGTGAATGTACTCAATATCAACATGGGTTTATGAAACTGCAGCAGTATGACTCCATATTATACAACTGACTTTCTTCATACGCATAATCTAAGGCAAGAAACATCACTTAAAACATTTTGCAAATCTGTTCATGAGGCCTTCTGGTTTAGACTAAACTCGTACAGACCAGAAAAATTAAAAGCGATGTTAAGCCTGTCATCACTGGCAAGAAACATATTTATTTAAAAATATAGGGGGGGGGGGGGGTAGGACAGCCCAAAAGATGTATCTCACGCTTCCATGAAACATCTTTGCTTAAAACATAGCTAAGCACTCAACAATTAGGTGTAGCGATCGAACATATTATCAAACAATATCTTTCTTTTTTAAAATTTAATTTCAAGTTATTAAGTAAATTTGTTTTAGCCTAAAGCTGTAGCAAACAAAGAATTATATAGATATTACTGTCAATATATAAACTAATATAATTTTATATCGATATTACTGTCAATATATAAACTGTTCTATTAAAGTATGGTAGAAACAAAAATAAGATTATGCTAATATGGGCTATTTGTCTTATGCCAATTGTCTTACATGCTACTTGGGGCTTTTTGTCTTATGCCCATTGTCTTACATGCTACTTGGGGCTATTTGTTTTATGCCAATTGTCTTACATGCTACTTGGGGCTATTTGTCTTATGCCAATTGTCTTACGTTTTCTAGCACGTACATTACTTGTGTGTGTCTGTGTGTGTGTGTGTGTGTGTGTGTGTGTGTGTGTGTGTGTGTGTGTGTGAATACATCTCGTTATTATAGGAAATTACAAACAATTAGGGAGTGGGAAGTATTAGCGCAACCACAAGCCACTGCATCTTTGTGACCATGTACTATGAGCAGCATCGTAGGATTCATTTAATCAGTCAGGCTCTCCAGAACCCGGGTCATTTTTAACCTTAAAACCTCAATTCGCTTCTTCCCAAGAATTTATCGCAAATACCGCTGTGTAAAAGCTCCGATTGTATTTTGTACCTAGTGTTCTTGATTTTAGTCCGAACCCTTCAAATTGCTACACGTCCGTTCACGTTATAATTTGCAATGGAACCATCTAGAGTACTTGACGCGGATGGAATGCGAACACACGTTGTGCGGCACTAGATATCCGGTACAAGATCGGTCACGTTCTTCAGCTCCCAGGTCAGACGATGACACTCCTGTAGAGCTCTCGTTTTTGACACCAATTGTTGAGAAATAGTTTCGAAATACACCTGATTTATCATGTGCCCGATATTTAGTCTTTATAAACACAACAGTATTGATATTATATAAAACGGCAGTTAAAACATACAGCCACATCCGCGTTACTCTAGTTAGCAGCTCTGAACGCGAACGCTAACGCTGACAAAGTGGCAGATCGGGCCTGGAGATTAAAGACAAAGTGACAGATCGGTCCTGGAGATTATAGACAAAGTGACAGATCGGGCCTGGAGATTCAAGACAAAGTGACAGACCGGGCCTGGAGATTATAGACAAAGTGACAGATCGGGCCTGGTGATTAAAGACAAAGTGACAGATCGGGCCTGGAGATTATAGACAAAGTGGCAGATCGGGCCTGGAGATTAAAGACAAAGTGACAGATCGGGCCTGGAGATTATAGACAAAGTGACAGATCAGGCCTGGAGATTAAAGACAAAGTGACAGATCGGGCCTGGAGATTATAGACAAAGTGTCAGATCGGGCCTGGAGATTAAAGACAAAGTGACAGATCGGGCCTGGAGATTATAGACAAAGTGACAGATCGGGCCTAGAGATTATAGACAAAGTGACAGATCGGGCCTGGAGATTATAGACAAAGTGACAGATCGGGCCTAGAGATTATAGACAAAGTGACAGATCGGGCCTGGAGATTAAAGACAAAGTGACAGATCGGGCCTGGAGATTAAAGACAAAGTGACAGATCGGGCCTGGAGATCATAGAGTTTCAATCGAGTTTCTACTCTAGTTTAAACAAAAGTGACTATACAAAAGTAAAATCCTTTTTAATAGGTCAAACAAAATGTTAAACTCAGATTTAAAGCTCAGAAGTTTCATTCTCTAATTGCCTGGTCATTAACTGGTACGGTACATCAAACTCTAATTGCCTGGTCATTAACTGGTACGGTACATCAAACTCTAATTGCCTGGTCATTAACTGGTACGGTACATCAAATCTTTAAAAGAAATCCACCGGTGTGAACGCGGCGGATCTGGAGACTGTTCAATAATTTGTGAACTCTGACCGATAAGAACATCCATAATCATATGTGAAAAAAACAGTGTAAATTGAAGCATGCATGTATGTATGCATGCATGTATGTATGTATGTATGTATGTATGTATGTATGTATGTATGTATGTATGTATGTATGTATGTATGTATGTATGTATGTATGTATGTATTATATGATTTACTGGCATATCAGCATAGCCCTGACTATACAGTGCCGAGTACTTTTAGCTATCCCAAAGAAAGGTACATAAAACAAAGAGCCCCAGTAGGGTAAAATCCTAAGGTACATAAAACAAAGAGCCACAGTAGGGTAAAATCCTAAGGTACATAAATCAAAATCACCAGTAAGGTAAAATCCTAACGTACATAAAACAAAAAGCCTCAGCAGGGTAAAATCCTAAAAATACAAAGTCATATAAACCGCACGCTTGTGAAATCCCAAGACCTGCTCAGCTGGAAAATCATCACATGACGCATTCTACGGCTAAACGGTTGTCTCCATTTGTTGCCTCTTACGTCATGCAGGAGGTACATTGGGCCTATTCTACATTTCGAGTCCGCAGGGGTTGTAAAGGGAGGAGTTATCTCACTTTTTATGCGTTTTTCATTTTTATAGAGTAAAACATTCACGTAGCAGACAGAGATAAAATTACTTCATGTTTGCGGAATATAATTAGCAATTGACACCTTTATACAAAATACTTATATGATTATATGCATGATTATATTAACTAAATTGATACAGAATGATACCAACATATTTATAATACTTTCAAGTTACCAAATGCTTGTAACTTCATGTACACGATGGTAGAGGTTTTACAGAAGAATTAGACACATGAAATGTTCAAGTTTAAAACATATTCATCACATTAATAGAACAATTTCTACGGCCTTTTTCACATACTGTCAGCTTATAGTGAAGGCTAAGAAATTTGTATATTCTTAACTTTCATTTCATTTGGCTACATAGTTTGCTATCTTAACATACTGGATAGCTCTGTTATTAGGTTCTTTGATTTCTTCTGATCACATCCTTGACCTAGTTTGCCTCCAGTGTCTTTAGTTCACCTATACTTAGCTAAAGCTATTGTTTCAAACAAACTGTGACATACCTGGGTCAAGATTCTTTCCCGTCGGCATCAAAGAAGCAAATCAATAGGCAATTTCAGCCTTGACAGGGAAGCAAATATTAATATTGGATTTAATTTTTCTTTAGGTAAATGTAATATCTAGTCCTTTATGTGACTTCATGTGGTACCACCCCCACCCCCACCCACCCCGCCACCCCCCCCCCCAAAAAAAAAAAAACAAACTTCTACTCTCAAATATAACTCTTTAAAAATAGGTTGTCGGGTATAGTACGTTCTTAATATACCGAAACTTTTCATATAGAGACGCTGATTCTTAAACGTCATATCACTTGAATAAGATAGCATAGCAGTATTATTTTCCTTTTATAGGCGAAGATATTCCATTACTTTGTGAAATCTTAATATGGACTGATAAAAGGCACTGATTTTAATTAGAACTACAGTGAGATTCTTTAGCGTTGCATTTTAAGGGACACCAATATCTCAAACAGGTACCGCAACATGCTATAATCATTGGACACCAATATCACAAACAGGTACCGCAAAATGCTATAATTACTGGCCTTTTATTGATGTTTTCAACGGGTTATCAACACAAAGGGAAAGAAGAAGCCCACCTTCCTCCACCAAAATGTGTAACTATGCCTTTCATCCTTGAAGATGCATGGAAACATCCAACAGCATGCAGAACGTTAAATTTTGAGGACGCAATATATTGTATGATGATATAACTCTCTCTCTCTCTCTCTCTCTCTGTGAACATAGATGCATACAATTTATATGCATTAATAATAGGCGGCCTTTTCGAAGCTGGCTTACTTTCGAGAGCAAATAGTCACAGAAATGGACGGCTTTTTTAAAAGTCGGTTTATTTTCGAGGTTAGCTTAATTTCGAACTTTTCGGGTGCTAGGTCGGGATGAAGAGGACTCGGGGATTTGTTGTGAATAATCTACACGTTTGGTCCACACTTTTCACGTTTGCCCTCCCAGCTATGGTATGCCTGGTCAGTTATTAAGTATAATACTAATGCAAGAACATCAATGATTAGAGACGGGAATCTGCACAGAACGTTTGTTCCACAAACAAACACTACTTCAGAGTATTATGTGTTTTATTTCTTAAATGTTATTTCAGTATTTTGGCAGTAGAAAAAGAAACAGAGGTGAGCAATAAATTGATGTAAATTTAGAAAGAAAAAAAAAAAAAAAAAAAAAAAAAAAAACAGAAGAATTTTATAGAGGAAACCCTGCAATGATGTCCTAATAGTGAATGAACGTATTTAATGTCCTCTTCAGCGACCAAACTTTTTGTTTAGAAAATGTAGGTCGACTTGAATATTTTTACATCACAATCTATCGTTTAAAAGCTTCAATACCAGTAATCTTATAAAACCTAGAGTACAATTTATTAAAAAATCGCGAAAAATTGTGGAAGATTTTGCTGAAGAAACTGCTGATGTTCTTACTCTAAAGGGGTTTTATGTCAACTTAAATCAATGACAGTATCCATTTCGGTTTTCCCTTCCGGAAAGATAATCATCAATGGACCCGGAAAAAAAATATTATGAATATCAAGTAAATACCCAAATAAAAAGCTAAAAGTCAAGGGATTAATACATTTATTTTAAGAATGTTACTTTGCTTTAATTTCCGTAAGAAGAGTGTTATGTTTCAAGAAAAGAACACTTCATTTGCTTAGAAGATGTTTACTTCCGTAAACATTGAAAACGAAACCTTGTTCCGGACGCAGATGAAGTGCGGTGAACTTGTATATTGTACATTCGTTGATAAACAAGAGTATCTCACTTAAGTTTTTAGTGTTCGCGTTTTATTGGATGGGCGACGACTTTTGTAAAATTTACAAGTTAATACTGTAATTTATTAAACAATTGCAATGTAAGATTGAACTTCTCTATGATGATTTAGGCTTGTGTACGATAACTGAAAATAATAATAATAAAAAGATACAATTAAATAGAATACAGCGAAATAAAATAATATGAAAACATTTGATATGACACTTTGTGTACACGTTGATGCTTTTGATATGACACTTTGTCTATGCACACGTTAATACTTTTGATATGACACTTTGGCTATGTACACGTTAATGCTTTTGATATGACACTTTGTGTACACGTTGATGCTTTTGATATGAATCTTTGTCTATGTACACGTTGATGCTTTTGATATGACGCTTTGTCTGTGTACACGTTGATGCTTTTGATATGACACTTTGTATGTGTACACGTTGATGCTTTTGATATGACACTTTGTCTATGCACACGTTAATGCTTTTGATATGACACTTTGTCTATGTACACGTTGATGCTTTTGATATAACACTTTGTCTATGTACACGTTGATGCTTTTGATATGACACTTTGTCTGTGTACACGTTGATGCTTTTGATATGACACTTTGAGTACACGTTGATGCTTTTGATATGACACTTTGTCTGTGTACACGTTGATGCTTTTGATATGACACTTTGTCTGTGTACACGTTGATGCTTTTGATATGAATCTTTGTCTATGTACACGTTGATGCTTTTGATATGACACTTTGTCTATGTACACGTTAATGCTTTTGATATGACACTTTGTCAATACACACGTTGATGCTTTTGATATGACACTTTGTCTGTGTACACGTTAATGCTTTTGATATGACACTTTGTCTGTGTACACGTTAATGCTTTTTTAATATGAATCTTTGTATGTGTACACTTTGATGCATTTGATATGACGCTTTGTCTGTGTACACGTTGATGCTTTTGATATGACGCTTTGTCTATGTAGACGTTAATGCTTTTAATATAACGCTTTGTCTATGAACACGTTAATGCTTTTGATATGACACTTTGTCTATGTACACGTTGATGCTTTTGATATGACACTTTGTCTATGTACACGTTGATGCTTTTGATATGACACTTTGTCTATGTACAGGTTGATGCTTTTGATATGACGCTTTGTCTGTGTACACGTTGATGCTTTTGATATGACACTTGGTCTATGTACACGTTGATGCATTTGATATGACACTTTGTCTATGTACACGTTGATGCTTTTGATATGACGCTTTGTCTGCGTACACGTTGATGCTTTTGATATGACACTTTGTCTATGTACACGTTGATGCTTTTGATATGACACTTTGTCTGTGTACACGTTAATGCTTTTAGATGTCCGAATTATAAGATCATATCATCATTGTCAATTCAATCCCGATCACATTCAATGGAGAAATTCAAAATGTGTGAATAAGAATAACTTCATCAGCAAATACAAATGTGGGGCCACATTATCCGGAATGGTTTGAAAGTATTCAAAGTCGCGTCTGTAAACAGTATATATTTATCTCACGTAATGTGAATAATTATGTTGTCCTTGGAGAATTGTCAGACTACCATTGTGTGTTACATATTACTCTAGGTGTGTTTAATATTGGTGTAAATTGTTACATGTGGATAGGAGCAGATGCCCAGCCGAATGCTACAAAATGCTTCTTTCATTAGATGATAATGGACGAGTTTAATCGGAATCACATATAACAAATTTATTTTTTAGCTACGGTCTTAGCTCTGTAGGGACATCTTAAGATGTTGGAATTGTTAGTGCATTTCTAACAGCATTTTCTAAAAAAGTGAAGGATTGCATGAATCAAAACTGGCATGATAATATGACAGTCTTCAAAATGTACTTATGATCAAAATTATAAACACCATTAAAAGTTGATAACTATCTTTCCATAGGATTACCATTTTATGTATGTAAAGCTCTCTCGAGATTCAGATGTTCTATTTTGTAAAGGTCTCTCGAGATTCAGATGTTCTAGTCTATAGGGGGCGCTCTACAGATAATATATGCTTCTGAGTGAGTGACAGGTGTAAGATGAAGTATTTTGCATTTGCAACATGCACAATGGAGAGAATGTTGGCATACCTCTATGTTACTTTCATGTACTGTGGCTGAAATTTCTTTACATATTGTACTTGTGGAAACTGGACATGATCTAAGCACACAGCGTACAAAATGGCCGCTCCAAAGTACTCGATAAATCAGCCTGAATTAGTCAAAAGTGCACTATTTTCAGCAGTTATTAAAATAGGGAAAAGAATTTTGCCAGAGCAGAAAATACCAGCCTCTGAAAGTACTATGAATGAATTAACAAATATCCAAAAAGTAAAAAAAGTTATCGGCTCTTTTTTTTTTATTTACCTTTGAAGTCCAGGAAGTGAAAATGACCAAGTGGAGCTAGCAGTTTTTTGAGAGGTGCACATCTTAAGTAAGACCAAGCTGTATACTCTATAACCCAAATTTCACCCATCAATCATACACCAAAATAAAGGGAATTCAAAGTTCTTTTAACAATACCTAAGATATACAAGGTCTTTTTTAAATAGCCAGGACAGCCAGTGAGGAAACCCTGGCTAATTCTTTTTCTTTAAATTTCTAACCTTATGCAAAGTACGAAACTGGAGAGCGCCACCTTAAAATAAATATGAAAATTTGTGCAATTGCTTTTCTCTTTCTCATATAATTATGTATGCATTTCTCAACAAAATGGTATATTAACATTGATGTTATGCATAACAATAAGCTAATTATGCCTATTTTGCTCTTGCTTACACAATATGCCTTGTGGCAGTATTTTGTGTACAATGACCTCAATTATGGGAAAATTAGAAGTCTTAGAACACAGGAGTAAAGTCAACTTAAATTTAAAACTGTTGTATTAAGTCTAAGAAAAATATAGCAAAAATGTTTCTTTTTATTCGGTTGTAATAAAATTCTGGAAAATAATGATAATAAAGCAGATTCGCTTTCTTCCATATACTAGTGTTAGAAGAATTAGCAAACTTTGTACCCTTTGACCTTTGACCTCTGTGAACCTGAACTCTTCCATCCCTGTTCAGTCTGTAAATTTTATTAGTGACATCTCATGAATAATTGTGGCAAGTTTCATGTTCCTGTCTTTTACCAAGACATTGGTTGCTATTGTTGAGAAAATGCAAGGTGTAGTTTTAAAATAGCCCACTTTTCATCATGGGGGGGGGGGGGGGGGGCTGGGCTTGTGTGGGACTTTGCTACAAATGAATACTGTTCTGTGGGAAAACACATGAGAATTATTCAAAAGGACTGTTTAAATGCTTGCGGCTTAAATGTTTCAGCTATACAACCAAAATTAAATCATATAATAATAATAATGCATATGTTGTCTATATGGGGGCGCTCTACAGATAATACATGCTTCTGAGTGAGTGACAGGTGTAAGATGAAGTATTTTGCATTTGCAACATGCACAATGGAGAGAATGTTGGCATACCTCTATGTTACTTTCATGTACTGTGGCTGAAATTTCTTTACATATTGTACTTGTGGAAACTGGACATGATCTAAGCACACAGCGTACAAAATTCCGCTCCAAAGTACTCGATAAATCAGCCTGAATTAGTCAGAAGTGCACTATTTTCAGCAGTTATTAAAATAGGGAAAAAAATTTTGCCAGAGCAGAAAATACCAGCCTCTGAAAGTACTATGAATGAATTAACAAATATCCAAAAAGTTAAAAAAGTTATCGGCTCTTTTTTTTTTTATTTACCTTTGAAGTCCAGGAAGTGAAAATGACCAAGCGGAGCTAGCAGTTTTTTGAGAGGTGCACATCTTAAGTAAGACCAAGCTGTATACTCTATAACCCAAATTTCACTCATCAATCATACACCAAAATAAAGGGAATTCAAAGTTCTTTTAACAATACCTAAGATATACAAGGTCTTTTTTAAATAGCCAGGACAGCCAGTGAGGAAACCCTGGCTAATTCTTTTTCTTTAAATTTCTAACCCTATGCAAAGTACGAAACTGGAGAGCGCCACCATAAATATCTCTCGAGATAAAGATGTTCTAGTCTGTAAAGCTCTCTCGAGATTCAGATGTTCTAGTTTGTAAAGCTCTCTCGAGATTCAGATGTTCTAGTCTGTAAAGCTCTCTCGAGATTCAGATGTTCTAGTCTGTAAAGCTCTCTCGAGATTCAGATGTTCTAGTCATCAACGTTTTATTGAGACTGGCAGACATGATGGTGTTACTGGTTCTTATGGTTTGTGTACTTTTTGTTATCGTAGTCATATGTCGCTTGTAGAACATGAATATCATGTATTTTTCATTTGCAAACATTATCAAGATCGTAGAGGAAAGTATTTAGACAAACCTTGGTATACTAATCCATCTCTAGAAAACTTTGTATGGCTTTATTTCAACACAAAATCCTTTTGTTATTTACAGAATGGCATTATTTATCTACCATTTACTGCGTAGAAAAAGCAATCTATACACTATTTAGTATAAACACAATATGTATATGTGCGTTTCAGGTAATGGATATTGTCGTTTTATATATATATATATATAATTGTGTTATGGCCGGTGGCCTAGATTACTAATCAAAGAATCTTGTATCTTCAATCTTAGTACGTAAGGCATAGAGAATAATCGTTATGTGATTTCATAATAACTCATAGTATGGATTACTCTACAATAAAGAAGTTAAGTGCCTGGTTCTTGCATAAGTTTTAGGTAGGTATGCTGCATACTGACCGATACTGCAGATGCTAGAAGTACAACCATATGCGTAATTAGCCATTGTATACTGACCGATATTGCACATGCTAGAAGGACAACCATATGCGTAATTAGCCATTGTATACTGACCGATATTGCACATGCTAGAAGGAAAACCATATGCGTAATTAGCCATTGTATACTGGCAGCAGATTATGTGCAGCAATGTAGCTGATACTGAACTCCGACACGTGTCATAATTCTGACATTGTTCTTCATGACCATAGCGCTGTGCTGTCTGCGATGAATCAATACTGATCAGTTTAAAGACATTTGCAGAACTTAACATCTGTCAGGAAAATATCTGCAACAAGTGGTTAACTGTGTTACACTATAATTGGTAAATGTTCAGTGTGAAACTTTTGAAACTGCGCAGCCAATCAACAACAATGAGCCGTATGAGATGTGACTAAAACATCCACCAACACAGACAAGTTGCCATATTTAATTATTGCAGAAGCACTTGTGTAAGAGTTAGGTGATTCAGATAAAAACCTTAGACACAGTGGCTTCATAATGTTCTCCAATCTGGTCATCCTGGTACTTGGCCACATCAGAGACACTCTGCACTTAACGACCCGTATATCAAGTGAAAACAATTGCTTAGAATTGTGTGAATTATGGTAGCAATACCACATACATCGAATGCAATTTTTATAATAAAATGGGTTAAAAATATGAAAATATTTTGTTTAGCGTAAGCTTAGAGCTATATTAGAGGATTTAAAACCTTCCTGACATTTTTGATCTTTAATAAGTATATGATATTAAATAAGACACAAGAAATGGCAGTTTTCATATCTATATGGTAGTGCTACATATAGAATGGTATTCGTGCTTGGTCTAACAGTCTGCGAAGATATAGATGCAAATTTTATTTTGCAAGTAGCTATCATAAGAATTGTCTGCTTTACACCCACGAGGACTGGTTGTCTGCTTTACACCCACGAGGACTGATTGTCTGCTTTACACCCACGAGGACTGGTTGTCTGCTTTACACCCATGAGGACTGGTTGTCTGCTTTACACCCACGAGGACTGGTTGTTAGAGGACTGGTTGTCTGCTTTACACCCATGAGGACTGGTTGTCTGCTTTACACCCACGAGGACTGTTTGTCTGCTTTACACCCATGAGGAATGGTTGTCTGCTTTACACCCATGAGGACTGGTTGTCTGCTTTACACCCATGAGGACTGGTTGTCTGCTTTACACCCATGAGGACTGGTTGTCTGCTTTACACCCACGAGGACTGGTTGTCTGCTTTACACCCACGAGGACTGGTTGTCTGCTTTACACCCACGAGGACTGGTTGTCTGCTTTACACCCATGAGGACTGGTTTTAGGGTTTTATCTTGTCATTCAAAATTACAATGGTAATCTTAGGTATTGATGTATAGGGCGTGTGGATGTATACTTTTTAATGGAATCAATCTGATTTTAACTCATGAAATCAAAAATAGGTTTAGTATTTTATAAAACAAATTGTAGATCCCCGGAATCATAATTTGTTCTGACTAATTCTTGAACTAACTATTTTCGTGCGTTGTTAAACTTACTCATTTTCTGAATTTTGTTGTTGTTGTTGTTGTTGGGGGGGGGGGACATTCTAACATGTACAATTTTGCATTCTTTAGTAACAGTTTGTCTGTTGGATAATATTTCTCGCTCCATACATAGCAAGATTTCATGATTAATGAATCAATAAAGCTTGAATATCGATCGTACCAGAAAACCGCGAACACGACTTTACCACGGTGAACTCAATTTACAATGCGAGAACAACCAATAACTTAGGTCATATAATAGTTGCGAATGCCATGTCATGAAGCGTTAATTAATCAATTAATACACATCCTTCAAACCAGATTTTATTTTAGGAGTAAACAAAGATACTTAGTATCTGCAACACTCTATAAACAAATTATCTATATATCTATAAGTTTTTTGTGGAATTCCTAAGTTGTACATTTTTAGGTCTTTACTTTAAATTGGCACAATATAGCCATTACTGTGCTGAGGTTGTGTTATATACTAATACATACATACATATTTACATGAGTTCAATATTGCCTTGATTCTTGTGTAAAATCGGGCATGGGTTTGTTAAGACTTCTGAAAACAAATTTGAACTAATGCATAGAAATAGAGCCATGAAATTTGAACTAATGCATAGAAATAGAGCCATGAAATTTAAACTAATGCATAGAAATAGAGCCATGAAATTTGAACTAATGCATAGAAATAGAGCCATGAAATTTAAACTAATGCATAGAAATAGAGCCATGAAATTTAATCTAATGCATAGAAATAGAGCCATGAAATTTAAACTAATGCATAGAAATAGAGCCATGAAATTTGAACTAAAGCATAGAAATAGAGCCATGAAATTTAAGCTAATGCATAGAAATAGAGCCATGAAATTTAAACTAATGCATAGAAATAGAGCCATGAAATTTGAACTAAAGCATAGAAATAGAGCCATGAAATTTAAACTAATGCATAGAAATAGAGCCATGAAATTGAAGCTAATGCATAGATATAGAGCCATGAAATTGAAGCTAATGCATAGAAATAGAGCCATGAAATTTAAACTAATGCATAGAAATAGAGCTATGAAATTTAAACTAATGCATAGAATTTAAACTAATGCATATAAATAGAGCCATGAAATTTAAGCTAATGCATAGAAATAGAGCATTGAAATTTAAACTAATGCATAGAAATAGAGCCATGAAATTTAAACTAATGCATAGAAATAGAGCCATGAAATTGAAGCTAATAAATAAAAATAGAGCCATGAAATTGAAGCTAATGCATAGAAATAGAGCCATGATATTGAAGCTAATGCATAGAAATAGAGCCATGAAATTTAAACTAATGCATAGAAATAGAGCCATGAAATTTAAATTAATGCATAGAACTAGAGCCATGAAATTTAAACTAATGCACAGAAATGAAGTCATGAAATTTAAACTAATGCATAGAAATAGAGCCATGAAATTTAAACTAATGCACAGAAATAAAGCCATGAAATTTAAACTAATGCATAGAAATGGTCATGAAATTTAAACTAATGCATAGAAATAGAGAAATGAAATTTAAACTAGTGCATAGAAATAGAGCCATGAAATTTAAACTAATGCATAGAAATAGAGCATTGAAATTTAAACTAATGCATAGAAATAGAGCATTGAAATTTTAACTAATGCATAGAAATAGAGCCATGAAATTTAAACTAATGCATAGAAATAGAGCATTGAAATTTAAACTAATGCATAGAAATAGAGCCATGAAATTTAAACTAATGCATAGAAATAGAGCATTGAAATTTAAACTAATGCATAGAAATAGTCATGAAATTTGAAGGCTTGTATTAAAGTAGACCACTCTTTATTTTGTCCAGTTTAAACGAAGTCAATAGACTCTAAATAAAAAATGAACGTGATTTTTTGCTTGTTTTTTTTTTTTTTTTTTTTTTTTTGTTAATATATTTGGTTACTGCAAAGGAACAAAAACCAAAGGGAAAAGACCCGGTTTATTAAGTGGAAGCATGTCTAAAGGGCACGTAACTCCGTCACAAGGAACTGGCTCGGTCAGGTAAGAATATACATTTAAATCGAGGGTTTATTTTAATACAGAGTCAATCCTTTAAATTATCTGAGAACTTTGAATAAAGGAACCGATTATACCTCCTTTTCTTTTAATATCCCTACGATATATATGCAAAATATCGACATGTCAAATACTGAGGAGGTGGTAAGAACCGTTGAACTAAACAAGTAATGAATATCGTAACGAGGCATTGAACGCAGTGCTTGAGTAGCTAGATGAGTTGGCAATCTGGATAATGATGCAGACATCTAGATTAGTCGGGTTCTGGGAAACAAGGCAGCGGATTCATATGGCTCAAAGCCAACTTTGTTGACTTGTTTTGCTGACGAGAAAGAGAATGACGCTGAATCGATAGCCGTTTGGGAGGATATGCAAATGCCTCTAAAGCTCTCTATTTAATTCAGATTTCGATTAATGTCTGCAAAGGAGGGGAAAAAAAAGATGGAATTACGAAACACATTTGCAAAACGTAGGTTGAGGGTAAATGTCAGTTACTTCACATTTTGTAACCTTTATGATGTGGCAACGGAGAGCATGGTACAATCTTTAAATTCGGTGCATTAGCACTAATACTTGTTCCTTTACTAAATTCACCGTCTATAATAAAAAAAAATAATAACAAAAATGAGATTTTGGAAATAAAATCGGGCACCCATTGTTATATCATTCCTCTTATCCAAAGTTTAGATGTTCAAACCATACACATATACCGTATATAAAACTTAAAAATAACTTCCATTTCATACTCAGTTCAGCGTCTACCATATACGCATACGACTTTACTGTAATGATTACAAGGATATGATTTCAAAAGATATCCAAGGCGTTAGACCAGAGACAGACCGTCAGACGGAATGAAAGAGAAAGACAGGGACGTGGAACTGAAGCAGAGCTGTCATAAGAAGTAAGATAAATTCGTTTTGACCGCTTTATTTTTTTTTTCTTACTATTGTTTCAGAGACTTAGATAGACAAGATCTCTCTGCTTCGTGTTCAACCTGGAATTTCTAAAATCCATGACACTTGTGTGTGATGATTAGAAGATACCAAACCGTGAAAGAAGTATTGAAAATATTAAAGAAATCACTATCCCTGACACATACACCCACGTTCACTAGTTGAGTTCCATCTCCATTCCTACCACACAAGCTGGTTTTTCTTCTCTTTTTTTTTAGCTACAAGCTGGAAAGTATGCTGAGAAATTTGTCAAATAGTGCAGCTGGGAAGTTCGCGAAGAAGGTACCCCTCTCAGAGAATGTACGCTAAGAAATTACCCACTGTCAGAGAGTGTACGTTAAGAAAGTACCCACTGTCAGAGAGTGTACGCTAAGAAAGTACCCTCTGTCAGAGAGTGTACGCTAAGAAAGTACCACTGCAAGAGAATGTACGCTTAGAAATTAATATTACTATCATCTACTGTACGCTTGGAATAGAAGACATTGCTCTTGTCAGTGAAGAGAATGGAGTTGACTTCGTGAGCTAGCATGATGACCTTCATACATATCCATTATTAATCAGACGCTGGAGAGCAATGAATTCATTGAATACCCTTTCCGTGCTTGTGACCCTGAGGTCTCTTGGAACAAACCAGTTTACAGTATATGAGTAACAGCCAATTAAACCCTTTCTCTGACGTAGCTTAGGATCAAACTCTTATGGACTGACCATTCAATGAGGGTGGGGTGGGGGTGGGGTCTTTCGAACCAGAATATTTTTTTTCTTTTACCTTAAGGTATTTTTTTTTTCAACTACTATAATGGATATAATAAATTGTTGTTTTTTTTTTAAATCACAGCACCTCCTCCCTGTCATTAATGGTCGGTCAGTTATATAATGTTTGTATTTATATGCAACTTTCAACAGAGTAATGATTGTTTGAGTTCACACTACAGATAGGTGAGGCAGTGACATTAACTGCGCTTTTTTTCCCTTGGGGGCGGGGGAGAGTAAGGTGGGAAGTGTGTAGATGGGGTGCATTATGTGCCGGATCCGATCTCCTATATCGGATTCTTGTTTTACCAGTCAATTTCTTGTCATCTGTTACTCTAGGTATCTCGCATCGTTCGAGAACTGTGTGACACTTAAATAAATACACCTAAGGTTTAACGTGCCCCGGAGTGTCAAGAAATGTAAACAAGTTGTTTGTATACATTAATAGTAGTACCGAACAAATGCACATCAAGTGTGCAGCGGTGCACAATCTTCACTTAACAGAGATAACTTAAATATAAACCATACATAAATAAATATAAAAACATACTTTAGTTCTAATATGTACTTCACAGTCATTTTGATTTCTCCTCCAATCAAAAGCCCGTTGATTAACTTTATTTAGGACTAGTAACAATTGTTGCATTTTTGTTTCAGATAACAATACTATTTCTTATACTATTTGACCGATTATAAGTTACCCTTTTATTCCTGTTTATCTATTGTAAAATATAATGGAAAATATATTGAGTTATCACTTTTTGTATTTCTGTGTTGCCTTCTATGTCCCCCCCCCCCCCCAAAAAAAAAAAAAAGATTGCGTTGCAGCATAAAACAAAAGCGAAAAGTAAAAGTTCCAAGTCAAAAATGTAATTATTTTTTGCCATATAAATTAAGTTATCTTTATCCCATGATATTCAACTCGTTTGAAATATACCACTGAAATATTACTAAATTTGGACAGATTTATTTTGAAAACTTTGAATGCACAAACCAGTCAAAATTAATAATGCTATAGATCGATGTAATCGATGTATAAGAGTAGTATAAATCGTATGAACATCGCAAACAAGCAGCATTTACTATCTTGATAATTAAAACTGGAACACAAATAAATCTCATTCAGTACATCCACATATTCTTGCATGCTGAAACAAACGTAACACATTTGTTTTTCTGCTGCATGGTGACTCAAACAACACGTGCTTGGGAATCGTTATTGTCCTGCTTCAGAGACAAGATGCCAATTCCCTACCGTACTTGTCCATTAAGATTACACTACAAAAAATCCATATTCATATCTCATCTATCACTGTATATATATGTATATATATATATATATATATATATATATATATATATATATATATATATATATATATATATATATGTATGTATGTATGTATGTATGTATGTATGTATGTATGTATGTATGTATGTATGTATGTATGTATGTATTCATTCATTCCAATACAGGACTTCTTTGCAATTCGTTTCAGCCTGGATATTTTCCAATATTTTAAAAATATTTGTTCAAAATATTTTTGTGTATGCATCTTTCCATAAAATAATAATCTGGTTCATATTTTATGAATAGTAATCATCATTTTCCGTATTGATGGAAATGAAGGTAGTGATGCTTTAGTTAAGGTCATTTATAATAAATATATTCTGTTTTCACACACTCATCTAAATGATACTATTCTAACTTTATGATGCTAAAAAGAGATTCTGAAAGTACTCAGAACACGTAAGTCATGTTTCCAACTGGGGCCCCAGGTGGCCGAGTGGTCTAAGGCGCTCGCCTTTACAGATCACTGACATCTCACCTCTGTCTCGGGTGTGTGTGTGGGAAAGCATGCCAGTAGCCGTGGGTCGGTGGTTCTTCCCGGTTTTTTTCCGGGTTCTTACTCCACCAAATATACTGGCGGCCATGTATAGCTTATCATGTGCGTCAAGCCCATAAGAACTACACTGAACGGCTCTCTAGTTCTAGATTAGTGTTGCCTCATTAACTTTGTTTTTGATTTAGACGCGTGAATGAAACATAATTTTCTCCATCTCGTTCTCAGTCCATTTTCTCACAGAGTCTTGGAATTCAAACGATTTGTTTAAGAAAAAATTATGCTTTGACGATTTTGATTTGAAAAATACAGAATAAAGAAAGAACAAATCAACAAAAGATTTGTGACAAATTCTTTTGTCTTAATGTTCTATCAATAATGATTACAAAATTGAATGATAATACATATCGCTCTCTATCCACGGTTTATTTTCGTAGAACTTTTGCAATAGTGACAACTGGTAAATAAATAATAAAAACAAACAAGCAAACATACTTCATGCAGAATAGATTTTTAGGCAAGTGCAAGAAACAACAGGGTTTTGCTACCCCTACCATCTCCGTTCCTTACTTATGAAGCACCACTTTCATACTGTCATCGATTACCAGGTTGACAAAATGGTACACTATAATATTCATGTAGGTGAATATCTGACATGTACTACTGACGAGTAGGTGAATATCTGACATGTACTACTGATGAGTAGGTGAATATCTGACATGTACTACTGACGAGTAGGTTAATATCTGACATGTACTACTGACGAGTAGGTGAATATCTGACATGTACTACTGACGAGTAGGTGAATATCTGACATGTACTACTGATGAGTAGGTGGAATGCACAAACTCTTATATCGTATACAAACTCGAGACACACTGCTTTCCCCGACACAAATAACGTCTCAGATTGCTGTCCTACAATCGATAAAATTCCAATTTTCCATTCCAATAAACATTATATCGATGTCATATTTCTTGTTTACTGGACAGGATAATAAAAATTAAAATGTATACTAGGGCGGTCGTTTAACTCTCGGTTTTTCACTTATTCTCATTTTTGAGCTCTCATGTTAAAGAGCCTGACAGTATATCACATAATAGACAAACTCGAAATATACTGCTTGTCCAGGAAGAAGAAAAAAAAAAAAAGAAGAAAAAAGAAAAACAACAACAAAAAGCAGCCCCAAAACCTATCAGGTCGATGTCCTACCTTCCAATCGATAACATTTAATTTTCCATTTCGATTATTCGTAAAATCGATGTCAGATTTCTTGTTCACTGCAACGTAAACAGTATATTACCTTTTCAGAAGTTAAAATTTTCACCTAGACAAATTTTCGAGCTTTCATGTTAAAGAACCAGACAGTATATCACTACTGAGGCCAGTTCTATTTTTGTGGTTTTATTTATTGCATCAAATCTGATTGATTTATCAGTGTAGATGTAAAAATTTTATTAATCAATAACAATTTGGCGCCAGAGTATTCGACATTATCTTGCAGGACAGGGAAGTAGTGCATGCTGCCCAGAAGGTTACAAAGACAGAAAAGTAGTGCATGCTGCCCAGAAGGTTACAAAGACAGGAAAGTAGTGCATGCTGCCCAGAAGGTTACAAAGACAGGAAAGTAGTGCATGCTGCCCAGAAGGTTACAAAGACAGGAAAGTAGTGCATGCTGCCCAGAAGGTTACAAAGACAGGAAAGTAGTGCATGCTGCCCAGAAGGTTACAAAGACAGGAAAGTAGTGCATGCTGCCCAGAAGGTTACAAAGACAGGAAAGTAGTGCATGCTGCCCAGAAGGTTACAAAGACAGGAAAGTAGTGCATGCTGCCCAGAAGGTTACAAAGACAGGAAAGTAGTGCATGCTGCCCAGAAGGTTACAAAGACATGAAATATGATCGTATAACCATCAGGATAAGGTGGTAAGGATTATTTGGCAAGAAAAAAAAAATGTTAGCTTTCAAGGTGAGTAGTTGTTAGTGATTATAGATGCTTTTAGAATGACTTTCAACATCTCCAGGATTGGAAAGCAAACACTCATGAGCTTGAGTTTGAGTTTCGATTTTCTTTTAGTCAATAGCAAATGACGTTACATTTGAAAGCTCGTTTTTTGAAATGGCTGATGGTGGAAACTCAATTTCAGACCCATGCTCTGAGATTTTGTTAAGGGTAGGACTTAATTTCGAACAATCAAATGAATTACGACTACTGTACAGTGAGTTCAAGGACATCTGACGACAAAGACACGGCAGAGCAAATTTGGTCACACACTGTACTAAAACAACGATTGAACGCCTAATAACACAACATCTATACCGGATACTTTTCTCCGAAAAGTTAGAGGTCAAACGATTTTTGGATGAAATGAGGGACCAGTGCCTTGTATTGCCATCCAATACTCCGTGGAGTTCTCCTATTGTGCATGTGAGACAAAACGACAGGAATTTCAGAATGTGCGTGGAGTATCGAAAACTGAATTGACATCACAGTTTGTGATGCTAATCCAACACCAAGAGTAGATACAATTCTTGAATAACTCGGAAAAGCGAAGACTATCAGCAACATAGACTGAACAAAAGGTTATTTGCAATTCCATTTGACTGAGGACACACAGATGACGGCACTAGCAACATTTTCGCGATTAACGGAAGCCGTGCTCAACGAGCTTGTTGATCTGTTATCATAGTTTGATGACATCATCATTTTCTCAAATACCTGGGAGAAACATCTGCACTGTTTACGTGTCGTATTTCAAAGGTACAGAGACTGCAGTCTAACGTGTCGACCTAGCAAGTGCAGTTTGGGACAGTCGGAAGTCCTATGTTTGGGTCGTGTTGTTTGCAATGGCAAGATTCGGCCGGACCACTCTTAAATAAGGACTTGGGCAGAATTCCTCATACCAGCTACAATAACGGGTGTCCAAAGTTTCCTGTGGTTGACAGCATATTAGCGTAAACTTTTGAAAAACTTTGCTGAAATTGTTGCCCCATTGACTGACATGACTAAAAAGGGCAACCTAAAACAAAGTAGTATGGACTGAAAATTCTGTCATCATCGAACAATATTGAAATTTGGTGCCCATTCTGAGATAGGGCAATAGAAATATTTTTTTTTATATGTTGTTGGCTAAACACTTACAATAATTATGTGTTTTTTTTTGTTTGTTTTTTTTTTTCGGGGGGTGGGGGGTGGTGGTGGTGGCGGGGGAGAGGGTAAATTCTTTTGAACATGATGGAATAGAGTTTTCCAGTTTCTGAAAGAAAATATTTCACCGATTTCGACATAATAACTGTAAACCTTGACAAAACAGGGAGTCCAATTGTTATTGTGCAAGTAAATACATATTAATTTTAGTTAGAAATGTAAATTGTGGCAAACGATGGCAAATGCAACAGAAATTCTGGACGAATGGGCGTTATCTTTGAAAGTTATTGTGGGTAATTTCTGCAAGACATTATGGGTATAGAGTATTACTGGTATTTGGTTGTAATTTGAGTTATTTACTTACTCAAGACAATTGAGCTCTTGTGTTGTCATGGTTATAGTTTTAATTATTTACTTACTCAAGACAATTGAGCTCTTGTGTTGTCATGGTTATAGTTTTAATTATTTACTTGCTCAAGACAATTGACCTCTTGTGTTGTCAAGGTTACAGTTTTAATTAGGTGAAATATGTTATCAGCAAACTTGAAGACTGCCTTTGCATGACCCTAAAGATGATGGACGCTGATTTTAAGTGAAGTAATAATGAAAACCTATGATGTTATATAAAACTTATTTATTATAGAATATAATTTCACTATATCAACATGGTAGGTATTGGCGGCAAGAGACTCCTTGATCATATATGTCATTTTAATCAGTTATAGAAGGGAATATATTATGAATTTGCGAACATCAATGATACTATATTTTACAGTAATTGTTATTCATAACTTCTCCAAAACCATTGCAAACACGGAATGTTTAACTTATATTAAAGTTTTGTTGGGTTTAGAAATGCTGAATGAGTTTGCGACGATTGTAGAGCAAACTCTGTAAGCGTAAACCACGTTATTTTCCAGGGCTTGATGAAAAAAATTCTTGAAGAAAACTAAAAAAAAAAGGATCCTCTAACTATTAACGGGCGATCACTTACGTCTGAACATTATCACAAAAGCTCCATGAAACAGTTGGTACTGTTGCATAAATATAAATGACTTTCGATACCACACGACTACTTTGTATCACGCCTAATTTTAGTATACTAGAATCCCTGGAGGTACACGATAATATCAATCATTTTATAGGGAACGATCAGAACTCAGTTTGAAATTTCTTAGTGGATTTGTGTATTTGATTTCTCTCTGCCTTCTTGTTAGGATCCTATATCACGGCATGCAAAACCTGTTCCATAAATCACAGACAATTATTGGAACTAAATGCACCAGATGGAGCGTACGTCTTTGGTCTCGCGGTAAATGCACCAGATGGAGCGTACGTCTTTGGTCTCGCGGTAAATGCACCAGATGGAGCGTACGTCTTTGGTCTCGCGGCATGATGATCTTTAGATTGATGCTGCCGTATTATGACCTTGTAGCCGTCAAAGCAAGTTATAAACAATGACAGTCACAGTTCGAAACAGTATCCTAAGGCAGTATATCCTTTGTAAGCTTTTTTGTGGCGTAATTTTACGTCTTTTTGGATTCCATTCCAGGATACACAAGAATCGTTCAAGAAAATAAGGCAAATGTTTGGCGGCATTGACACCAGCTGGGAATCATTGTTTTCATCCCAGAGGTCTGATGACTGTACGTCACCACAGACTGAAAAAAAAACATGACGTAAAAGCTGTCCAAGCTAGCATTTCATGAGCAAACAGTATAACATAGTTCTTAAGCGGGCTCTTTCAATATATCGTACAATTGGTTTTGCAGACACTAAGGTACATATTGGCCATTAACGAATAGAATCCTAATATACCTTTCTGTTTTATATGAACCTGATTTGATCGGGTTGTTTATTAGTGACATGTTATTTTAAGACAAATCTGTCACTGGAAGTAAAAATATAATGTTTCTGGTTCTGTCGACACCAGGCGTCATTTAGAGTTGATACATATTCTATAAAACTATTTGAAATCATCATATTTCTGCATGAATGTGTATGCGCGTGTAAATCGATTATAGATATTTAACGATACATGTGATGCATCGTTAAACATACACTAGTTTGAAAAAAGAAGTTGAAAAAAGACAGACAGACAGACAGAAAAGAGACCAAGATCCGAATGTATATGTGTGGCAAGCAATATATTATTTACCTTAAAATACCGGTACACTGTCTACTCTATAAACTGGTATTGATATCCGGTCCCCATTAACACATTAAAGACTAATTAGTACTGTTTAAAATCAGTATGTATGTGAAAATGAGATTGCATCAGGATTTGCTCCTCTATGTATTTATTGCGACCGCAAGTACAACAAGCAAATTCAGTGAAATTTTGACCCCTGGCTACTGTGGTGAAGTCACCAAAAGTACACAATATTGAAATCTGACGGTGGTTCTTGTGACAGAGCATTAGAGTAAAAAAGAAAAAAAAAATGGGGGGGGGGGGTAAAATGTATCAGTGACCTTGACCTGAAGATGAAACGTTGACTGTGATACATGAAATGCCGTTAAAAATAACATGAACCCAAAACACAAGGACACTTTTAATAGTTTAGAACGCAGTGCATGGATCAGATTCATCCTCATATTCGTCAAAGATTTGATGCTGCGGATATCGTTTATATATATTTAAAGCATTACACATGTAGATGTCTTTAAAATTCTTTACTTTTCCCAAGATATTCTGCATAAAAGAAACAGACCAGTTATTACAAATTCAAAATTACACAATTTTGACGCAGTTGGCGAATATCCAACACCGTACAGGTTATTTCTGCAAAAGGTCACATATGGTGATGCTGGAACCAAGCTTATCTGACCGAGCTGGGTCATTTCCAGTGATAAATGTCTCATACAAAATGTAATCAAAAACAAGTTGTTGTTGTGTTTAGTGGGAAGCACATTTTTAGAAAATGTCATCTTGACATTATACTGCGTTTCTAAGATATTACACGTTAAAGGAGGTGTGCCAAGTACATGTTGTTGTCTCATGATATGGCATCATAGATTGAATCACTGTAAACAAAACGATTTACCTAAAAAAATTTGAGCTATTATTCCAATGCATGTCTTATTGATTCAGGTAACTATGCTAATTATTGTAGTAATATGTCGAGATAAATCTCCGATTCCAAAGTAATAATGCCAGATTCAATGTAGATCAACAATTCCGCTGCTTGATATATAAAAACTCAGCTTGAATAGCAATACTACTCAAAGACGGGTAGAGAAAATGTCCGTATTTTCAGTTGTTTCTTTCTTTTTGTCCATTTGGTTTTTATTGATTGTTGGGGTTAATTGACAAGAACTTCAATGATGCGATTTTATTCATTAATTTCTAATGTATTCCAGTACTCTACTTTCTCAGAGCACACACACACACACACACACACACACACACACACACACACACACACACACACACATATATATATATATATATATATATATATATATATATATACATATATATATATATATATATATATAAATATATATATATATATATATATATATATATATATATATATATATATATATACATACATACATACATACATACATACATACAACGGCGATGGCGGGCAAGGGATGGGTGGATGGAATAACCAAAGGGGCATATAATTGAAACTATTGTGATCCCTACCGATTTGCCATATATGAAACTGAATGTCATGAGAAAAAAAAAGATTAACAACGTCTGCGGGAACAATATCTACCCCAGGAAAACACATTCATTGCCAACATTAGCCTGCGGGGTGTTTCCCCAACCTTCCTGATTTCGCCCACGGGTTATATCTTTGAAACTATTTAGAGCTCCATTCTGTAATCATAGATACATTTGCACGGAATAATAAGGTGAATTCATAGGAGTAACCACCATATGCTCTTGCGGTGTTACCCATCCCTGGGGAATCAGCTCCTGGGTGACAAATCGGAAACTGTTGAGATCCATATCCTATAAACATATATACCGTTGGTGGGCATGAAAAGATGAATTCATATGTGTGTCATATGTGTGTCAAATATTTTCTCCAGGGGTTGTCTTCCTCTTCCCATGAGTAGGTGATACATTGAGAGTGATGGACAATAATGAATTCTAAAATAGTACGGTTTTTATTCGCATCGGCTTCATAAATGTAAATAAAATAAATAAAATACTACCAACTCTAACATTACAGTACCAGTCAGACTAGACGGTAATTAAAAAATTAAAAAATTACTAGAACAGTCAGACTATGAAGACACATACTAGTGCAACACACTAACGAACTTGCATAGGTATAACAACATAAAAAGAAAAGTTAATATTCCTTGGCATGGTAAGACTAGGCAGATATCATTTTACAAAAATTAATATTCACTAGGTACATCGGCGGCGGTATTTGGTCACACAAATCACTATTCTTTGGCTCAGACCTACTATCTAATTGAAACCTTGCTAAAATGAATAGGGACTATAAAATTCTACAATTCTGGCACTTAAAAATCACCGTATAAGCCGTGCCCGGGGGTATACACCCCCCTTCGAAGAGGGTATCTTTAACACACCAAATATATGTTTTAAGCATGTGTCTTTTATATTTTAATTTACAGAATATGCCATGCAATATCTACTATTGGTATTTTTTAAGCACTCTAAATTTCTGGGTTTTTTTTTTTACTCAACAATTAATAATGCTAAAAATACATTTCGAACACCGCGGTAACATATATTGACATTTACCAAATCAAATACAAGATGACCGACAGCTACCTCTTAACATTAACAAAAGAATTGAATTTGAAGAGCAGGAACATGGATATGTTTTAAAAGATCTTGGCTTGTTAAGATATTTCATGAGACATGTCGGATATGGACGTGAAATAGTATTACATGCACTTATGAATGAAACGCGAACCGGTTTCAAACATATCGTCTGTCAGTCTTATGATCTTTTTAATGCTAATAATACATATGGCTTTTACTATGAAGTCGTCGGTGACATGAACGAACTCCAGTTTTTTTGCTATATTAATGTTTTCTTTGATAGCCTGTATACTAGGGCGTTATCTTTGATAGCCTGTATACTAGGGCATTATCTTTGATAGCCTGTATACAAGGGCTTTCGTGATAGTTATTGTCTTTATATCTGGCGACACTTGCAAAGAATTCGTTGAAAATCTCTGCTACACAAACCTGATCAAAAATAATCTTATCATTTTGTTGTACAGTAACTGAGATTTGTGATATACATCTTTGTTTACCAGAAAGGGTCTGATGGTGGTTCAAGGGTCCTTACTCTTTACACCACCTGAGTAGACTTTTATGGCCTCTCGTCTGAGTTATGTGACGCAATTTCTTTGTTTCTTGTACATGCAGTTGTTCCAGCTTTTTGGGATGTTTTCGATCTCTGGTATTTATGTATCAGTCGAGCTTTCCTGTATATAATTTTCCTTAGGTCACTGTTGATAACGGGAGCTGATTACTTTCTTTGATATTTTTGTTCCTGAATATTATCGTTAAGTAGTTTTTCAAACTCACGGTAAATATCATTGGGATGATACAATCCATAAGCGACATGAAAAGGTGTAGACCGCAGGTCAGCATTGATGTTTTCCTGATTAAAATCGTTAAAACTACGATAAGTAAATTTACTGCGAGTTTTCGTTGGTACTTTACCTTTGACCATGGTACTAAAATATTGTGAAAGTAATTAATGACAATGTTAAAGATTTCCAGAATTGCATATATACTGATTTATATTTGCTAAAATAACATCTATAAATTTGAGTTTGTCCTGATTTTTGAAGCATGTTGGTCCAGGGATTATGTTAGACATGTTAAAACTATATAAAATATCGAGAAGGGGTTGACATTTATTTTAATAAAAGAGGGCAAAATTGAAGTATCATAAAAGCATACAATTTATATAGGGGATAGGAGTTTTATTTAAAAGTGTTGTACAATCCCTAGTAAAAGTATAGTCTTGAAGGTTTGGGGTTTATAGCCATAAGTTATGAGCAATTTATGCTTCTGAGTGTTCGCTCTTCTTCTGGCAGGTATAAGATAAGGACACCACCACCCTGTGCGGTACGGCCTCTCTGTGACATAGTTGAGATAGTAAACCGAGCATCAGTGAAGGAATAAACTAGTTTGGTTTCTGTTAGAGTAAGGAAATCTAGATTTTTATTGATCCAAAATTTAAGCAAATTTGTTTCGAATACAGCTTTCATTAAGATGGCAACAAATCTGCTCTCCTAGGTCAGTGGGCGATATCTCGTTTAATACATGGCTAGCACCTTTGAAGAATTTTTAATGTGCTTGTAAAGTATTTCATATTCGCTTTTCACAGACTTACAGCTGAATGAACATGAAACAGACTATTTTTTATTTATAACTTCAAGTCTGCTTCAGATTCGGAATATTGTCGGTTGCCTCTTCCCAGCATTCGTTGCAACAGGAAATACCTCGCCTGGGCCGTCAATCAAAGAACCAATCATCTAACAACAAAAGCACTTCATTCTCTCCCATCAAAGTACGGTTATCCAAAGCTCAATGGCTTCAATCAGTAGGAAAAGTGCCTAAAATAACCGCCATGCAGATCCCATTACTCACTAAATGTTTTGTTTTGCATATGTCGTCATTGTTTTAATAAAAGCAACACATCAGCCAGCTAAGATAGTAAAAGAAATAAGCAAAACTCATCATTTACCGAAAGAAATGTGTATAAGTAGTGCATCAGAGATTGCTACACCATTCTGTAACTTGTCAAGGAAGATTACATTAAAAACTCAAATTTGAAATAGTCACCGCTGTATTATGCTGGTTTTTTTTTTATGAGGGCTATGTGAATCATAGATATGCACTTTCCATCTACAGGTTGTAAGTCTTATATCTAAATGATCTGATGTCTGTGTCTAGAAAACAAGGTATTTAAGTGCAATACGCATTCCAGGCCAAACATATTATCAAGGCAGTTCTTTTAAAAGCGGATGTGGTTGTCATTAATTTTTGTTGATAATGTTCAGTCAGACATTACCTATCTACGTACCAGAGCTCATTAGTTAGTCCTGTACATCTTGATACATTCAGGACAAAGTGAATATTACAAGCTGCTTTTGATATGCTTCGACCTTTGTTCCTATATTTTTGATTTGCAATATGACTTCCGTTTTGTCCATTTGTAATATTGTGTGTTCTGTTTTCGTAATGTCTGACGTTTGACTGATCTGGCATTGTTATGTTATTACTCTCTTCGTCTTGTCGTGCATCTTTAGAAAAACATAAAGCGGACAACAATATCCAGCAGTCATACTGAAGTGAATTTCATATAAGCCAATGATAATTCACTAGCTCGTACTCAAAATACAGGATGCAGGTTAAATTCAAAATGCAGGATGAAACCTGTCAACATACAATGGACTAAGGTATGATACCGTACACTACCAGTTAAATAACGCAATCCACACGCAAACACTTACCTTTTCTACCGTCGCGAGGATTGTATGACCAGCGTCTATTTCGAAGAAGAAGAAAAAAGCATTTAATAACGACTATTTTTCCACATGCATAGGCTAACTGGTTTGGTGCTCTAAACAATTAGAAAACACTGGCATTAGCAGGTGTATACGATGAATTAGAATAACATTTAGGACTGGGAATGATTTATATGCTCGCCTTCTAACCAGGGGCGATGTTATAGCTATTAATAATTACTCTCCTTGTACATATTTTAATGGCAAATTAATTAGACTATAGCACTATTCGAGGTCATGTAAATGTACAATCCTATTATTTACCATTGTACATTACACCTGTACTAAAACTTAGATTGTATGATAATTATAGGCTCTCAAACACAGTTAAAGGATGAGCATAATTTCTTTACTACATAGTCTAGCAGAGTTCATGACCCGCAAGGCTAAATAATACATACGGTTTTTACACGTTGCTTGTAACAGCGCATGCATCACGCGGATCCAACAAACGGCAATTTTCACATGATATGTTGCTGATATTACCAATCATACAACAACTGCGCTAATTGTAATACAAATATGAAGTAAACTTATATATATATATATATATTCACAGACTAAGTTTTGAAAGACAAAGTCTCTCTTCCTGTAGTGTACTAAACTAAGCGGGGGGGGGGGGGGGGGGCTGACGGGGCGGTTGCCCCGGGTGCCAGATGTCTTGGGGCGCCAAAACAGCTGATAAAAATTCGGGCCTCGCATTCTGGCCCTTTGGGCCATCATCATCACCCCGGGCGCCATTTACCCTTAGTACGCCAGTGCTCGCGCCTGTCTAACTAACCAAACGTTTCGGTTAAGTCGCTTTCATCCGTTTATTATGAATGTAAACAACGTTTACCATGTAACATCATAACGTCATAGCATTAATGTACGCTACATATCACGTTCGCTGGAAATATCAATACCATTCGAATTGAGAATTATTCCCTCTGGAGACAGCATGTTCCACTTTTTATCCAAAATTATTTCTTTACCAACCTATTCGATTTTTCACCATACACTTTCTCATTCCCTATCACTAAATAATCACAAAAAGACAACAAAAAGAGTGGTTGTTTGTATTAAAATGCTTTGCTACAAGATCATCATATTTTCCAGTTCTAATTTTAGAAAGGTTTTTGGTATAAAGAATTTCCTGTTGGGAGAACATAAACTGCTTTTCCACACTTCCTACACAAAGACAGCATAAGCTGCTTTTCCACACTTCCTACACAAAGACAGTATAAGCTGCTTTTCCACACTTCCTACACAAAGACAGTATAAACTGCTTTTCCACACTTCCTACACAAAGACAGTATAAACTGCTTTTCCACACTTCCTACACAAAGACAGTATAAGCTGCTTTTCCACACTTCCAACACAAAGACAGTATAAACTGCTTTTCCACACTTCCTACACAATGACAGTATAAGCTGCTTTTCCACACTTCCTACACAAAGACAGTATAAACTGCTTTTCCACACTTCCTACACAAAGACAGTATAAACTGCTTTTCCACACTTCCTACACAAAGACAGTATAAGCTGCTTTTCCACACTTCCAACACAAAGACAGTATAAACTGCTTTTCCACACTTCCTACACAAAGACAGTATAAGCTGCTTTTCCACACTTCCTACACAAAGACAGTATAAACTGCTTTTCCACACTTCCTACACAAAGACAGTATAAACTGCTTTTCTACACTTCCTACACGAAGATAGTAGATAATTCCCATTGATCGACAATTTATATGCCCTTGAATTTTGCAATCTCACTGGTCTCGTATACAGGGTTTAATTTCATGACATTTTTGCATACTGCACAATCATTGCCGCAAGTTGAACATCCATTTCATTCTCTCTTGTGAAAATGTAGAGCGTGTTTCTTGTCGACTAAAATGTCCCATAGGTTGCTTGAAAGCTTCAAGTGGTTGATTTGGGAAGATTCGTTTTAGTACCTCTGACTGATGGAAATTTTTTAGGTTCTTCTTTAGTATTTCATGTAAATTAGTAGCCCCTTAGAGAATATTACAACAAGTATAACACAGTCATTTTCAGTTTGGGTTTGTTCCTCAAAAAATCATTCCTATCCAACGGATGAATTTTTTCATTTGCATTTGCTTCTCTATTACTTGCAAAGGATAGTCACGTTTTTTCAAATTTTACATTGTTTCCTTCTGACGTTTCTTCTTACGAGCAAATTTGTTGATTTGTATTCCGAGTCCGTAGGGTATAGCCCGTTTTCTTGAGCTCATGAAGTCCGTGTGTCCAAACACCCCAAATATAGAACATAAATTGGCAATATGCCTTTGGTAGATTTTTGTTCGTTGAAACAATTCGTCTACCCTTTCGCCTATGTATTTACTCGCACAATTCATTCCTAAGTGTGATCCCATGACTGTGCCTTCAGTTTAGAAATACAGTTTTCCGGCGAAGGTAAAGTTATTCTTTTCCAAATCTGTTTTGTACATCTCTTTGACTGAATCCGTAGGGACCGTTTTCTACTCCTTTACTCCAGCGCCATTTTACAAGCGTCATGCGCCCCTTTTCTCAGAACACATAGATATAATGCTTTCACATCGAAGTATAAATAATATTATATACTCTGACAGAGGCTGTTCAACAGTACTGATTTTATTATTTAAATCGGTTGTATCTCTGGCATATGATCTTAAATTCCGCACATTCACTTCTAACTGATTTTCAACAATATCGTTCTCACACGTCAATTTATTTTATATATAAATCCTGTGTTTGGCTTGGAATTTGCCCAGTCTAGAATCTTTTGGAAGTATATATTTCTTGGAGTTCTTTCAATATACTTCATTCTTTGTACTATATATATATATATATATATATATATATATATATATATATATATATATATATATATATATATATATATAACCCTTTATCTATAGATATTGGGTACATTCTTGATAACGACTTCATTTTCAGCTGATTAATTTGTATATTTTGTCCCATTATACACACATTTGTTGCGATACTAACTCTATATGAACCAAATAACGTCGGCAAATGTTCTCTATATATTTACAATAGGGCCTTTACACAATTCCTGATTTAGTTTCATTCTTGTACAAACATTGATGTTATGAAAAACACAAAATATATGTGTTAAAATAATAATTTACGTATGAGCTGAATGAATTTAAACCTATGACTACGTCATGCTTTTCTCTATTAAATAATAAAGGGTTATCTACAAGAAGAGTAAATAAACTAAAAAGTAAAGAGCTAAACGAAATATTTTCCACAAATGATGTTGTTCTTCTTACAGAAACTTGGACAAATGAATTATCTGACTTGGGTATACAAAATTTTACATCATTTGCTTTGCATAGAAAATTAAAGAAAACAAATAGTAAAATAAAACTCTGGGGGAATAATTATATATATTAGAGATAATCTTGTTAGGGATAATACCTTTGTTTACGGGTATGAATATAATATAATATGGGTTAAATTTGATGGTTCAATATTTGGAGAGAAATTTGATTTATGTGTTTGCCTTTGCTATATTGTACTGGATGGATCTAGTAGGCAATCGATGGTAGATACAAATATTTTTTACATGCTCTTACAGTCTCTGGTAAGAATAGAAAATGATTCCGATAAAGATTGTACGTTTATCATATGTGGTGATTGTAATGCCCGAACGTCAACACGCCCAGATTTTGTTGTTGATGACAATAGTCGGTATATGTATGCATTACCTAATGAGTATATTGTTGATGATTATAGTATTAAACCACGTGTTTCACAAGATATTGTCCAGCCAGACTCTAATGGAATACAGTTACTTGACTTTTGCAAGCAAACAGGTTTACGTATAATGAATGGGCGTGTAGGTAATGATAAGAATATTGGGCGGTATACGTATGTTGGACACGGTGGATTTAGTTTAATAGATTATGTTATTGCTTCTCAGTCTCTTTTCAGTAATGTACTATCGTTTGATGTTAGTGAGCCTAACATTTTGTCAGACCATTGTGTTGTATGCTTTACGATGGAATTTAATACTGTTAATGATGCCGAAGCAACATTTATGAAAGAAAGAGAATATAAAAGTATAGAGGGTAAATATGTTTGGCGACCTGAGTTCACGACTGAATATAAATCAAAATTAAGTGACGATTCTGTAACCGAACAACTTGAAAGTATTAACGAACAATTACTTGATGATGTTAACGCTGAGATTATTGAAAATTGTTTGTCGGCACTACATAATATTTGTCACAATGTTTATTTGCCAATCTTCAAAAGACTTAAAAATCTCATGTTAGAGTGCCAAAGAAATATGATGAAAAAAAAAATCCTTGGTGTAATGATATATGTGAAGAAAAAAGGTTAATTTTTATGAGTAAATTGAATCATTATCGAGTTGTAAAAACACCTAAAGCAAGACAAGAAATAACAGGTGCAAGATCAGACTATAAAAAACTACTACGAAAATATAGGCATGAATATGATGAACTTAAAAAATTAGAATTTGAAAAAGCAAAATCTAATGATGCAAAGTTAAACTGGAAAATGTTAAAAGATGCTGTGAATCCTAACCCCTCAAATATTACAATGGATACTTTTGAAAAATATTTTAAAGCTGTAAACAACTCTAATGACCACTGGTTTATACCAGATAATGATGTTTTACAATTTTAATGAAAGATATGTAAAAGTAGATTTTAACGTCATGTTTAATGAACTAAATCAAGATATTTCCCTTCAAGAGGTAGAAAAAGCTTTACATCAAATAAAATTTGGCAGCAGTGCTGGTCCAGATATGATTATCAATGAGTTTCTTTACCATGGTAAAGATATACTTTTAAATACATTTTGTAATTTATTTAATGCTGTATTTAAAAGCGGTCACTTTCCAGAAATGTGGTCTGAAGGTCTAGTTATACCATTGCATAAAAAAGGCAATTTAGATGATGTTAATAATTATAGAGGTATAACGCTTCTTAGTTGCACAGGTAAATTATTCACACGTATACTTAATAATAGACTTACTGACTGGGCAGAAAACAATCATGTCTTTACTGAGGCACAGGCAGGATTTAGAAAAAAAACATGAGTACAGTTGACACTATTTTTATTTTACATGGACTTATCTCACATATCATTAATCAAGGTAAAAAATTATTTTGTGCGTTTATTGATTTCCCCAAAGCGTTAGACTATATAGTAATGGATAACGTATGGTATAAACTAATAAAGCTTGGTTTAAGGGGAAATATTTTAGATATAATCAAATCAATGTACAGCAATGTAAAGTCAAGAGTTAAATATGATAATAAGTTAAGTGATGAATTCTCTTGTATTCTTGGTGTCCGGCAAGGTGAATGTTTATCACCATTTCTGTTTTCAATATTTGTAAATGATTTAGAGAAAGAGTTTGCCATGCATGGTATTGAAGATATAGATATTGGCATGTTACATCTTTTTATTCTTTTATACGCAGATGACATTACCATCTTTTCAGGTTCGCCCGAAGGTATTCAATCCGGGTTAAATTATTTAAAGTTTATTGTGCTAAGTGGAAACTTGTGGTGAACACCTCAAAAACAAAGGTTATGATTTTCAGAAAAGGTGGTACTTTACCTAGAAATATGGAATTCACTTACTGTAATGAAAAACTGGAAATTGTAAATAAGTTTACATATCTCGGACTTGTTATGACGTCTGGTGGTGCCTTTACTGAAGCACAGACAACATTGGCTGGGGAAGCCAAAAAGCATATTTTTACTTGAAAAATACCTTTTTAAATTTACGTCCTTAAAAACAAGCCATGTCATGAATCTTTTTGATAGACTGATTAAACCTATATTAAATTATTGTTGCCAAGTTTGGGGATTTATTCCTGCTAAATGCATTGAAAGATGGCATTTACATTTTTATAAAAAGATATTAGGAGTGAAGAAGACGACACAAAATAATTTTATTTATGGGGAGTTAGGGCGTACGACAATGATAGTCAATAGATTTTATTACATTGTGAAGTATTGGTTTAAGATATTAGAGGTAAAGGAGGGCAAATATATAAAATATATATACCAAATGATGTTGAATGATTTAGAAGCTCTACCCGATAAAGTAAATTGGGCATATTTGGTTAAAGATTTATTTTCAAAATTAGGATTCTATGAAGTTTGGGTTAACCAAGGGGTCGGCAACACTGACATATTTTTACAGTCATTTAAATTAAGGCTATCTGACAATTTTATCCAAAATTGGATGGATCGTCTTAAAAACAGTAGTCGAGCATTATTTTATATAAATATTGCAAATTTCTGATCAAAACTTTATCTTGATAGCATCCATTCTTTGAAATATAAAAATGCAATTGCGAAATTTAGAGTATCCTCTCACAGACTCGAAGTTGAAGCGGGTAGATGGACAAGACCATATAAACCAATTCATGATAGACTTTGTTCTATGTGCAACCTCATTGAAGATGAATATCATTTTGTCCTTGAATGCGTATTGTATAAAGATCTAAGAGCCAAATATATAGAGAAATATTTCAGAAAAAGACCAAATATGTTTAAATTTATAGAACTTGTGAATGAATATCCAAAATACTAGAATTTTGAATAATTTGGCCATTTACATTTATAAAGCTTTTAATCATAGAAATACCGTCGTATATGCATAGATCACGTAAATATTTTGACTGACCACCATTTCAATGTGAATTTGAATTACATAACCTCTGATTTTAACTTACTACCTTTAATAATGTTGATATCTCTTTCTCCCTACGGAGACGTTTTGTGAATTAATCTGCTTATTTCATTTGCATGAATTTGCATCTGCATGCATATGTAATTTCGTTTCTTACTATGATTTCTTTGTATATTGTAGACTATATATAGATGATGATACATTGTTGTTTATTGTACTATCTGCCATTCAATTCAATTTATTGAAAAATGTATCCGCACAGTCCGTTCGGGCTATTAGAATGTATCCGCACAGTCCGTTTGGACTATTGGAATGTATCATCACAGTCCGTTTGGGCTAATGGAATGTATCCGCACAGTCCGTTTGGACTATTGGAATGTATCCGCACAGTCCATTTGGGCTATTGGAATGAATAAAGACTCTTCTTCTATTCGTCATGCTCCAGACAGTCGACATCGAAGTTAAATTCCTCATGTAGCAAGTAATCGTGCAGCAGATTCGATTAATTGGTTTGGTATTCGAGGAAAGTCAATTCCTTTCTTTAAGAGCATGACTTACCTTCCTCCAAAAGTTTGTTTTGTATATCGATGTGTGTGTTTATTTATGTTTGTTTATTTTTTATATACTTATTTCATTCCTTTTTCTCTAATGATATATTTGCCATAGTTCCCTGGCTCTCCAATCATATTGTTTGAACAGACTGTGGAATGATAAAATAAAAATAACAAAAACATTGACCTCTTCTGCAGACGTTGACGTGACACACATGGTTCTGATTAGGAACATACAGTTTTGTTCTAAAATCTATCTAGGTCTGCCAATAACAGTGGTGCAAGCAAAGGCGTTCGATATTACTTGTGTATGGATTCTCTGAAGTAAATTGGTGTTAGTACAATGACCGTAAGAGCGAGCCCTCCTGATGGGAGACAGACAAATACATTTGAAAGACAGACAAAGTTTTAACAATTTTTTTATTTTTAAAGTGCCATTTTTTTAAAAGCAGCGGAGGCAAGCAGAACATTGGACGATAAATATCGACGATTGAAGTAATGCACACATACTGTATGATGTATATACTTTATAGATAGATATAGAAAAATAACAAATATTGCTAATTATACTTTATGCTTGACCGAGTATTATAATGTAATAGTTCTGAGCATCTGAATACTTAAATAAATAAATAAACACATACCATGTAGAGGTAAAAATTAAACACTTCCATCAAGACAGTTCTATTTTTTCTAGCATTGTGTCTAAATTTCGAAATTGATTAGCCACGCGTCGAAACGTGTGTGCTTCGAAATGCGTACTTCTGACTATCACAAATGGTTGTGTAAGTCACGATTCTCAAAAGAACTTATAAAGATAACATTTTAATCTTATGTTATTGATTTGAAACAATCCTAAAAGCTTTTGTTGTTGCAATCGAGTTTCTAATCGAGTAACAAATATTGGTTTAAGAGATCAATAAAATAAAATACAAATAAATTCATCATTAGTGCATATAGGGCTAAAACTAGCGTACTAAAGGAGACACAGACGTTGCTTCGGTTATAAATTTAGTTTTCATTTGTAGGGTTTTCAAGTTCCTCCAAGTAAGTGGTCTCCGTTGAGAAAAAGGGCTTTATTGAGAGCCTCCAGGTGGAAATGATTTTGCCATGCATTATCTGACGGACGGAACTACTTTCATGAGTTTCCCAGATGTGACATCGCTCTACGCACACAGGCGTTGTAGATTGAGTGTTTTGTCCAAGAAACAAAAAATGTCAGTATTCCAATTCTTAAATGTTATACACATTTGGACTAGAATAGAGACCAACGATTGATTTGGTGACTTGTCATGTCCAGTTGCTTTAGGAAAAGAATGTATTCTATCCTAAAGAAGACACCAGTTTAAAAAAAGTGGTGGCGGAGGGGAGAGTCCAATCCTTAAAATAAGTTTTAATGTGTTCTATTTGTTGAAGATCTGAAATTAATTACTCTCTGTCAAAACATCACTCTAAGCGGTATGGCAAAGGATTATGCAATGACACGAAGGACAGTTTATGGTAGACCACTTCTAGTTTCCCTAATAGTCAATATTTTATAAAATACAGCTTCAGTATTGGAATAGATTTTCAGTCTGGCTACTTGTCTAAGTCCTTCTCGTGCTTTATTTGTATAATTGTTACAAAAATATGTATCTGTGAAAAGCATATGATAAGCACTTCAAAAGAAACAAACGTTCCTTACGTGGTTTACCAAATGATGATTGGTTCTGTTAAAAGAAGTTACTGTTACTATACATGTAGGGTAATGAAAATGACTATTCTGGGCTATTCAAGAGGTGGAAGACGATTGTATCTGCACACTATGACTTTCACATAAGGTTTTTAAAAAAGATGAAAACCAGCGATGTCTTAATATATGTACGTGTGATTACTTTTGTAAAATTGAGAGAAACGATATTTTGAGGTAAAATTCGAGCGATGTTCGCATATACGATACGGTTGCCTGCAGAAAAGCATTGTTGGTCTTTAATTTTTTCATATCGGCATTGCGCACAAAAATGTCTTTTTAAATGAAATAGTATTTACTTATGACTAGTAGAAACTGATTGATTGATTGACATTAAGGGTATATCGTACCAGGGCAATTGAATGATACATCCAGACATAAAGGGTTACATCTTGTCGAGGCAATTGGATGGTACATCCAGACATAAAGGGTTACATCTTGCCGAGGCAATTGGAGGGTACATCCAGACATAAACGGTTACATCTTGCCGAGGCAATTGGAGGGTACATCCAGACATAAAGGGTTACTTTTAGCCGAGGCAATTGGATGATACATCCAGACATAAAGGGTTACAAGTTGTCGAGGCAATTGGATGGTACATCCAGACATGATGGGTTATATCGTGCCGTTTCAATTGTAAAGAGCTTGCACAGAAAGAAGCACACCATGGCGGCGAGATAGTCTGGAAAGAATTCGAACCCGCACCTTTCTGGAAGCAAGTCTGGAACTCTTACTACTGAGACGCCGCAATTTCCCATGGTTCGTTGACTGTGACCTCATGAAATAGCAATATAAAACACATAAAAACCCCAGTTACAACGACATAATTTGAACTGCAAGTTAGTAACGATAAAAGAACCATTTTTGTAACGGTTGAAAAATGACTCATATATTTTAGGAAAGGTTTTGTTATATTTATCTTTCTAACAAACCATTCCAAACAATAAAACTTTCATTGCTTTTTATTCAGAAAATTCACCCATGCGACAGATTTATTATTTCTTCGAAAAAGAGGTAAAGATTGCAACAGGCCCAGGTCCTTCTTTAATTATTTATTTACCCATGTTACCATGGAGCTTTTGTTTCTCCTTTAAAGGGTTTTGCCAAAAGCTCTTTCAAGATTATGACGTCAGTGTTTACATAAGTAGATCAACATTAAATCGCAAAGGATAAACGTTTAATGACAAGGAAGAAATGTTTTAAAACGTAGACGGCAATCACATATTTTAGCGATGCCATAGATAATTGACATTTGACCTAAGCAGAGCAAGTCTAGTCCAGAAACGACCTGTCCATAACCTTGTTCTATCAGATCCAAAACAGCTGTATTTACTCTCAGCCAACTGACCATAGATTTAATGAACCTTAGTTTGACCGGTTTCGAGATAACATTGGCTGGTATAGAAAGGATAAATGTGTCGCGATATAGGCATGTATTGTCAAACAGAGATGAGGTGGTTTACATACCTGTTTGGTTTCATGATAACCAATTAGTTGGCGTTTTCTGGGTCCTCTATCAAACTATTCTTATATTCTTTAATTTGTGAGTCAAATGATAGTGGTTAATAGTGTCTGGCATGCACCCCATATTGGTCAAAATATCGACGCCTTTATGTCAGACAACGTAGGTCTCAGTTCGTTTTTGCAAATCTCAATCGAGTCCCTTGGATGCATTTGTGGTTTACTATCAGACAACTTTTAACAGATTGCGATGAAAGATGTCTCATTATAAATTAGAGAAATCAAAACAGGGGTGTATGGGTGGTAGGTATATGGCCGTATAAGAATCAGACAAAATACTATTGTTTTATGAAGCTTTGAAATTTATAATGTTTAGAATCAACGGCGTTTGTAAATTTGGACATGCGTGCTTTAACCGAACTAACGCTTCTTGTGCACTAGAATCAGAAAGTATCTGCAGTCTTTCATTGAGATCAAGCTTTCTTAATTTGAAGAAGTCCCACTTTGAAACGTGATTGACCAGCTCTTGCATACGGTTTCTTCAATTGAAGATGTGAGCCAATATCAATGATATATATTTACTAATTTTATATGATTCGAGATACCAAATTAGGATGGAATTTTTCGAAAACTTTGATTACTAACAATACAAATTGTTCAAGATAACAGGCTAATTTGACTTGTACGAATGATTTACGATTTCAGTCTAGAAATGTTCGATTTACATTCACAATTAACGTAAATAGTAAGACCATTGGTTTTGAATGTATAATTATGTAGTAGATCCTAATATGCAGGTTGTCTATTTTTTATTTTTGACGATTTTTAATAATTCAGCATACTCAAGCATCAGCATTACACGTTCTGCTTGTTTACAGCTCTTTTTTGTGAATTCAAATAGTTTGCTTTTGTAAAATCAAGGCTTTCTGCGCAGCTCGAAATGACGAGATGATGTTACTTTTACCTAAGTGTATCGTACCTCTATGAACTGAACTCTGGTGAACATACCTGAAATAATTAAATAGTCCTTGGTCAATTCAGATAAATCTACAGACACAATAAATATTAACCATAAAATACAATGAAAGCAGGATCAAGTGCAGAATAGTATAAGATGACACTTTTCATTTCGCTCATTCATTCAGAAAAAAATATAAAGTTTTCATAACATGCTTAAGTATCGAGAATTTTTGGTAATTGACTAATGAAGCTGTTACTTATGGTTTGACGGGTTCACTTTTTTGTTCTCCAATTTTAGGCTTGACAGGTCTTGGCCTTGGTTCTACATCCTAAATAAGAAGAAAGATTGTTAAAATCAGACCTAAATAAGTAGACCGTGATATTAACTTAAAACATTCCTCTATTCTTTTCATAATGTTTTTTCCTCACTCATTAATTCATCACTTTTCAGTAGCCACTTTGTCGTGAATCGTGTCTAATACAAGAGTCGATTAGAACTGGCTTCTATGTCATCTTACGTTTGATGCAAGACATCTATTTTCTCATTTAAAATCTTAAATTCATTTAAAGCAAATTGTAAATTATGATATCTGATTTGGCTCAACTTTCCTCAACAACATTTATAACTGAATCTGTTGTATTTACTGTTGTAGTTTCTCTACAGCTGCAATAACAGGCAAAAGCCGTAAAGCCCGTACTGCATTCAATTCATGAAATTCGTTTGGATGTTTACCTTCAACAGAGGGTTAAATTCCACGTATCTCTAGATGCGTGAAGGTAATATGGACTTTGCTTAGGCATGAACCATTATTTTAGGCTGAAATAGTAAGTACTTAATATCACAAATAGGCACTAAATAATTACTACATTAAAGTACACAACGTGAAATACTAATTTCGCCTAATGTTACATTTTATTGTTAAATGTATAAAAATGTCACTAATTTAATTGAAGGTTACTTATCACTTTAGATAAGTATATTTTACAAAACCGGGCCTAAGGAATATGCTTATCGCCCTTACTTATCAATTTAAATAAGTACATTTTACTTAACAAGGGGAATAAAGAATCTTGGGATGCATATTAGAAACAAATATATCACATGACTAATATACCTATATCATTATTGTCATTATGTAACACGTTTAATAACAGCTCGTGACGTCACAAATGACGTTATGAAGGCACGCAAAGGAACGGTGTGACAAACGAGGCATCCGAATGTATTTCAAAGTAATTTCACTACACTATTCTGAGCTTTGGTCAAATGAAATCAGTATTTTTCGTTATGCGATAAATATAATCTGACATTTGTGCTCATTTCAAATGAAATTTCTGAAACTGCTCGATAAATTATAATGATTTGTTGGCCAAGACATCCATTCGTTTAATAAATTTCATATATGAAATGAGCACGCATGTAAGATACTTTCTATCCGAATGAGTTAGATGATTTAAATTCATTGAAAGCAACATTTACACGATCAGATAAAAGAAACTAGAGTTTACACCTCCATCATAGATAAATATGTTTCTGTCTAACATAGATCTAATAAATTTAATCATTACGAAAATACACGAATACTTATGTAAACTAGTAATGGCAGAAATGAATAAACACATACTTGATGCTTGGACGATAAATACAAATTATGTTTAATCTCAAACAGAAGTTTAGCCTATTTTACATTACTGAAGCAATTATGGTAGAATAAATATATCGCACGAGATGGTTGAGAATTTAGTGAAAATGTTAAAGATTCAATGCAGGAAGTATCATGAGTGTTGATTAGAAAATCATTTTCGAAAATAAATGACAACTAGATGATATGTAAACTTTGCTCAGGTAAGCTAACAGCTGAATTGGAAATAAGCAGGTTGACAGATATGAAAATGATGCAGTATGTGAATGTGGTAGAATTAATCAAATCCACGCTATGGGTCCGCATATAAAGCCAAAGATACGCAATAGATTGATGAAACATAATTTATCTAACTAATGTAATATAAAATACAATTATAAAATGAAGTCTAGTACATTAAATATATAACCCAAAATGTTTTGTTTCTCTGTCATGATAAACCACTGTGTGACATAATAACATTTAAGTGTAGGAAGTGATGTGAGATAAATTATCCTGCGGAATTTCAAGAAAAAGAAATGATGGCTGGATGCGATACAAATCATGCGCAAGAAAGAAGGAAAAATACGGAATGGGTTAGACAAAACAAGGCACCTCAAGGCATAAAAATAATGAAGTGTGGAACATTTCCAAAATGTTGGTCTGTGAATTCACATCTGAAGTCAAATACACATAATAGATCGATGAATGAAATTTTATCTCAGATGCGGATATTTAAATTTTCCTAGGTATTACAATTATAAGGATTTTTTTAGAAACTGGCGAAAATATTGCTAACTTTTTCGATATATAAATAAACTTTATGAAGAACAAGATTAAACAATCAAGTACAACTAGTGAAACACTGTTGAAATCTAACGGAATACTAAAATCAGAGATGAAGGCGAACATGTGTCATAGTTAAAAAATATCCAGTTAAAGTGACAGAATGATTATCAGATGGCAGTACCAAAGATGAAAAAGACATCAGTAGTTTCAGAGAAGAAGACATACTGATGATATAAGAAGTTTGAAAAGCAAGGTTGAAAATCCGATATAATTTTTTTTAGAGCAGCAGAATAATGACAAGGCTGAAAGGAAAAGTCTGTAACTCATTAATGGATGGAAAACAAAAACAGCTTGTATCAATGTAGACAATAACGATAATACATGTTTTTTTTCTATCCTGTGGAGTCACTATTGCCTACAAAGACAAAAAACCCACAAAGGCAAATAAAACACTATATAAACAAATAGAGTCGTTGGACTGACAATGGAATATATCTGCGCATTTGAAAACGAATTGAGTATATCTGTGACTGTGTACGAGATTGTGGATTACAAATTCATAACAGCGGCAAAAATAAGCCTAAAATGAACGAACAACACGGTGATGTGTCGATTATTTTCGATGGACACTTCAAAGAAGGAAAGTATCGTTATGTAAAGTCTGTTATCTAACTTGTGTGGGGCCGATTAAGGGTGTATTGTCCAATTGGTGAGTTTTTTTAGCGTGGGTTCTTAGATCAGTGGTATGAAGGCAAGTTCATGAACCAGGTCATCCATTCAGATTCATAAAAGCTGTTTTCTAGACATGGTGCATACGATTAAAGTTTACGTGGGTTGGGTTTAGGTATAAATATACCATGTAATATAACATACGAATATCATAAAGCATAATTATTTCATGGATTTGCTGCAGCCCAGGTATATAAAGATCTTAATTAAAAATATGAATTTAACGTTGAAATTTTGTTATTAAATGTGTTGCTTTTACATAATATTTCCTGATTTTTAAAACTTTTTTTTACTTTGATATTTTTGTACTACTGACGGTCACCGTATTTCTCAGTTGCAGCGGTAATAGGACGTTCTCTTTAAAACGCCTCCTGTTAGAGGTCACCTCGAAATAACCAGCACTTTGGCGGTCCCGTTGATCGGAAATTAAAATCATTCACCGTGACAAATGCACCACACGTTGAGTACTGATGCAGTGGGATACAAATGAAAAATTATGGTGAAACCTTTTTGGCTATGTTTTCTAGGTAGGGACGCGGTAGTAGGATGTACATGCCTATATGTTACAGCTCCTACTAAATATAGTTGTGACGCCGAAAATACAATGGAATAAGAAAAAGACATCTATTTTGACAGAATAACCATCTTACAATATGGGAGCAGATTCATTTAGTCCTTACGTGTGCAATGATGATGACGAAAAAGAGAACACAGTAGTTGATGAACTTGAAAACCAAATGGAATTTCCTTAATAAATCTCTGAGTTAATTTTGTTCACGAGTGGAAATAACACGATGCCCATCCTAAACAAGAAAGCGAAAAATGAGTCAAATAGCATTTTTGAAATTAAATCTCAGAACTAAGTTCAAACATACACATTGATTACCAGGTTTCGCTTTACAAGTATGGGTGTAATTTCTTATGCAACGCCTTAAGAAATCCTTCAATGATAGAGATAACCGTAATATATAAACTTGAACACATTATGGCGTAAGATCCTAACATTATGGGAAAGACTAAATGGACATTTTTAGCCCCATTATAAAAAGATAAAGAGTCAACTAATGAGAGATATCCAAACGGCTGCTTAGCCATACGCAGCAATACGCGGAAGAAAATATATCACTACGTTCAAAGTAAATATTCAGTATCTTAAAATCATCCTATCTTTTCCTAGGCAAATCAACAACATATAGTTAAGAGTTTAGTTCGTCTTAGTCATCCTTTAAAACGAGTTAAGGATGACATATTTTCAGTTTTACATTGCACTACCATTCCAATAATTTTAAATTAAATTGCTCTATTATCCAAGCTTAATAAGGTCACTTTTGAACTTTCATTTGTTCAGTATCATTTAGTACTCAATACTGCTTTTATTGTCTCGTATAGTATTTTGTTACGCAAAAGTTTAGGATTCAAGATAGGACCTCCCTAAATATTAAATTAAGTTTGAGTTATCAATGTTGATTGTGCATGTAGACTTGTCTGAATTGACCAAGGAGTATCTAATTAGTTCAGGTTTGTAGCCTGATAATATTGTGGCATAGTAATTTTTGTTTGTTAATCTAGGTTATAGAATCAGTTTACCATATAATTTCTAGCGTAAATGTAATCAATGCTTTGATTTTAGCATACGAGTTGTTAGCTCTGGTAGCAGTTTAATGTATTTGTAATACTAACTCTTTATTTTTGGAGTATGATTTTGCAGTATAAGCATAGTAGTACTAGCTATTGTTTTTGAGTGATTTTTTTTTTTACTGAGTAGTAGTCATTAAAAAGTTAATTTCATGTTTGCAGCAGAGTGCATACAACATATTTCAAATTTTGTATTTAGTCTGTTTTTCTAGCACACTTTTGACATTTGAAAAATCACTCTAAACAACTAGCGAATACTCAATTATTCTCCACTTCTGTACCACTAACTTAGCACATCAGACATATATTCTTCGTGGATGCAGGCTTATAAACAAAAAAAAAAAAAAAAAAAAAAAACAGAAATAAATTGTACAGTGAAACAAGCAACCTAAACATTCCCAGATGTTACAATTTAAATCAGTCGAGTTTTAGTTGCTTTCTAACTGTTCCCTTCATATTTTATCTGGGATTATGCATCAACGATTATTAATCCCTACAACCATCTGTCACTTTTGTGCATAAAAAACACAAAAAAACAACAAACCTATAGTTCAATGTTCTTCCCTACAAAGGGTACATTTCACTCATTTGTAATTTCGCAATGAGTTGCATATTTTCAGTCTTGTCTGGAAAATGGAAAGTTTTTTTTCTTCAGTTTCTTATCTCTGTACATTTTCGTACATACTTTTGGTATTTGTTTTTGTAGAATAACGAAAAGATAAAAAACTAGATTGACCCATATCCTGTTTTGTATCAAAGTAAGTCTGCGTACAATGCTCTTGAAAAACTCCGCACATAAACTGTATGATTCGTATGTACAAATGTCAGTTGAGTGACATTTGTAGGTATGTATAATCAGGTACATAGAAGAAGTAAAACTTCATAGAAATGATCACATATAGACTTTTTTTATTAAACTTTTAATTCATATTTTGGAACAAAGCGGAATTAAATGGATTCATCTTTTCAAAATCCTCCCTTTGCCATTCGCAAGGAACATTATCCATGAGCGTCAGAGATGACACTTTGTGTTTGTTCACTCTGTTCATGTTTTGGATCAATAAATGCGATCAATTCTAAAAAGATTTTAGATTGATTTCATTCTGTAATGTTGGATAAACTGGTTAGTAATGCAAGTAATGCTTGCATCCACCCAGTGTACTTTGATTATCCTGCAGTCTCACAACTAAACAAATAATTACGTCTAAACAAATGTTCTGTCCCATATCAACCGGTACATATAATTTCCCCAATTTTCGCAAAGAGACTGCCGTCGAGGTAAAGGTGTCTGAAGAAAGCCATCGCGGTCATCAAATGACGTGCATGCATGTCGGTTGATGGAAAGCCGCAGGTTTTGTATTTCTGAAGTGTGTTATCGTAGTTTCTTCATAGATATTTTCCTTATTGAGGAGCTCTTATAAATTTGTCTTATTTTTCTTTATACTAAATGCCTATAGCAAAATATAAAACTTACACATATGATACCTATCTCAGTGGTTACACATGACTTTATGTGCATGTATTGCCTGCGTTTCAAATGTTCTTTACTACCTTATTCTTTCATAACAAGTACTTAAATTCTAGCGTGTAAATGTGTATTACAATAAAGTCACATAAACAAGGTACCTATCTTTTCAAATATGTAAAAATAATACAGCAACAAGTTAAGGATCTGTTAACACATTTCTTATATGTTTTCATTGTTCTTTAATCCTCAAATCGCAAGTTGTACAAAATTCACAAACGATCGGAAGAAATAGAATTCGAAGTGAAGGGACTAGTAGTGGCTAATGAAGTGAGTTTTTAAATCGTATTTAGCACAACAAATAAAACCTGTTGTACAACAATATATGCCTGGAGAAGTATTTTGGTCGAAAGAACCACATACAGTAGTAACAAGGTGATTACACTGCCTCGTGTGAGTGTGTGGGCAAGAATAAAGCACGTGCATGTACAAGTATTATACCATAGGACTGGATTGTAATAGGTTCATTTGGACCTCAGAGATGTTGGCGCTTACTATGAACTTAATGACATTTGCAGAAAATATGTTGAAAAAATACCATAGCATGCAGGATATGGTGTCTATTGGCAAGGGGAGAACCTTATGCTGATTGCGCTTCGTTTTTACGTTTCTTGAATAGAATTGATGATCATCAAAATTTAAATGTTATGCAAATACCATTCTGTACGATAGAAGCTTTCTTCCTAACTTAGTAAACTGAAACGTCGTGATGAATTTGTCTAAATTCTAAGAGGTTGAAAATTGAAAAAAGAAAAGAAGGCATGTTTTCCATTTGACAATGTCTTCATTACATTCAAGAGTCACATAATTAAATCAAAAGTGAAACAGATAATATGAGTCTACAATATCCGGGCCCACCTTACATACCACCTTTCACATTAAATGATATTTATATACAGCAAAGAATGTATCTCTTTTCTAAACTGTAACAACGTATTCACAGGCACTTGTAATTTTTAAAAAAATTTATTGGCATTTATTACCTGTATATAGTACAATGAAAATAATTACAGGCGCCTGTGACCTTTCATATCTTCGGGGATGAAAACTACCCCCTTTTATATACTGCATGTGTATGGCATTCAAATACTAGCATGAGCTGTGCAATGTCCGACCAATATTTACATGGTTAATGCAAATCTAATGCACAAAAATACTTGAGTACCTTCTCTTTTTTGTGCTATATTGACACAAATATTCCGAAAGCAAATATTAAGTGTATGCGCATGTTCCAGTGATTTCATTCATTTTTATCAGTTTCAGCTAAACATCACCTTCCAGTTTTTGCACCACATTAATTCAAATAGGTAGTGGAACCGACGCGTCTGGATTTTATAACAAGTGATAGACTTTAATTGACTCGCTGGGTTAGTGGGTCAGACATTGGGAAAGAGATTCTTTTGCTTACGGTAAATTTCGTCGGCATATCAGTAACGTAAACTATGAGCTCGCTGCAATTGATGATTAAACTGCTTGCAATACTTTTATTGACACTTAGTCCATACATCCAATACTGTTTTCAATTCCTTGTCTTTTGTCTTTGAATAATTTGAAACATTTGACAACAAACTTCATATTTCACCTTTCCCCAATTAGATTAGTTTTGTGTGGCAGAAACAACACAAAACAAAACGGGATTGAGGTGGGGGTGGGAGTTGCGCGCTACCATCTTGGCAGCAGATAGGGAAAAAGCAGTTATTATCAATCTGCGTCTTCTGATTTTTTATTGTCTGACAAATCTGGCTCCAAGATGTTACGACTTCTCTTTAAATATAAAATGTTTTTCACTGCTTATGATTCATATTATCTTCTACAATGAATCAACTACATCATGAAGTCGAGGGGGGGGGGGAGAGGTATTTTAGTTTTAACAATTGAAAAAAAAAAAAAAAAAAACCTTTAAGGTTAGAGCAACACATTTAGTTTCGTTTATTTCATTATATCATGAGAACTACTGCACATTTTTGTTTGTTTGCTCTGGGTTGTGTATCCGCTTTCAAGGACATAGCACTATGATTGATGTTGCAATTACAGACGCTAGAAAATTGTTTTATCCAGAGGGCGATGTAATCGGTGTTACATATTAGTTTCGAAGCTGGAACGTGAGCTGCAAATAATAGGTACTTACGCACCGGGTTTCCAAGGTTCAATGTACTATCTCAACAAAAAGACGGGGTCTGCTTCTTGTAAAAGCAGAAGGAAATCTGCATGTTATTGCTTAAGTTTAAGGGAAAATTGTTAATACACCCCTTTTACTGTTAATGCGGATCTAGGATTGGGTTTTGTTGCAGTGTACATATACTTTTCCTTAAAAATGATTACTTATAACAGGTTTTTTTTTCAGTGTCTGTTTTTCAATAGTAAAGGTAAAAGTAAAATAAAGTTACAATAAATCAGATATGCTTAATTTTTGCATTATCATCAAAACACAATGCAAGTCTTTTACCACAGCCTATTTTCCAGCTTTGTACATCCCGATAATAAGAAAAATCCTTTCATATAAATGCTATATTTGTAGGTGAAAGGTTCAAGGCACAACTAGATTCATGTGTGTTAGTTTGCAAAGATACATTCTTATTTTATAGGGAATATCTTCAGAATGTACATTAACAAATAAACTACAGTACAGGTCCATATCAAGCAAATCAAAATTAAAGTTAGACTGGTTGTAACAATTCCTAGAATGGTTCAGAGACCCTTCCATCTGGGTTCTAAATTGTATAATGATACAATCTGACACTGTCAACACCATTCCCTAGGCTGAAGCCAATCATGACCCGTTGGGTTACATGTTGTCAGTAGGGAAGCCTTGCTGCTGTGTGATAAATACCACATGACCATATGACATAATTTGGGATGTTTTATAAAACAAAAAACACACGTGCCTCGTGCTCATTTTTTTTGTTCGTTATAAAACACCGTTATATCCTGTACTTATCACACAGTAGTAGGACCGTGCATTTGTCATGCTTTTGTCACAGGGTCATACAAAAGTAAAAAAATGTGTTTGTGAACTTTTCCAATCGTATCTGCTATATATTTAGCTGCTTTTATTCGTCTGTAAATAAATCATTTCGAAAAGCCTTACAGCCGTCTGATATCTGATTGACGTTAGATGTGTTAGTTCAAAAGTGCGTTATAAAATTCAATTGAAACTCTTAAAGTTCAAACACGCAATGCAACACGTTATATTTGCACGAAAAGAATCATTTTGCTTATCTGGTTGAAGGAGAAATACGAGTTGATTATGGAACCATGTACGAGGTCAATGACCATCTGTCGACCGAGCCTCAGTCTTTCTTATGTTGCATCATGGACCTACCTTGTGCACCATGCAGAGTTTCTTGCATCAGTAAGTTGTTTTATTTTATGTCAGTAACATAAACAATGAATTCACTGCATTGGAAGCTTACATTCTCCACAATGTTTTTATTGACACTTAGTCCATACACCCAATACTGCTTTTGAATTCCTTGTCTTTTGTCTCTGAATAATTTGAAACACTTGACAACTAACTTCATACATCAATATACGCCCAATACAATTTTATTTTATTTTTTATTTTTGTGGGTTGCTGCTCACCACCAACATGCGGCAGGCAGTAAAAGAGCAGTTATTATGTATCTGGTGTGGAATACTTTTGATTATTCAGGTTTTTAGGTTGTCTTACAAATTTATCAACGTATTTCCAAGATGTTACAACCTGTATGTAAATACAATCATACAATATTTTTTAATCAATTATGACACATACCAACCTCTGGAACCATAAAGTATATCATGTAGAAGCGGGGCATTTTAGTCGTTTTAAAACAAAGAACACAATCTTCAGGGTTAGGGCAAAACTTTTAGTTATGTTTACTTCATTTTGTCATGAGAACTACCTCATAATGTTCTTGTTTGTTTGCCCTGTACTATCTATCCGCATTCAAGGTCATAGGACTAAGATTGATGATGCCATTACAGACGCAGAAAAAGGGTATAATTTATCATGTTGCTTTACCCAGAGAGCGGTGCAATGGATGTTACAGATGTAATTTCAGATCTGGAACGTGAGCAATATATTAGGTACTTAACGCACAGGTTTCCAAGTTTCACAGTGCTATCTACGAAGTCTGCTTCTCCTAACGCAGAAGGAAATCTGCACTGTATTACTTGAGGTTGATGGCAAATTGTTCAGCCTCGAATACACGCAGATAGGCAGTTCTGGGGAGAGGAGTGTGTGTGCGTGTATGTGTGGTGCAGTTTACATATACTTGACCTCTCAATAAAGCTTGTATGGTACTTGATATTCTACAGTACTTACGAGATGTAGATAACCTAAGTAGCTGTAAACTGGAAGTTTAGCTCCTCCTTGCGTCACAAAATCCTAAGTCACGGAGCAGGAACGTTTTTAACTCCCATTAAACAGTCTTAAGGGAGGGGGGAGGGCGGGGGTTTGGAGAGTGACGGTCACATTGAGGGTAGAGATCTGTGTTTAATGGTGGTGGGTGGTGGGGTGGTAGAAATAATGGAGATCATAGCGAGTGGAGTAACCAACCAAAAGTCAAGAAAACAATGGACCCTATGAGTAGTGACCAACAAAATCCTCGTTTAGAGACGATGTATGCCTATGCTATACCATCATAGACAATGGAAGCGGTCATAGCGAGGTGGGTAGCAAGATACCAACAACAACACATCCAATTAGAGACGATTCGTGCCTATGCTATACCATCAGAAGTCATGGTTCGATGAGGAGCAAACACGTGTACATGGACACCTTTTGGACAGACATGACAGTGTGGACGAAAATGCTTTGGCACCTATTGCGCGTTAAACGTCAAACGATACAGAGATGGATAAGGCTCCTGACATGCTTGAAATGCGCGGCATACACTATTGCTACTCACAGAATATGAAACCGCTGTGGAGGGGGCCATCAAGCCGACAAGCTGCAACGCATAAAACTAAAAGCTAGAAGACAATTTAGGGAGGTCCTTAAGCAAGCTACATAGCAAAGCTCATCCTAGGCCCAGGTCACGCAAAGCGACAAACGTCTCTATTAGAATAGCGCTTGAGCCAGAGCATATCGATGCCGCACCACAGCGACGGACATAAATTTACATTTAGAGAAAGGCTAGTTATCATAGCATACATAATTGCACACACTAGGTTTGTCATCGAGGGTCGACCTCTATCATCAACAACCGGCAACAATTTTATATTTAGAGAAAGTCTGTATATCATAGACACCATAGCCCACGCTAGCACTTAAAATGTCTGGAATATAGCGAATGAACGCCCTGCTAAAAAAATCAGATGTCTGAGAGCAAATACAACGGTATACTGGAAACAGTACTAGCCGCCAGGGCAGGGCCATCACCCTCAGCCTCCGGGCGACAAACGTCAATAACCCGTACCGGTTCCAATACAACAAAATCTGCAGTCACCAACACCGGCCCCAAGGAAGCTAGAATCGTTCCCACCATCCACATCTTCCAAACGATGAGCCAGGCTGACTAAAGAAGCCATTCCACCCCTTATCCCAGCACGACGATCACCACGAATAAAAGTCCAGCCGCATCAGCTTACACTAAAGGCGCGTCCGGTACTTACAAAACTGTGGTGGATTACCTAGCTACGGTACCACCCGGGCATCCGCTAGAAGGCCACGTATCTAAGCTGCAAAAGGCCATAACCCCCGGCGTAGTAGACATCCTAAAACGGGAGATCGGAAAGGGAGTCAAATTAAACATATCCTTTAAAACCATGCTAGAGAAGGCCACGGTCCATAAAGAGGAAATCATCTGTGTGCCGGTATACCCATGTACCAACCAAGCAGTAGTGGCGGTGTCAGCCGACGACCTTGAGGGGCGAGTTGCTGCGGCCATAGCGGCTATTGAGGAGCGACTGGAAAAGTTTACGAGCACAGGTTCAGGCTGGCGGTTAGTAAGGTGAGCGTCGCTAGAGCTGCATATTTCGCAGCACGGTCCGTTTCGAGGCTAAGGGCATATCCTTATACCCAAATGGAGTTCCAAAAGGGTCATCATAAATGTGGAAACCCGTGACAACCGATGCTTTGAATGGGCCGTCCTATATCCCACAGTTTGACCATGACACCGAGCGCACCAGCAAATACATTAGACACAATGGAAAGTTACGCTTTGGCAATCTTAAGTTTCCAATCGAGGTGTCGGACATAAGCAAGTTTTAGAGCCTTAAATTCACCATCGCCGTCAACGTCTTTGGATGGGACTATGCACTCTACCCTATAGGCGTTGGACAATACCGTCAACCTGTTACTACTCACCGAAGCCGAAAGGCAGCACTACGTATGGATCAAAAACCTTTCCCGGATGGCATGCAACAATAGTAAGCACAAAACCGAAAACTCGTTTGCTGCCGATGCCTCGACACTTTCTGCAGGTCGTACCTGCTCGATGAACACGTAAAAGACTGCTGAGGTATAGGAACAAAGCCACTGAGGACCGTGCTATCATGGCCCGGAAAGAATAAGCTTTACTTTAAGCACCTGTTCCATCAGATGCTACTACCACACGTCATCTACACTGACTTCGAGGCCGTAAAAGTACCTGTTTGAAGAAAAGAGGTTGACCTCACCTACAGCAATACCTATAAAACTGCTAGCCAGCTCCCACGCGGCTTCTACAACGTAGTTCGCCGATGTAACGGTAAAACCAAAATCCCAGTAACGTACAGAGGAAAAGACGCGGCAGCCAACTTTATAAAAAGTCTAGAGAACGAGATGGTATACATTCGTGAGGTATTAGCTAACCCTCGTCCTCTGGTCATGACGCCAGCCAACACCAAGATGTTTACAGATGCGAGGACATGCCACATCTGCCGAAAGCATACAGGAAAGGACCGGATAAAAGAATACCTCCACATCACCGACTGATACCAAGAGGCCGCCCATATCTGTAATCTCTTGCTGCAAATAAGCCCGGAAAAAACCAAGGTACTTGTTGCATTTCACAACCTGCGAAACTATGACGGCCACCTGTTGATGGAGGCACTGGGAATGGTTTCAACGGCAGATATTAACGCCATCCCCAACAACATGGAAAGTGTATGCCATTCTCTCTGGGCCAGCTCCAGTTTATCGACAGCCTCCTGTTTCTCAACAGCAGCATGGCAAAGCTGGCTGCTAACCTTCCTCAGGATGCCTTCCAAGTGACCAACCTGTATACCGAACATGATGTCGCCTTTTTGACGACCAAGGGCGTGTATCTGTAGATATATATTGTCCGATGCTACGGATTTGATGACAACCAGCTACCCCCATTGAGGCCATTTACAGCAGCCTATCGCATATGGGTATCTCCGTCGAGAATTAGCAGCACGCCCAGCGTGTATGGTCTACCTTTGACAGCAAGATCATGGGACCCTATCACGACCTCTACCTGCCAACAGACGTCCTCCTTCTAGCCGACGTCTTTGTGGCCTTCCATGCCACCTCGTTTAAACACTATGGCCAAGACCCCGCCCATTACTTTAGCACCCCAGGAATAAGTGCGGGTGCCCTGCTAAAAACTACTGGCGTTGAGCTCCAGCTGCTGCCAAACGAAGCACCCAAGTCGGCATGTCGATGGTCAGTAGGCGGCATGCAAAGGCTAACAACCCTCTATTCCCAGACCACGACCCCTCAGATCCTACCAGCTGGATTACCTACCTCGGCTCTAAGAACCTTTATGGAAGAGCCATGATGTAGAGTCCTCCGATCAAAGAATTCCGATGTGTCGATCCTGAATTGGCAGAAAACGGCTAGGAAGCATAGCCCCAGACGCCTGCAAGGGTTACCTCCTTGAGGTTGATCTAGAATGCCCGGAAGAGCTGCATTTGGCCCATAGCGACTACCCACTAGTACCAAAATCCATGACCGTTCTGTGAGAGTGCCTATCCACCTACCAGTACGACCAGGTCAACAAGCTAGGAGGGCGCTATATCAGCTGTATAAACTTGTAGCCAATCTGCTAAAGACGGAGCGATATTTTCTACACTAACAGAACGCACAGCTCAACACCAGCCTCGGTTGCGGATCACCTAGGTCCACCGAGTTTGACTAGAGTTCCTGGACGGTGCCTGACATACAGGAAAACACGGATCTACGGGCAAAGGCAACGAGCGACTTTGACAAGGACTTCTTTAAACCAAAGAATAATTCTGTCTTAGCGAATCCGCGTACACCTGGTGTGGCGAGAGGGCAAGCTGCGACTCCTGATCACCGATCCAGCCTTTCAGTCCCGAAAGATTTTTGAGGGAAACGTTGTGGCGGTCCACTCCACTAAATCCCAACTCAAGCTCATCTGCCCCATTTACACAGAGCAGGCAGTGTTGAATTTCTCAAAACATTTGATGTATGACTTTTATTTTAACCAGTTGAAGTCGTGATACGAGGCTAAGTCTGGACTCCTATACACCAATACCGACAGTCTGCTGTTGCAGCTGGAAACGGAGGACATCTACGCAGGCCACCCCTTTCAAAGATACGCCAACAAGAAGGTCGTAGGTAAGTTCAAGGATAACAGAGCCCCGATCGCCGAGTTTGTAGGCCTGCGTCCTATTATGTATTACATACTGCAGACAGACAGCGTAGATACCCAAAGGGCTAAGGGCATAGCAGGAGCCACGGTCAAGGTTGACCTTAAGCACGAGCTATACCAAGAGAATCCGCGAAAAAAGTAGCTTCGCCACACTAGCACCGCCATACGTAGCAAGATCCATTAAATCAGGGTATAGAGCCTGACAAGAACAAAGCTTTCCCCGTTGGACACCGAAAAATGGATTGCTCCCATTGGGGTCATGACGCGAGCCTATGACCATGTTAGGACGGCCAAGGAGGCCGACGCAGAGTTTGAAGTTCTATTGAACGAGATCTTTGATCTCCTACCGACAAAGACCTAGGCGTCTGGTCGACCACGGCCGATCGCTTACCTCCGAACTGTCAGGCGATCTTTGTAGGTGGTATATGACGGGTTGGTCAGGGATTCCCCATCGGTCGAGTATAACATACGTATCCAGCGACCATACCGGATCGGTACCGTGGCGGCTGAACGCTCAAAAACGGGCCAGGCGCGTACAAGTACCGCATCAGGGCCCGGGAAATCGAGAGGTTGCCCGGGCGGCTTTCCTTGAAGCACCGCAGGTGCCGCGAGCGGGGCACAAATGGCGTCGACCGGCCGGGTAATCTCTTCATTTAGAGCAGCCAAGACGGCCGGCAGTCGCCGAACCCACTCCACGCTGTGCACCGCCATCCCTTTCTCAGATAGCAACAGCTCCTGGGCATATTGGTGCCGAAAACAGCTTCTCCGCTAGGGTTCGGTTAAGCCGCTCCACGATGCCCTGGGTCTGGTGGACGCCAGCCTCGCCGCACCGCACGCGGACGCCACATCTGGCCAGGAGCTGCGATACGGCGCCCGTAAACTCCCGTTAGGGGTCGATCTGCAGCAGATTGGGCAACCAGAGCGGCCTCCGCTTGTTGATCCGCAGATGGAGGGTCACCAGATGTGCTTTAGGTCGTGGATCAGGCCGGTTACACATATCGTTGCTCATCGAGTACGTCAGGTCGTGCAGGTAGCACGCGGTGTCCACGCGGCTGATAATCACCTCGCCCGGCTTGGGGTTCCTGACGGTGCTCAGCCACATGTCCCGGGCCCGCAGTAGTGTTATAGCGCGTCTTTCTGATGTTGGCCGCTATAACTCCTGCTTGAAAGCAGAATAAAAAGGCGCGTGAGGGTGTAGTATCGGCATTTGTCTCGCAAACAGGTTCTTGATCTTGTAAAGTTACAATGGTTCTTTGTTGGTTGGTTCTCTGTTGACGTGAAGTGTAGAAATATGTCATTTGGAGAAATCCAGAAACGTCTTAAAATGAAATAATACAAGACTACAGACACGATTGCGAAATGTGAGGTTTCATACATAACTGCCCACTTACCCTCAGCGTGCACTTACTTCGAAAGGTGTATATTTGTGATTTTACGTCCTAATCTTAAAGACTCGAGTTATCCAAAAGTACAGTAATAGTACGTTTGATGAAACGTTTGCCGACATAAAAGGCAAGAAAGTATATTTCATATTCCAATGTGATGAAACTAATACCTAGTATATGAAAATTAACGGCATATACCTAGTGTTCATGTCATCATTCTTTGAAAAACGTTATAATCATGCAACATGCCCAGTGTGTAGCCCTTGTGTACTTAAACTATTCACGACGGAGATGGAGAGAAAAAATCGGCTGATATCACAAACAACCGAACAGGTTAAGCAGAGATCAACGTAAAGTAAGAAGGCTGGCTATTTTGATTAAATTTTTCAACTTTTCCACAAAACGATACTTTATATTTGTTTTTCGATTTCGAGAAATTCATGGTTTGAAAAGACAAATAGATTTGGTGTAATAGTGTTATAACGGTAAAATTTGGGAACTCTAATAAGTTCTCATTCGCAAGAAAGCATTCCGTCACGTGAGGTTAGCTTGCAGAGGTCGAGTTGTACAGGTGAGGCCCTCGTTGAGGGCGGTCAGTAGCCGTTGTAGCAGACAAGACAACAAAATAGTCTTGTAATAAACTGGCCTCTGATTTCTTTTAAGAAAAATCTTGATATCATGATCGGCAGGTAATACAAGTAAACAGCAGAAAAGACGAAATACTTTTCGCTGAACCCTTGAAATACACTTTCACTCCTGACAAGAGATTTCCGAAGTCACTGGGAGAAACAATTACACGGGAAATTGAGTTCCTGTCCTTGTAAAGATAGGAAATTGAGATAAGAAGGAGAGCAGTAGCCATACTTTGAGAGAAGCCTTTGAGGAAGCTCGTCACATTTCAAAATCGATCATGTAAAGTGTTGCCCGAACTTTATCTAAACCTACCATTAAAAGAAAACTCGAGACATTTCTGCATCATATTAAACAGTGCTAAAATCAGACAAAACGCGACTAAAATGCAAATTAAGCCATGAAATAATGTTGCAATTTTCAAGAAGTAGTATAAAGAAAAAGTTTCTCACTATTTCCTGATATAGTATAAACTTGAAAACCTTTTGAAATTTAAATGTGTGTGTTCCAGAGAGAGAGAGAGAGAGAGAGAGAGAGGGGGGGGGAGAGAAGTGCTTTAAAGATTTGTATCTTAAAGTTTGTCAAAATTTAAACGCTATCTGCTTAAACGGGAAACACCATGTAACAATTTGCAATATGACTATCATTCTGTATTTATTTCTGGTTCCATTTAAAATAAAATCACAAAATGTACACCATTTTGACACTTAAGGAAACGTGTGTCTCTTACGATAATTTTTCTAGCCAGAAACAAAACAAAACAATTCTTATAGCAAAGAGTAGCAAAATATGTACAATTCTTATTGGGTTCAATATTTGTTTTTCAAAACTTCAACCAAAACTAGTAAAACTTTTGTAAAATTTGTAACAAAATTAAAGATTCTTTTTGTTGTATATATTAATCTAAACTTTTTTTATAAGTCTTATTTATCTATCTATCTATCTATCTATCTATCTACCTATCTATCTATCTATCTATCTATCTATCTATCTATCTATCTATCTATCTATCTATCTAGAAACTGAAGTTGGTATCATAGCTATATATCAATAGATTACCATATATACTCACGTAAAATCCGGGTCCACATGCAAACAACATAGAACCTGACCTGCCGTCGCATAATGCGCCGACAGATCAGGGTCTATGTTGTTTGTTCTACTGATTAGTCCTTACAAACTGCATAGACCCAGATCTGCCGGCTCATTATGCGACGGCAGATCTGGGTCTATGCAGTTTGCAGTTGGTATCAGATTATACGCGAGTATATACGGTAAATCGTCCTAAGGTATGTTGATAGGACGACAATTATAGCAACTCCTGAGACTAACGTGCAGGTTATATTACGTCCCTAGTAATCCATTTCAGATAGGTGTACAACTCAGTACAATATATTCACTATCAGGGCAATAAGATTGGATAACATATTCGAAAACTATAGGATTTATGTGCGACTTCTCGTATACTACTTAGATCTGAACGTTCAATCTCGGACTAACGTGTATGTTGGTCCCCGTATTACAGATACAAGAGGAGCATGTGGTTTACAGCAAGGTTGAGTAGAAGTTTCAATCAACTGAAAGGTTTCACTTTCATCGCAATTATTTTTAGCACACAAAGACAAAATAAATTAAATCAATACATTTTGATATATTTTACAAATATAAAGATAAGTGTATTCTGCAAATAAATAAAAAAGACACAATGTGGTGTAAGGTAATATGTTAAAGGTATACACCTGGGGGATCTAGTGGCACGAAAGAAATGTTTGGTGAGGCGGAGAAGAAAGGGTGTATCCCTGTATAATTCTAATCCCAGATTAAACCAATAAAATGTCGGATTTGGGTGAAAACAGAGGTTGATTACTATAGAGCAGTTTTTCTCGCAAAATCTCACATAAAAGGATGTTGGTCTTTGAACATCAGTTACTCTGCTATTTGCAGACGGATTCGGATGACATATAGGGCACTGGGTAGGCATTTGGTAGGCCGGAAAAAATAGTAAAGAACTTTGCCATGGATCAGAGATTTAAAGTTCCTATTTTCGCTATCTTCTTATAAGCACCTACAATTGAATGAAACATACGTGTATTATAGTATGTTGACAAATTCTTTAATAATTTGTTAACGAAGAAAAATATCAAACTACTGTGACACGGTTTACTATAAATGGCTTTTGGTGTTCATATTAACATACATTTTTAAAATAACAAAACAAGAAATAACTGTTTTAATATCAACGTTCAAAAATAAACTTAACATTTCAAGTCATAAGTTTAAAAGGCTTGTGTATTAAAAACAGAAAGATCAATTTTTTTTTTATAGATATAACATCCTTATGCAACTTTGGTTCCACTGTAGTTGACATTTTCAAGTTTACTGTCATACTTACAAGAAGTTAGGCAAGGCTTTTTAGACACCCTTTTAGCCTTAAATTCATCTTAAGTCAAATAGAATTTAATTTCTAGCCATCGAAATTCCAGCTATAAAAAACATACAAAAACATAATCAAACGCCATAATCTGGATTCTACAAAAAGGAGTAAAGGACACGCAGTATTAGTGGAAATTGCAAACTATCCAGAACATTTGGCGTAAAATAAACCCCTGCATCAGACATGCTATGAAAGAAACATAATTTGGAAAATTAAGGCTGGTGAAGGAATGAAATAAAGTTACCAATAACAGAGCACAACATATGGGTTACACTGACGTCAAAGGGTGCCGCGGTGGCCGAACACAGGCAATTTTCGAAACCTTAATTTTAAAAAACCCCACAAAAATTCGTGCTCCAAATATATATTTCAATATCTTCATATCATATATTAAATACAATTGCTACACAATATCATTGTAAATGTAAGATTGAAATAAAAATTACTTAAAGTTAGTAATGTGTATGCAACCTACAAAGCGTGTGTGCATTCAACAATTGACATCTCTACAATAAAGCATGGAACAAATAGTATGCACATTTTAAATGTTCGTACACACTTATATTCCTTGATGTTCCGCGTTCTACTGTAAAGCTCCTGAAGATCCTTTTTTTCACATCTTCACGCCTTTCTTCTGAACCTTTAAGTCCAGGAGCCAGCAACTGTCGGTCAGCCGGTACCACTCTGAGTTGAATAACTAACTACTCATATGCCATTTTGTTTTTACCTCATCAAACAAGAACAGAAAATTCATGATAGTTGTTTCAATTGAGTAACTTTTTTGTCTGGAATACCACATTTTTTACATTATCTTCTAACTACGGTAGTCCTATGGAAAGATATTTATACTTTTTATAGTACCAAGCAACGTCTGATCAAATATCCGACTATTCCAGGCATTAGGAGCGATTCTATGATCATGAATTATTGTTTTCTTGTGAGTAAGGGTTGCTATAAACTTGCAAGTGATTGTAGGATTGATATGTCAGAATCAGTAGGTGCTAAACCAGGAGGAGACGAACACAGGATGCTTTTGTATGGTTTTCATGCACCAGCAGCTGGATTCGAGTGAGTCATGATTAATTTTGAAAGCACTACAGGCTGCTTCTAGCTTGGAGAATTGTATGCACAATTTACCATAAAAGGAAAACAGAAGCACGCACCAGATATGAAAATTTGCATTGTCTTCATGACCTTTTAGATTTTGATACTTGTTTTGTTCTGAAGTCAAGGTTGTAAAGCTGTAAGCATTCAGCTGTCCCGAGATAAGGCTAAAGCTGTTAGTGCCGATGCAAATGAATTCCAGTGGACACTACTTTATTTGCAGAAAGCTGAAACAAAATTTTGGCAGTTAACCCATGATTCATATACATGTATCAAAACTATTCGCGCCCAAATACTCATTCTTGTATTTAGAAGCAAAATTTTTATATATCTGGCCGTAAGCAAGGTGATGTATATGTACCATCGCCATTTGAAACTGTCATGCAGCTGTTGTCCCATTAACATTGAAGAACAATCAAGATGCAGAAATGTCCATGTCCAGCTGATGGATTAGAGTATTGCTTAATTTTAAACACTGTCTCGAACAAAACTAATGTAGTAACAAGTTTATTCCGAGAATATTCTTCATTATTGCAACCTCAGTTCTCTTTTTGGTAATAAACTTTAGGAAAGAAATAAATAATCGCGCGACAGGTTTCCTAAGTTTGTGTTTTTAGGAATAAATAACAATTTCAAACGTCTGTCTCTGAGAATTACATATTTATGGAAGCTAGAAAGGTAATAAATAAAAGTCTGCATTAATTTACAACATGGGCTAGAAATATTTAACAATTAATTTAAAACATGTGCTAGAAATAACGTGGAATCTATATTTAAATAACTTGTCATTACGTTTCAGATTTCTCTGATTCTTTTGGAATGAGTCTTAAGTGACAGTAAATTAGTGTAACTTGACAGATGTTTTAAATCAAGATTTATCATTCTCATTTGTCCAATAATTAGCTTATTAACACAACATTTATTCAGTAGTGGTGGTATAGCATCGGACATCAATAATTTCGACGTGTGAACTTTCACTCTTTTCTTCTGAAATAATAATGAGATAACAACCTACGAAACTTCATCAGAATACATAGCCATTCGAATGCACCTTTAAAACTCACTCAACTTATATCACAGGTGTTTCATGCAAAACAAAAAAAGACGATACATAAATGTGGAAGCTCCAATGAAACAATCTAGTTCTTTGTCAGGACTTTACTCTTGGCGGATTATTTAATGAACCTATCTGCAACACATCATCTAAAATGGGAATGCTAGCATTCTTCCTCTATCTATCAATCACTATACATACTCTACTGAAGCCAATTCAAGTCTGATGGGTGAGTGCGTAAGTGTAGTCACAAATATGTAATCACCGAACCCAAGAAGTGAGTGGGTTAAAGGACTCACGGTACTAATTCAGCTCACATAGTAAACCTATGCAAACACCATGATATTAAAAATTTAATAACTTTAAATTTCTGAATGCTCATCATCAGTATAGACCCATACTTGATGCAAGCTTCTGTGTATAGAAAACCATATGAGCCGCGGCATTTGTTTTGATCTACATGTGTTTGAAACATGTGTTTTCAATTCCGCACCAAACGAATCAGGTGCTAATTCCAGTAATGAGTTTTCCAAAGTCTATCTTTAAATTTAAAATTTATCTCTTAAAAGCGATCAGTAATCGGCAGTTTATGACTTACTTTTAACAGTCTTGATTCATTCCAGGACATCTTAAAAACTGTATGGTTTAGGATGGTAAACATGTCAAAGTTTGACTTGAAATATATCATTTAGATGTCTACTTTCTATTTCGACATTTTATGTCTGGTCAGTCGGGAGTTTATTAATTGATGTACTAATCTGTACGTTGAAGCAATTAACTTGAACACCCAGTACCTCTCTATATTTAACAAGATTGCAATGTATCTCAAATATGCATGGATTGTCAAAATTTCTCAACACCTCGACATTTTATCCAATGATGAAAATTGCATCCTCTGGTCTTTACTCATAGGGCATGCACAAGTTGAATATCGTTTAAGTACGTTTTACATCTCAACAGATTCGAAAGTATTGAATGATATGTGTCGAGCAAAGATTTCGATGGAATATGTTTGGTAATTTGGAAATTAATGTCATTTTGAAATAATAGATAAAATGCATAGTTAACAGCTTCATTTGACAAATGTGACAGTAAGATGAGCTCTAAATTACATTGGATATACTTTCTGTTTACCTAATATCCCTTCTTAATAGACAGTCCAGTATCTAATATTCTAATTACTAACGTAATTAGTAGAGATAATTATACAAATATTACCCCTACACAGCTACGCATATGTATGTCAATAACGCACATCGTTCTTTGTCATAACATCAAGTTCAATGGATTGAAATATTTTATTTATTGTCTCCATTTTAGATATGATTGCGTACAAATGATTTTTAATTAATTATTCCTAACATACATTTGGCTTTTATATTGGTGAAAATATTGAGGTGTGCATCAAAAGGATTATTTCAAGACAATGGCAATAGAAATAGAAAGTTCCCCCTCCCCCTCTCTAAGCGAAGGGGATGACAAGGGAGTTTAGGGTTGAAATGGTTTTTGTTTGAAGGCGATAAGTGACGGTTTCAGTTTTAATCACTGTGTTTTCGGTGTTTTTGCAAATAATTATAGAGTAGCAATGTTTTGTCTTTACCTGAAATAGTATATTTTCTGCTCAATCATCAGTGCTACCGGTCATATTGACCTTATTTTACGGACGGATTTAGTCTTTTTCTCTGGAATTGTATTTTTGCTTAAACCATGCATATTACTCAGTCTGTATGGTACATACATATCTAACATAAGAAGATAACAGTTGACTGTTCCCTTTGTTGACGAAAATATTTTATATAGCTATGGTTTTGGTGAAAAGCACGTTTTTCTATTCCTTCTCCAATATATAATCGCTTTCTCAGTGTTATTTTTCATTACACACGTTGAAGTAAACTTTCATAGTAATTACTAGCAACTGCTCCAAATCGATAGCAACCACTCATCAGCGCTTACGCACACAGTATGTCAGCTAAAATCCTTAAATGCTCTGCTCGCAATTGGCTTCTTTGTTTTTAAGGAGTATTTTTGTCTTTGTTTGCAAGCATTGAAGCAGACGGAGAAGAAAAATGTTATAAAGAAGAAAATTATGGTATTCAGTATCTGAAGTAAAGTAGATGGAAGTTAATATATTTCACCACAATTCGATGCAGTAAAAGAAAAATAAGTCCATTCGCTCCTTTGCGGAAGAAAAAGACTTAAAACAGAAAACATTTACATTAATGTATAGCTATCTTTGTGTACATTTCCTAAAGAAAAAGAAACTTTATCATTGGGAAATACGAAAAAGTGAAGCAATTGGAAACTAAGACGAAGATTTTGACAACTAGAAATAAGGGCTTTAGAAAAGTTCTTGTTGATATATATTGTGTTTGAGATTTCGTTCAACTACCAACCCTTTGGATCAGTTCTTGTCTTAGTATTTCTTTCCTTAAGCACGTGAAATAAGAGGAAAGGGAATTTCAAATTCTGAGAAACTGAACGGCTCCTTTCAAAAGCGATAAGCAAACACATTCTCCAAAGACAAATATGTTAGACATATCTGAAAGACTCTGTTTAATTCTCCCATACAACCGATGTTGCTATCGTGATCTACACAGCATATAGAGTTCCATATTTAAGAAAAAAAAATCATTCTCAAAGAGGAGGAAATGTGACCCGAAGAAAAATTATGCGACCAATGTAGGATAGTCGTTTCTCGTTCCGTAACAGCATCCATATCTATTTTCTTTTGTTGTTGTTGTTGTTTTTTTTTTTTTGTTTTTGTTTTTGTAAGAATACGCAGAACACTCCCCTTTTCCGAATAATGATTATCCGTTAAATTTATCAGAACATAATGACTTTTCTGTAGTACTGCACAATATAAAAAATGCAACTTGCAAAGGCTTCAGTCTAATGTTTACGATTCGTTTGTCGAGGAAGAAAAGATAAAAATGAGGCAAAGTAAAAAATAAAAAGTAAATAAATGAAAGATAAAACTGCCACAAAATGGAATAACATGATTTCAAAATTTTGTAAAAAGGATCAGAACTTAAAAGCTTCTCATCTCCAAAGAATGATCAAGTTCATTCATTTCCATTTTGGTGAACGTAATATTTCCTTTGTACGATTAGATTGACAATACTAATTCCTTTTAAAGCATTAATTGGCTGGTTAACATTTGCGTTTTAGTATCATGTTTGTATTCCTGGCATTTGTATTGTCATAAATCTATTTTATTTTCAACAAATCGTTCTATTGATTTGTTCGACTTTGTACCACACTAGTTTAATCTCGGTCAGACACAAATAGAGAGCTTGCTTTAAGCTTTACTGACAGAAGACGTGGAACGAAAGGAATAGTTAGATGTACTTCTGTTAAATATGGAATATAATATTACAATAAGGTTTACTCCAAATATGGTTATATATATTGTCATTAGCTGTCTTATGTTGGATCATTTTTAATCAGTTCAAATATTCAAGAAAACAAAATAATGTTTTGAAGATTCTTGAATTACTTATCAGACCTAATATATTGGTGTATTCAGTCGAGCACTATCGCAAGCAAAATGCATAATAATTAGAAAAACCTTGGTTATCGCAGAAAAAACCCTATTTTTTGCATCGTCACAGCAGGTCGTTCCCAGAAAAACTAGTTGTTTTCTTTGGGAAACCAATTGTTTCTATAATACGTTTTTCTCATTCCTGTGCTTTTGGCGATGAAAAACCTGACTTTTCTTTTTCATGTACTAGGTTTTGTAGAAAATATTGAATTATCAAGAAAAAAATAAACACAAAAAACCAAGGATATTTTAGAAACGACAAGGTTTCACACTTGAAAACCTGGTATAGCTGGTGAAATACCAGGTTTTCTCTTGCAATCGTAGTTTTTTTTTCGCAAAACCTGGTATTTCGAGATCAAAGCTCGGTTTCTTCAGGCCAAATGCACAACAATTAGACAAACCTGTTTTCCTTTGATACCATAGGTTTTCTTATGCAAAACATAGTTTACCAAATGCAAAAAGGCACAATTACTAGATGCACTTGGTTTAGCGTGGAAAAACCTGGGTTTTCTTTTCATGTCGTAGGTTTCGCAAGATGAAACAGGTTCTTTCTCTGATAAGCCTGATTTCCCTGATGAAACATGTTATATCAAGCGAAATGATGGGTTTCTGAGATAATAATCTGGTTCCACAAAATAGCTTATGATGTCAGAGGTTTCAAATGAAAAACCTGATTTATGGATATAATAAAAACCTTTCCTATCAAAGGCGTCGCAAAAAGTGGTATTTCTTTCAATGATTATCTAATCTGCTCTATCTGGGATTTATCTCCATGGAGATTAATAGAATCCTTCATATGCATCGGTGTAGGATAGGAAAATTGTACCTGAGGGTCAGAATGTTTAGTCAGACACGTCGCAAAATTCGTATCAAAAGCCTCGTGTCTGAGGCTAAATTCAGATTCTGAGGGTAGAATTTTCCGATCCAATACCAAAGCATAATGAATGATTATTATTCGCACATTCATGAACAGAAAAATAAGAGTCGAAGTTAAAAGGATGTAATTTGAATACGGATGCAATTTGAAACAGCAAACCACCCATTGTACATTTCCTCACCTAAAGATAGAGCGTAAAAAGTTAGGTTTCCCCTGAAAGATTGGGTGCAAACTTTAAATGATGTTTAAACAACTAACCGTGTTCAAAGAACATTGGTAGAGGTTGAGGAGATAATGCAATACTCAGCGTCGGAAACTGTGTGCTGATGATGGCATGCGCAATGATGCAATCGTGATCAGGTAAAAAAGTAAAGTCCACTCTTACCCTTAAGATTAAACTAGACAGACAAACAATAATGATATATTATTCGGTTCAACTCTGACCTAGAATTAGTTAATTTTATGTAGCACAATTGCAATTACAACAATGGTTTTTCGACTCGAAACCAGAGAATATGTGCCTATAGCTAGACTGATCGGTACAAAACTTGCTAATCTGTATCCAGACAAATGGGCAGATTCAATACGTCCGTTATGCATCTATGTAACGGTTCCTTTTATTGGATCCAGGGAAAAGCGTGATCATTTCTAACATCATTATGTTTACCCATACATCATAGACCGAATTTTAAATAGATAGAAAAAAGTCTAGCAACAGACAATGACATAGCAGCAGTGGTCGACGTTAAATTAATTTTGAAGGAAATAAATTTAATCACTATATTCAAAGTTCATTAAAATGAGAAGAAAATGAATTTGACAGCAAGAAAACAAATCTTTTGACAGCAACCTGTTTTTAAATAAGAAACTACCCAAGGAGTGTAAATCTTACTAGAATAAATTTATAAGGAATTACTTATTGAATTTTTTTAAAATAACTTTTGTGGAAGGGCCGTAATTGTCTAGTTCCGTTTACGAGAACGAGTATGTGTAGACTACCTGTTGAAAGGACACTAAATTCAACTGCTGCACGTTTTAACCTATAAATGTGTTGCAATTTATAATTTTCTTGATTACTGCGAAAGAATGGTCAAGTGATGATAAAAATCCTAGTTAGTGCACTATGATTGCAGTAGACTGTCATATGAAGAACGACAACAGTCACGTGATGAAAAGATAGCGATGTTCCCCGTCATTGTTCTACACTGTAAATACAATCGTACACACGCAGGAATGTAAGGTTAGTATCTTCGAATACGAGATTTATTTGGTAGAGGTTTAGGAACCGTTAATACAGCGAGGCTTGCCTCTTAACGTTTTTGCTCTGAGAGCAAATAAACCTTATATTCGAAGACTCTAATCATGTAGTTTATTTATCCTGCAAAACTATAATCAAGAAAAAATGAATCAAACAAGATGTAAATATATTTCAACTCCGGTTAGCTCAATTCCGGTTTCTGGTTGACAGCATCACCGCGGAAGAATTTGAATATCAAAAAGCTGTAACCTCATCACACTGTCGTCCAATTCAGAATGCTAAATGAACGTACCAAATATTTGTCAACAAACTTTCAAACGATGAGTCACTTATGATTACAATTTAAAAATATCACAATAAATAGTATAATTAATTATGCAAATATGAATGTCATGAATGTCATTTAACAAAGTCAACAAGTTTAAAGTAGTATTGTCCAAAGGACAAGCACATGTTCGTCTTGGGAAGAAACACGTTGATTCTCTTGGATTGACAATCACATTTCACTATTTGTCTTTGTATGTGGATTCCTTGTTGTGCAGATGTTCACATTTTGTCTGTGAGGAAAAACTGGATTTCGTTGTTTCACACTAGAGAATGTGACTTGTATTCGCGGAAAGATTTTGAACTGTATGGACGGATCAGTTAGTTTATGACGGATTGAACGTTTTAATGATGAACCGCACGTTTTTATGTCCAATAATTTGCATGATATATGTTGGAGGCACATTTTCTGACAGCAATTTTTGAACCAGATGTTTGCAGGTACTGTGGTTTGTTAATGTTTTTACTAGAGTCAAGATCAGCTTTTGTGACCATTGTTTTCATTACTGCTGAAAGTTTTTTTCTCAACAATGTATTTTTAGTGGACCATTTCTCTGTTCAAGGATCTTCCACTGGTATAGTTTTTGTTTCTATGTAGAAAAGGGTAATTTTCATTTAAGAAACCTTCCCGGCGTTTTTGATACGTAGAGTTTGTACATAGCTACCGAGTTTCAGTAACTACCAGTTGTATACATCTTTGTTGTCACCTCTCTTACGTCCCTGATGTTTTCACCAGTTCGGGTTTTTGTTTGCCGCTAGCGGAGTTCCAAATACTCATGCCCATCTGATGCTTTCTTGAGCATCAGATCTCCCCATTTCAACGTGTAGTGTTCCCGCACACGCCACAGACCAAAATGTAGACAGTTATTGAGCCACATTGCGTTAATCAGAGATTCGGCAGATTTTCCTCGTAATAAACCCTCTCATAAAGAATGTTTAATTTCTTCGCTTGATTTTGGTTGAGGTCTATTTGGGAGATTGCCTTTCTTTTTCATTGATTTCATCTTAGCATTTGGAGCCTCTCTTGTTATAGAAAATGATTCGCCATCAGAATTCATTATGTTGTGGCCCTACCTTTGCCTTTTCAATTTTCTGTCCACGGTGCTGCTGATTGATCGTAGGGTGGTAGGTTCAAAATGCTGGCCGTCTGTTTCCCTAACGGAAATTTCTCTCTTCAACTCTACAGTTGCATCCATTATATTTCCAAATCTGAAGTCGAATGCTTGGAGAGAGTTCAGAAGTATCATCCAAATACGCTGCAGCAAAGCAATCCGTATGTGACTTTCTAAATGATGCTTTGCATAACTAGTTCAAAATTGATCAAAATCACGAATCTAGCCGTCGCACACATGTTTTTGATAAAATAAAATATAAAAAAAACACCAACAGCTATATAACTACCATTTTTGAACAAATTTACTTTTAATTAATTCAAGTTCGAGAATAAAATGTTAAACTGGCTGAATTTAATAACAACAAACACAAGCATACATCGAATTCAATGGAACTCTTTGGTTTTCAAGTTCGTATCTTAATACAGACTCAAAGCGTGATATGATAAAAATGACCTACATCGCTTTCTTAAGTAAGCATTTGTTTATTTTTTTTGGTGTTTTTTTTTTAAAAAAAATTGTGTCTTGTATATTAATTTTTGTAAGTCTAGACTTAAATTGGCAAGCTGAATTGTGGCATATGGAATATTGTTAGTAAATCTTTAAGGTACAAAGAATCGAATCTGATTTTTATGAAGAATACACACTTTGTAACATAAAAGCAATGTTTGAGTCTGCACTGGAAATATATCTCCTAAACGTTTCGAGAAATGTGAGGCAAAGAGTACATTTAATCTGCAGTTCGTCTCTTGCTAGCCCGAGAGTCGGAAAATTTCCAAATGAAAATGTATCTGTTGCAACTGTAAATGTTATATCTGACAAATTGGTATGAAATGTGGCATGGGCTGAAAATTGGATTCTTTCCAAACTATTATATATTACACATTAGCGTGTAAAGGTCATTTGTCATATATTTTTCCAATGTATTTGCAATAAGTTCTACTGCATATTTCAAGAAGTTTTTTTTTTTAGGGCTGCTGAATTGATGAGTGCAACGTTTTGTTTCATATTATCTCCAATCTTACATGATAAAAATCAATGAAGCTTTTAGAAACAGGGACGGCTAAAAATTGCAATATCAAAAGAAAGCTTTAAATTAGGCAGCCTGATTGTCGCCATAATGGTAATGTAGTTGTTGTCGTAATATTGCAGGAGCAACGGGAAGTAGTTGTAGCAGTAGTAGAAGAAGTAGAAAATTTTGTTGTAGTAGTAGTAATAGAAGTGGTATAATGTTTTGGTGGTGGTGGTGGTGGTGATGGTGATGGTCTTATTGTTGTTGCTGCTGCTGATTGTGATGATAAGGCTGCTCGTGGCCACCCAAGCCCGAAAGATCAAATATCTAATTGTTAGGCTCAAATAAAGTTGTTAGAACTGGAACAGGGGGGGCAGATGCATTATCACACCAAACAGATTAGACAGAAAAGGCTCTCTATCACTGATAAACACAATGGGTCGAAACGCATCTCAGCGCATCTCATCCTAATCATTTTGTTTAATAATCTTAGTTTTAACTTTTCAAACTTTGACTTGGAAATACTTTGCGACCTCCTGCTTCTGTTAAGCGAGCTCTGATTGGATTAGACTGCAATAAATGACGGCAGTGGGGATGGATTGCGTCTCTTTTCACGATCTACATTACACATTAAATGACGGCAGTGGGGATGGATTAGGTCTCTTTTCATGATCTACATTAAACAATAAATGACGGCAGTGGTGATGGATTGGGTATCTTTTAGTGATCTATATTACACAATAAATGACGGCAGTGGTGATGGATTGTGTCTCTTTTGACGATCTATATTACACAATAAATGACGGCAGTGGTGATGGATTGGGTCTCTTTTCATGATCTATATTACACAATAAATGACGGCAGTGGGGATGGATAGCGTCTCTTTTCATGATCTATATTACACAATAAATGACGGCAGTGGGGATGGATTGGGTCCCTTTTCATGATCTACATTACACAATAAATGACGGCAGTTGTGATGAATTGGGTTTCTTTTCATGATTTATATTACATACTAAATGACGGCAGTGGTGATGGCTTGGGTTTCTTTTCATGATCTACATTACACAATAAATGACGGCAGTTGTGATGGATTGGGTTTCTTTTCATGATCTATATTACATAATAAATGATGGCAGTGGTGATGGAATGGGTTTCTTGTCATGATCTATATTACACAATAAATGACGGCAGTGGGGATGGCTTGGGTCTCTTTTCATGATCTATATTACACAATAAATGACGGCAGTTGGGATGGATTGCGTCTGTTTTCATGATCTACATTACACAATAAATGACGGTAGTGCGGATGGATTGCGTCTCTTTTCATGATCTACATTACACAATAAATGACGGCAGTGGGGATGGATTGCGTCTCTTTTCACGATCAAAGTTACACAATAAATCACGGCAGTGGTGATGGCTTGGGTCTCTTTTGACGATCTATGTTACATAATAAATCACGGCAGTGGTGATGGTTTGGGTCTCTTTTCATGATCTACATTACACAATAAATGACGGCAGTGGGGATGGATTGCGTCTCTTTTCACGATCAATATTACAAATATGGAGACAATCATTACACACTTCGGCAGGAAATAGCGGACTTATGAATAGAAGGTTTATTCAATATGCGTTGTGCATAGCTCTAAAATTCACCAGCTTTCGATCTCTGGTTGATAAAAGGTTAAAGATTCATAACATATGATATTGTGTTTTTGCAGACGTAACGGTGCAGAGATGTATTCGAATCCTCCGCGGATCTGGCTGCTTTCTGTTGGAAGGCTATTGATATTTAAGGATTATTTTGTATTTGTGAATGATAATGGCTTATTGGATTATATCAGGCGACACATAGATCTCGTAAAAAGAATTGTCACAGTTTCAAGAGAACCATTGGAAAATATTTACAATATCGCATTTTATGAAGACTTATGTACCTTTTGTAACGGTACGTTTGTCCACTTGAATGTTTTTTTTTACAATGAAAATAAAGAGACGACAATACACATATTTCGAGGATGAAAACTCGTTAACTGAACTAACTGTTCCGCATATTGACAAAGACTTTTTCCGCGACGAGTCGAGCGCTGACTTCTCTGAAAGTTAAAGGTTAAATCCTGGTATAAAGAAGGATTGGCTTCTCGTATTAAGCTTTGCGTTTACAATTTATCATGTTGTTATGGTAGATTATAACTCTTCTTTTTTTACCCTAACCAGATAGATTTCCAAAGCAAATGCAAAGAAGCCAGAGGAATATACAGAAAGAGCTTTCTGGTAATAAAAACAAGGATAATATATTGAAAAATATAGAGTGTTGTACAGTTTAGATTAACAATGAAAATTGCTTTGTGGTCATTTTCTTTCTAAGAATCATACAAAATAAACAGAGTTAGCACAAACTTATGGAAAATGCTATTCCATTGCTTATTAGTATCATATGGCATTCACTGACCGATTTTCTTGTTTCTTTTTTTAAATTTATTTTAGACGCTATAGGTGAAATTATATGGCTGGGTAATAGAAATTTTAAATAACCAATAGGAATAAACCTCTTGATGATTTGTTAAGTGATACAGTGACAGGTTTCATAATACGGTTATGGAAACTCACGTGGAGAAATACTAACAGAGAAAAGGATCTATTGAATATTTCCAACAAGTTTATCAAAACATTAAGTTTCTAAAGTTTTCTCTTTTCCATTACTATAAATGTATTAATACTTTGATAGTATCGATCTCTAGACTTTAATACAAAAGTTAATAAATATTTCAGCTTGGGGGATATTCCATGTATTTTCCCTATAAATCCTGGATTTTTTTTCATCTAGCTGACAAAATGGTGGGCGTGAGAAGCAGGAGCTCAAAACATTTATGTGTTTCAATTATTTATTTTTCTTCAAAGTTGTCACAAATTCAATGAAGATTACCATATTTTGACACAATCGACTTGTTGAGAGTACGTGGAGTTATTGATATGTTTTTTTTGGAGAGGAAAGAAAGATAAAATGAGGCAATATATATAATAAAATTGTAAAAAAGAATAAAAGTAGATAAAAGTACCAATAAAATGAAATAAAACGAGTTCAGAAAGGTAAAAAGATGACATCTTCAAGCTGTATCGATAAAATAGCCATTTCTTTATTTGTGTCTACGAAGAATTATTAAGTACATCGACTTCCATTTTGATGACCGTAATGTTGCCATTTTATGATTTGGTTTCCAATACAATTTAATTTAAAGCACCAAATGTCTGATTATAATGTGTGTTTTAGTGACATGTTAGTATATCTGACATCTTTATTGCAATTATTCTATTTTCACAAGTGTTTCTTTTGAATTGTTGGACTTAGTCCCACATCAGTCCAACCTCGGTCAGGCACAAAAGGAGCGCGTGTTTTAAACCTATTGACAGAAGATTTGGGATGAAAAGAAAGCTTAGCTGTACTTTTGTTAAATATAGAATATAATATGACAATAATATTTCCTCTGTTTCTGGTTGTGCATATGCTGTCTTTTTCTTTCTTTTATTTTATAATTTTTAAGCAGTTGCAATACTCAAGAAAAGAAAATAATGTAATAAAGAGTCTTGAATGAGTGATCAAACCTCATACAGGCGCACTCAGAATATCAAAAGAAGCCGGGATATTTAAAAAAACAAAAGGGTTTCACTCTTGGGAACATTGTATACCTGTTTGAAATAGCGGACGGGATTTTCTCTTGCTATCGTAGGTTTTATTGCAAAAAACTGTTATTTCGTTATCAAAACTAGATTTCTTCAAGCCAAATGCGTAACAACTCGACACACATGTTTTCTTTGGTATCATAAGTCATCAAATAGAAAACATCAAAGGCAAAAACACAATTATCACAATTTTACAAATACTTGATTTAATAGGGAAACCCCTCTTTTATATCAGAGGTTTGAGAAGATAAAACAGGTTTTTCTCTGCAAAACCTGATTTCTCTGATGAAACTTGGGATATCAAACGATATCATAGATTTCTGAGAGACAAATCTCGTTTCACAAAATAACTTATAATATCACAGTTTTCTAATAAAACACGTGGTTTATCGATATAATAAAAACCTTTGATATAAAAGGTTTTGGAAAACCTGGTGTTTCTTTCAGGGATTGGCCAATCTGCTCCATCTTGGATCTCTCTCCTTCAAGATTAATAGAGTACTTCATATACATCGGTGTAGGATAGGGAAAAGACACAAGGTTTTCCGAGTATCTGATGCAAAAGTCGGATCCTGAGGAACGAATTTGCCTATCAAACACCAATGCATCAAGAAGAATTCAAAATGGTGTATTGTAAATACTGATGTAACTTTCAAACAGCAAAACATCCATTGAACATTTCCTCACCTTTAGATCGAGCTTAATAAGTTAGGTTTCCACATCAAGATTCAGAGTAGACTTTAAATGATGCTTAAATACATATCATAATCAGGGTTCCAAGAGCAGTGACATACATCGTCGAGGTAATGGCGATACTCAGCGTCTGAAATTATTTACTGTAAATGGCTTGCACAATGATACAAATGTGACCTGGTTAAAAAAATGAAGTCTTCTATTATCCCTATGATTAAACAAAATAAAAATTAATGACCTAGTCCTCGATTAAACTCTGATCTGGAATTGACGAATATAAGAAACCATAACAATTACAACAACGGCAGATCCAGTACGTCCGTTATGCATCCATGTAACCGTTGCTATGAATGGATGCATGCAAAAATGGCTTGTATTAGTGACGTCATAATGTTAAAACATACGTCATAAATAGACAACAAGATAGCGACAGTGGTCGCCGTTAAAATAGAAAGGTAATACATTAAATTACTATATCCAAGGTTCAATAAAATCAGAATGAAAGTCCTTTCAAAGTAATAAAACAATCTTAGGCAAAACGTTGCAGCAAAACAACAAGATCTGACGTAACAAATAATTTATGGATAACTAGTTCAAATATGATAATTATCCCGAGTCTAGCCGTCGCACACATGTTTCGATAAACTAAATAAATAACGACAGAAAGAAAAAAAAATACTTCTTTTGTTAAAACAAATCAACTTTCCAATAATTAAAGTTCGAGAAAAGAAAGATGAGCTGGTTGAATTTAATAAATAAAAAAATAAATTAAAAAAATAAACATAAGCATGTATACTATTCAGGGGAATTATTTGGCTTTCAAAGAGATAACATAACTTAGACCCATTGTGTGATATGATAGGAAGGACACATGTCTGTTGATTAAGCAAGCATTCGCGTTGTTTTTTTCTTCTCTCTTTCCTATTAATTTTTGCAAGTCTAGACTTAAAACAAAACGAACTGCTTGTGGCAAATGTTACATGCAAAGAAAAGTATATATTTCCCAAAGTTGTGGTTGTACGCACTCTTGTAAGAGGGATAGTTTCTCGCTTTCTTTTCCACAATCGATGATTTTTTATGATACATAGGATGCCACCATATTTATAGGCTCGCCGACTGTGAAAGCAGCATTAGTCCGTACCGTAAAGTTGCTTAGCCCATTCCGTAAGAAGTTGTCAGTTTGTTGATTTTATTAAGTTTCAATATAATATATCAATAATTCGATTTCCTATTATAATTAAAAGTTTTTGCATTGTCTCCCAGTAAATTGATAACATTTAGAGTTTACGTAACGAATCAGTAACAATTATCTTGCCGTAGTGAAAAGAGGTAGATTCCTGGAGCAGGCTGCAACAATTTTACAGATTTATAAACTAGTTCCCCGAGTAATTTCACAACCTGCATTATATTTGTATTTACTATATACTTCAACACCATTGTTTAATGTGATTTCGTTTGCAGTAAGTTCAAAACTTTATTGCAACAAAGAATCAGTAGACCAATATGACGGCAATAGACCAGATTTGACTTAGTGACATTGCAGCTATATCCATCATGATGACTCTCGTAGCCGAGACTAAGACGTGAATATTTGAAATTAATTGGCCATATCTATAAAAGGTGTAGTAGATTATAATAAAACGTCGGTATATATTTCCAGTCATTCTACATATACATTCATACATTCAAGGCACAAATTAAAATTAGATTTCGTTTTCCTATAAATTGGCCCGCTGATGTGTCGCATGTAGAATATTGTGATTAAATCCTTAAATTACACAATGTATTATGTCTGATTTTATGAAGAAAATACGCTAGATTTCTTAAACTTGTCATCGATAATGGGGAGAAAAAAAGTTCACTTAATATCGCATTACGTCTCGCGCTAACCCGGTACTTGAAAATGTTCCGTAAATGCTATGTTATATCGGACAAATTTGTGTGAAATTTTGTATGAGATGCATTTTTGTATTATTTACAAACTATTATATATACATGTTAGCGTGTCTAGGCCATTTGTCATACATTTTTCCTATGTATTTGCAATGTTTCTACTGCAGAGACGATTAACTTTCCTACCGAAATTATGAGAGAAGGTTTTGTTTCTCATTATTTCAATTCTTGCATGATAGCAATCTTTGAAGCTATTAGAAACAAAGATAGCAAAAAAGTACAGCATAAAACCAACTTTAAATTCAACAGCAGGATTCCCGCCAAATATGCTTTGTAGTAATAGTGGTAGTAGTAATTACAATAGCAGCAGCAACAGGCAGTAATAATAGTAGTAGTTTTGTGTTTGGTGTTTGTTGTTGTTATTGTTGTTGTTGTTGCTGATGATGCTACTGATGATGGTTGTGGCGTGGTGGTGGTGGTGGTTGTGGTTATCGTTATCTAGAGGATGATCGACCTCGGTGTTATTGCCCGGATCGAGTCAATAATAATATAAATTGTGAAACTTATAGATGGAATGAATAGAGATCTGAGCAGATATATAGAACAGACTAAAACGAGCCCCCGTATATGAAATATAACAATTTAATCAATTACATAAGCAAACTTTGATAATGCATTACATTTTGAAGATACGCTTCTTTTTGAAATAAATCATTCACCGAATTTTAAACACAAATATACTTATATAAATAGCCGATCTGTTTAAATGATAGAATTATTTCATCATAGAATCGAGTGAACAATCGAAGTCATTGCCTTGTACAGCTTCATAACCTGGTTTCCTCCGGTTCACTCCAGCTTCCCCGTGCTGTTCAACTGGTTCCTTCGCTTTCTTCTCACTCTGACTATCTTGCCTCTGTCGGCCCTCAAACTTTGTGTGGGTAGGTGGATACGTAGGTATGTAGATACGTAGGTACGTGGATACGTCAGTGGATTACGTCAGTGGAGCTATTTCCCCTTGTGCTTTCAAGCCTTGCTCGCTTCTACCGCCAGAATTGTGTCCGTCAACTTTCCAGACATCCAGTCCCTTGGATAATTGTTTTACGAGATAATTTCTTGCAAATTCAATCTCGAAGCCAAAAATATCTTCCTCTTGCAGGAGTTTAGACTGACTAAATTTTGCGATGTGGCATATTAAAACTATGAAATTTCGTGTGGGAAACACGCCCCTTATTTAGCGTAGCCAATCAGGATTAAATATATCTACCGCCTTTTATAAATAGGCGCCAAAATTTGCAGTCATCCTGACCCTCTAGATTTCCAAATAACTGATTCTGGACAATCTCAACTCTGACATTTTCGATACAAAGATTGAGTTAACCTTTTCCCTTCCAGTTTCTCTGACTGTTAAATAAACGAATGCTTAATTAAAAATCGGTTCCTCTCACAACACAGACCTTAAAATCCTTGCAGCATAGCGATTTAATACGCACCCTGTCCTCATAAATCTAATTAATTGTTCTCTGTCCAAGTTAATGTTCTCTTTATAGATCGACATAAATTTGCACCCTTACAATGGTACTGCTGCACGTGTCCACCCAAACTGGAAATATTAAATACTTTACTGCTCGGAGCAAATAAAGTTATTTTTCAAACCGAAACAAGTGGGTATATGCATTATCTCACCAATCAGATTAATTAGATATGGATCTCTATCAGCTTATAAAATGTGTCCAAAACAAACGTTTTATTTCAGCACATCTCCTCCTGATGCGTATTTATTTATCATAGTTTTGACTTTTGAAACTTTGACGTGGAAATACTTTGCGACCTCCTGCTTCTGTTAAGCAAGCTATGAATGGATTAGACTGCAATAAATGACGGCAGTGGTGATGGCTTTGGTCTCTTTTCACGATCTATATTACACAATAAATGACGGCATTGCTGATGCTTTGTGTCTGTTTTCACTATCTACATTACCCAATAAATTATGGCCGTGGTGATGGCTTTGGTCTCTTTTCATGATCTACATTACCCGATAAATTATGGCCGTGCTGATGTCTTGCATCTCTTTTCACGATCAATATTACAAATTTGGAGACAATCATTATACACTTTGGCAGGAAATAGTGGACTTATCAACCGAAGCTTTATTCACTGTATGTTGTACATAGCTCTACAATTAATCAGCTTTCTGTTTCTCGCTGAAAAAAGGTTAATGGTTTCTTAAAATGTGATATTGTTTATTTGCAGACGTAACTGCGCAGAGATGTAATCGTATCCTCCGCGGATGTCGCTGCTTTGCGTAGGAAGGTTATTGATATTTAAGGCTTATTTCATATTTGTTAATAATGATGATGAATTAGATTATATCAGGCGACACGTAGATATCTTCAAAACAACTGACACAGTTCCAAGAGAACCATGGTAAAATATGTACAATATCGCATTTGGAAAAGAAATATGTATCTTTTGTAACGAGGCATTGGTCATTTTCGCTTGAATGCTTTTTTTGGAATGAAAATAAGAAACAATAATACATAAAATTCGAGGACGAAATCATTAACTGAGCTAACTGTTCCGCATATTGACAAAGACTTTTTCCGCGACGAGTCGAGCGCTGACTTCTCTGAAAGTTAAAGGTTAAATCCTGGTATAAAGAAGGATTGGCTTCTCGTATTAAGCTTTGCCTTTACAATTTATCATGTTGTTATGGTAGATTATAACTCTTCTTTTTTCACCCTAACCAGATAGATTTACCCTAACCAGATAGATTTACCCTAACCAGATAGATTTACCCTAACCAGATAGATTTACCCTAACCAGATAGATTTCCAGATAGATTTACCCTAACCAGATAGATTTACCCTAACCAGATAGATTTACCCTAACCAGATAGATTTACCCTAACCAGATAGATTTACCCTAACCAGATAGATTCCTAAAGAAAATGTAAAGAAGCAGAAACTTGAGTATTAGACAGAAAGAGCTTTCTACCACAAAAAAAGGATATCATATTGAAGAATCAAGCGTATAAAAGTTCTTCGCACACTTAAGGCATCTACTATTTCATTTTTATGATGGAGAATTGTAAATGTTAGATTAACAAGGAAAACAGTTCTGTGATTTTTTTCTTTCAAAGAATAGATTCATCACTTACTTATTAAAATGTTATTCCATTGTTTAATGGTAGTATATGGCATTCAATGTCCGCTTTTCTTGTTTTGTACATTACAGGTGAAATTATACGATTGTGTAAGAGAAGCTGTAAATAATGAAAAGTACCTCAATGATGGGTGTGGGAAGCGGGCGTGAAGGAGTTCGAGAAATTTGTTTCAATTAATTATATTCTTTCAAAGTTATTCAAAGTTATCAGAAAGTCAATGGACAGATAACCATAATTTGACAAAATCGACTATTTGAATGTAAGTGGAGTTCATTATAATTATATTGCACAAATACATTAGAGTCTCGTACATGGCACAATATTTTGAGTACTTGGGGAATATTGACTGTGGCCATTAACGTGGGCATATAGATCTGTTACCATAGAATTGTCTCACAGAACGAGAGTCAAGACCAATAAAGGCACTAATAACGTATCTTAGGATGTCGTCTGCTTCGATCATTTGAGGCCAGCAAAAAACAAAAATTATAAAAAGGGCAGGCATAGATCACATTTATTCAATACAAGCATCTAACTTTTTAGAAAAACAGAATGAAACGTGCTTTTTAAAAAATTGAAATAGTAAATTATGTATAAAAAAAGAGACAAACTTGAGGAGCATAAATACTTCTTAAGTTTTAAAGGAATATACACTTCCAGTTTAACAAAGTTTTTTGTATTTTTCCTTTCTTTCTGTGTGCTTGTACACTCATATAACTCTTTGTCAATCAGCCCACCACCCTTTTTTTCTGTGAACTTTAGTGCAATAAAGCACTTCATTTAATTATAATATATATATATATATATATATATATATATATATATATATATATATATATATATATATATATATATATATATATAGACAGAGAGAGAGAGAGAGAGAGAGAGAGAGAGAAGAAACAACTACCACGATTTTCACAATAACTCGGTGTCAATTAAATCCAGCGATCATGCCAGCAGACATAACGGTTCAGTTAACAAGGTCACACATTCACAACATGTCTTATGCGGAAAATGAATGCAATAGATGCTGCAAGTCACAAGTATTTTTTGTCGAAAATTTTGCTGGGATGTACAAATGCATCGATGGCTCAGTTAAGTGTACTATGCCCCTTTAGTATGTTGTTACAAAAACTGGCAGATGGACGGGTGGGATTCTAAAGATTCATGTCCATGCTCTAGAAATCGAACACAAGAAGACACCATGCACCGGATTTAAAATCCTATCGATCGTTTGAGTTGAAGTAGCCACACCTACTCATCGTAATTTATTAGACAAATATTTTATATTTAAAATATTACCAAAGAGGATCATTTAATTTAAAATTCTTTTGTTTTAAACTTCGATCACATAGTCCTCTTTCGTATTGTACATCGGGGAACATTTTATCAATTTAATTCTCGAAAACAGGTTGACCAAAGATTGACGAGGGTTTGTAGACCGAACCTGAATCCAAATGACTGATCGGCAATGAAGTTACATGACCAATGAGTTATTCCTATTAAGTGAATCTCAATCGAATTTCCAAATGTGGTCATGAGAAGATGTGATTCAAAACCACTAATAAACAAATAAATTAATGTCCGTTGTTTCTATGCGTCCAATGATTATGTTTTACAGGCTTTCTCAGTAAGTTTGCTGAGCCTATAATTTCTACTATCATCAAACTATAAAATTAGCTAACACCCACTCAGCCTACACATGCTGAAAAAGCTTTATCTAAAACTTCTAAACCTAACTGAAGCAGAAGTATGGGGTTTCACTCATTTATCATTATGAAATTCCTACTTGGCGAGACATGTCTGCATTCGGAGTGCTATTTTTGGTATAGAGGATAAAGGATATTATGATAAATGTAAACCAAAATAGAAATCTGGCTTTTGCTTGTCAGGAGTTGTATTATTGTGTCAAAATGTCTCTTTTGCCCAGGATATACACAAAACTGCATACACATTTTGTTCCGAGTCGGCGGAAAGAGTAAGCTTGATGTCGCATTGGGATAGGTTCAGGCCGTCAGGCTGAGACGTGTTTGTATTCCATATCAAACGAGTTATTGCCTCGACTTGGAACAAAACAAGAATGTTGTTTTGTATTTATTACATATCTCCTCTTTTACGCTTTATAAATGTTGTTAACTGTACAGTTTAAATGAAATTCAAAACGAATTAGGATTTATAAACATTTAAATTCCGTGATTTATAAAAATAACAAAGCGCGGTCGTCAGTGAAAACATTTAAATAGTTCCAAGGTGGTTGTGTGCTACAGATGTATGGATTCAACGTCTGCATAAAATACCAAATCAACATTTTTTTTTTTATTTCATGCAGTTTATATGATTATTAGCCAGTTTATATTTTCATCCATCAACCATCCTAACCTACATGGGGTTTTTTCCACCGCACAAAATCATATTCGTAAATAAATCTATTTATGTAGATTTCTATGTGTTGGGGCAGCATTATTTATTACTTTGCATATATATATATATATATATATATATATATATATATATATATATATATATATATATATATAAGCTATAAAAGTGTAATACCGACACGTTTGAAACGCTTTGAACAGTCCAATTAAGAGGAGAAGGAAACCGGACAAAAATATAATTTTTGTACCAAGAAAACAGCCACAAGATGCATCTTAGAAGTGTATGGATATTTAATAATCACAAGCTTTTAAAATATGTAGTTCATCTAGCCTGAATTCATAAAACTCTTAAACCTGAGTTTGAACTTGAAAATGTATGCTAATCAATTGAAAGGGAAGTTACTTTTGAAAGGTAATATTTGATTAGCTGCGAATGGAAATTCAAACTCACATCCAGGCTCAGAACTGTATGATCTCCTGGCCCGGTTAATAATGTGGCTGTTAAGTATGTGAATCGTATACCTCCACTTTCTGCCTGAAATGAAGGATCGTTGGCACTGACAGGACTGGGTAAAGTATCTGCCTCATCTAAGAATAATGTTTTTGTTATATATCCCAAAGAAGATTTTGTTTTAATCATATCCAATGATATGGCTAATGCACAAATTTGTTTTCATTCAGCCAGCTATTACAGGAATTAAATGCATAGAAACATGATAAAAGAATGTAATGAATTCCCCAGTACTCCTATGAGTCAAGAATCATATTAAAATATAAACACCAGTAATCAAGGTTGCATCCTTTGACAATTTATACCATTTTTCTGGTTTAAAGAATGTAACCATTTTTAAACAACTTTATGGAAAATTGAAAGCCGACTGATCAATCTAGACACAACCTGCAAAATCTTGGTAATTTTCTTGGTGAAACTCAGGTACATTCGTTTCAGTTATTAAGCAGCAAAGATCATGCATGTTTATTGTTTGCGGATTGCTTGGATGACAAATGGAACCACCTAAGATGAAATTGCTGGCATCTTTATGAGACGAGATAGGTTATATTTTATTTCAAGGCCACTCCCGACATGGCTGGTTGCACTTGAACCAGAATCAACTAGTCTATGCATTTGGATTTAGTGTTGTCCAGTCAATGTAGACAATATCTCATAACTTGCGTGTTTGCAAATATATACGTTAACGAAACATGTTTTCACCTGTATTTCAGTTAATTTACTTTAAATTATTTTACATTTTCCATCACTGTCTTTTTTATACTAATCGAGTAGAATGCTACCGCTGTTCTTTATAACCTTATGCTTCGTATTTATACCAGATGTAATTATAGAAGGCCTAATTGTAATTGTAATCTCTGTATGATGTGGCCAATAAATCTTCCAGATTGTACAAGATAGTTCAGAATGTAAATTAGGGATGAGTAACCTATCGACTAAACAATAGAATCAAGAGAAGAAAAAGACATAGACCTGTTGTTGAATCTTTACCAAGGAAATGAGAAGAATAATGTCCAAACCCGTTTCCAACTCATTCGAAAGTATTGGGAATCGACTTTATGACGATATCAACGTTTTCAAGACCTACGTCTACCATTTCGAAATCAGAGAGCAAACCAGATTCCATACTTAACGGAAATTCAGTTAAATTCATAGGAAGCGTGCACCTGAATTTTAGACCATCATTTTTGGAACCAAAACCATACCTAGATTTGCTATTTGTGTTTGAGGAGAATACTCAACCACGACGTTGTCTTTCATCTGCAAGGGTCTATACTTGCAGGTGCCTGTCTTAGTAACGACTCCAGTCCTTAAGAGTAGTGGTCGCAACGCTCGCTATTAACACTGTCACCTTAGTTTTTATTCTTTCATTCCTTTGTCGGCAAGGTCTCACGAGTTGATAACTGTTTTCTTCATTTCTTGCCATCTTTTCTCTGACAGTCCGGTTTTCCAATTCTTATGATTAATTATCCCTGTTCGTCCACATCATAGGCTATGAAAGCATTTCATTTCCAGTGCTAGGAGTAACAAATAGATATACACAGATAGCATGTCCGTAAAAACCAAATCACACCACGAATACTAGGGCGACACAAAATCTAATCAAGTGAATTGACCCAAATTCCATTAAAGTATTATGGAGTGGTAAATTCGATACTATCCAAAAACCTTTCGTTGTAGTTTCATCCTAAGCTGACATTTCTACACCGCACAACCATAAAGTAGTAGGTATCGTATACTTGAAAAATGACAGATCATCATGGAAACAATGTATGGAGAACATCTTTTTCAATCAAATAATAAAAAAGACAATCGTGTATTGTAAGCACTGTACGGAGTCTATCGTTTCCAAAACTAGGAAGATGAGGATAGAGATAATATATAGAATAAAACTCAAAGCAATAGATTCGCGCCAAATTGGGTTTCAAATTCGCGCATGTAGTACAGATAACGGCCTCAACATACACTATCTACGTAACGTCCAATGATCATAAAATACATTAATTTTAAAGCGCTTCATCGTAATTTGATTGAGAAAGTGGAAGAAAATCTTTACCATCTTTATTTCAAAATATTTTTGAAATATTAAGCAATACACTAAAGGATGTAAATGCCTCGATAATCCTGTGGCATAGTCGATCTTTACTATTGTGGAAGCAACAAAGAGAACCCACAAGACATCAAGAACACGTCATTATGCACCTGTAATATGCATAAGTCATTAGCCTAATTAAAATAAAAGATCAGTCAATAAGATCACTGTTATTTTTTTTAAACAAAGGATGCGTACATGATGTCAAAATAGCAAAGATATATTGAGAGACTCATCAGAGGGGAATAACATCCTGACAGGAAAGTTATTAGAAACTCAAATGAAGATTTCCATAAAATGTTAGTCTTAAAGATGGTGGTAAAAGCCTAACAACTTTATATTCATGTTTATGTGTATTCCTCTTACCTACAGGAAGCATTTATTTACTGAAACATGAATCTTAAGATTAAAACCTGCTTGAAAACAAAACTACGTGCCGATAATTATGAATATGAGCTTGTCTCAATAATGCTAAATATTTCAGTTCAATCCATGCTTGCGGAGGTTGTCTTTTTACAAAGCAATTGAACTCCAAATTAATTGTCTAATTATTTGTGGGAAATAGATACAGGATATGAGAGAGAGAGAGAGTAATCAAAAACTTCGGTTGAGACAATAAAAAATTAAATAAATCTCAACGATTCTCAAGTCTTTTATTTTAAGCTCGTCTCGGTATTGTATTGGTAATCTTGTAATCCTCGAGAATTTCATATATTGCATTTTGAAGCTTTATTTTTTTATGTCCAATTTTTCTCAGCTTACCAAAGTATTACTACGGACAAAGGCAAGCTACAAATGACAACACAGTCTACAAGTCACAAAAATACTGATAATATTCTATCCTTTCATAAAAGTTACTGCAAATTGAATGGCATTTAATGTTTACAGAAAATTACTAACGTGTTTGTTTCCTTACTGATTTATAATCTATAAGGTCGTCAATACATTATCTGTTATTTTGCGCGTTTTGTTTGTTCCACTCAAACATCCACAGTATTCGAATCGATGAATATCAATGAAACCTTTTCGTTCTTGTGGATTCGTTGGCCCTATCCATATATATCAAACACAGTTTTACAATGTAAGAACTGTAATATGCGCATCGATTTTTCGCTCGATAGTTGATAGTGATTATCGATTGACACATATTTTGGACTAAATTTTATTGCTTTAACCCAGGGTCAAACAATGACCTTTGCAAGTAAATGCCGATATTGCCGAACCTGAATAACTTTGTTTAACTTCGATTCTAAGATGTATTTAATTTTATTGAACCATATTTTTAAAAGTAATGTAATAAACCTAGAGTATGTGCTATTTGAATTTACGTCTCCGTTTATAGCTTTGTTAGATTTAGTGTTTATTTGTTGAATATGGGGAGTCGGTGCTGGGAAGATATTTCTCAACCCGAGTAATTAGCCAATATCTAGGAGAAAACGTCATAATGTACAGTATTCACGAGACTTTATGACAGCGTGGATTAGTTTCGTAAAATAGACCCTCCCTAATTCTTTAGATATTTTTAGGTGTACGTGTTTAGTAATTTGAGATATGAATAATTCGTTGTATTGGGTGCTTGGGTAGTGTTTTGTATTCCGTGGCGTGAGTTATTGATGTTCGGCTTGGAGAAGATTACTGATAAGTCATACAAATGTGAAACAAGAAAGACCATGCAAGTGTGAAATTAGAGTTTCGTGATGTGTGGTCATTAGGTGATTAGAGAAAAAATATTTGTAGTATTTGCGCGTTTAAGAACCTTTCGAAGTTGACAACGACTGTTGTCTTGAGGTCTTTGGAAATATAGGAAACAGGGACTTCAAAGCCAGGCTCACGCAGGTGTTTGATTCGCTCGGTATGAGATCCGTTGCGTGTAACAATAAAGAATATTTTCATTTGTGAAGAAAAAAAAATTAATTGCGAAAAGAGTGATATATATTTGTCTCAGTTATAGTTATTTCATAAAGAAGTAAATTAAAAGAATTGTATGTGAACATATCAACAAACGAGAAGAGAGTGGCAATACCTAAGGTGAAAAATGTTTTCTTCTTTTGTCCTGAGGATGAACAAACAAATTA
>JAQPZY010001446.1:1912500-2060000 GCA_029931535.1 Margaritifera margaritifera | reverse complement strand
ATACACTTGACCGAGACTCGAGTGTATGTTCCAAGACAACATACGTTGCTGTTTCTCTGATCCCTATTATTCAGTCATACGAAATTTTGGATTCTGTAAACAAACTTCGATTCTCAGAAAACAAAAGTCTAGTTTAAGTGACTTATCTGTCACAACGATCTGAATATATGTGTGACATGACTTCAGAGGTCAAATCTTTCCAAATCAGTCGTCCCCATTCCTATTAAAAAGAGCGTAAGTATGATATGATCCTGTTCGTCAGACTGCGTGCGTTCGTGAGTGCTTGTGAAAGTTGCAACCACTCCTGTTATTGTTCGTCCTTCAAGTTCGAAGATGACCATGACATCACTAACCGGTTTGGTTCCTTGAGTACGTGAGTTTCTGATGAGGCCAATTTGTGCTCTGAACTGTATGTAGCACACGAGAGAGGAGATGCCGCTTGGGTTTGCTTGATCAATAGAGTACGCGCTGCAGTTCTGAGATTTACGCTGCTCGCGCGTTTGCACTGACACTGCAAATCTCCTCCGTACAAAGTCTGTGGCTCCAGTATGGATGAGACTATACCAGGTGGAGCGATCCTGTGCGAGATCTTCCCAAGACTCAGGGTCAGTGTTGAAATGTTTCAAGAATGACTGAGGGAATCTTTGAAGCTTTTCTTCTGACAACCTGAGATCGCTTTCCCTCCTTCAGCTCACCGTAGAAGATCTTATTTGGTAATCGCTCTTCTGACATCCTGGTGACGTGGCCTGCCCATCTCAAATGTGATTTCATCAGTAGAGTGAGAGGTTCAGATGACTCGCCGTCGTCCACGATACGAGCGAGCATGCCATCACGGAACTGCCGAACCATGACGATGAATTTCTCTGAGAAACCAAATTTGGCCATGATCTTCCAAAGGCCTCCACGGCTGACTGTGTCAAAGGCTTTTGTCAGGTCGATGAATGTCGTGTACAGATTGAAGTTCTGTTCCTGTCATTTCTCCTGGAGTTGACGACCTGCAAACACCATGTATGTGGCCCTTCGTCCTTTCCTGAAGCCACACTGACTGTCAGGCAGGAGCCTATTGACAGCAAGGAGATGCCCAGACGGTTGTCGCAGGATTGTCTGTTGCCTTTCCGCTTGTACAAGTGGACAATGGATGCATCCTTGCACAACTGGGGTATAGTTACTTGAGTCCACATTGACCGGACAAGTTCAGCAAGTCAACCACTCCTACAGCATTTATGACATAGAATTTATAGGATATGATTGGGTGGGTGGGGTTGGGTGGGTGGGTGGGGTTGGGTGGGGGGTAAATGTGCCCCTAAGGAATACATACATGATGTAAGCCCTATTATATTATCGAGGTCAGTGGAAGGATGGGGTCTATCACTGACAAAAACAAAATATAAAAAAGATACAAAATGATGACTCAAATATGCAGATTATTTCTGATACTGTTTTTAATCGCCACCCACTCCCCCCATGAGATACATATATTGGTTTCTACATTTAGGAAAGCAGCAGCTATCAAAATAGACTTTGTAGAGGAAAAAGAAGATATTTCAATCTAAAAGTAAAGTGGAAATACTAAGAACAAATATATATATATATATATATATATATATATATATATATATATATATATATATATATATATATATATACATATAGACACACACACACATACAACATTTGCGCATCAAACTTAACAACATTTATAATAGGGTTTCAGAGGTCAAATTTGTTCAAATCGGTTGTTCCCATGCTTAAAACCTTTTGTATTCTTATGTGCATCGTATATATATATATATATATATATATATATATATATAAGCTTTTAAGGCTTGTGACTAATCGCAGATCGAAAAAATACTACTCTGAAAATGAAATTCAAGTCGTAAAATTGTAACATATCTAAAACATTTAATAAATATACTATATGAATATTTATGACCACAGGCATCTACAGCATGACTTTTATGTCAAACGTTTGTACAGAATCAGCAAGCATTTTCCATATTTTATGTATTTTTATGCCGCAAAAGAGTGACTGTGTCACGTCTCAGCCAACCTAATTAAATATTTTATTGATAATACATATACCCATATAAAACTTTACATGAGATAAATTTGTATGTGACCGCCTGTCTTCATATGTACACGTGTTCCTATAGCACAGGCATGTTTAACATCCGGCTCGTGACCTGGTTTTATCCGCTTTTTTACATCATAGGGTGTCGCTTTAAAAACGCTTATCTGGCCCGCGCCCCAGAGGAAGTTGAACATGCCTGCCATAGCACTTTCTCTTGGATCAAAACCTGACAACAGATAATACGGTCAGATGATGATAATGATGATGAGGAGGATAATGATGACGATGATTGTCATCCCTCTTTGCATCATCATAGCTCTAATCGTTTGTAATGGTGATTCTATAGGTACATTGATGGTAAGTAAATGTAGTGGTTTCACACACAAAATGTAAAACTTCGAACACAATAAGACAGTCTAGTTATAAGTAAAGACCTGAAACATGTGTTATGAAACAGTGAAATTACCTTCCCCGAAAGTAGTGGTGCAGTGCAGTAACAAATTTGCAATCAGGAAATAAAATTATATTAAAATCGGCATTCAGAAATTACTTCCCTATCAAAAAGAATATGCCGAAATAAATGCTAGGTAGGGAATTTCCAAGGACAAATATCATATGTCCGCCAACAAATGAACTTTGCCTGGATTGTTGTTTCGGTGTGTATTTGTATTTGCCTTTATTGTAGTTTCGGTGTGTATTTATTTTTCAGCTTCTGATTTGAACACACTTTGGTATTTTCTTCACAATTCTTTTTGCACCTTACTCTAACAGGCAATGTGTGACCAAAGACGTTGAGAACATAGATACCAACAGGGGCAAGTTTACATTACTACTATCTTTTACATACTACTTATAAATCATTACTGTTGTGGTTTTATATCACTGTTTATAGTGCAGATACCATGTTTAATATTTGATGTATGTAACTCACCACTGGAGCAGGTTGTCACCATGTGGCTAGAGTCATTTGTCTTTTTTCTTTTTTGGTAAATGACCGTCATGGTCAGTCTGAAAGCACTATAAACACAAGAACAAAAGTTAGGGGACAAGCTAATATGTAACCCTATCTTCTGACCTAGCACTTGTCCGGTGTTACACTTGTTTTGATGTCGGAATTGACTGCCAGATCCAGACAACAAGCAAATATCACTATTAAACTAATGATTGTACAAGACATATGACGAAGTTTTGTTTGGTTTGGTGTTTTACGGTTCAGTAACACATGTAGTTTATTTAGTGCAAAGGCGATTGGAGTAAAGTGCCGTGCCCAAGGGCACACCGTGGTAACTAAGCATTACTGACCTGATGGTAGGATTCGAACCCGCAACCGTTTAGGACGAAAGCAATTCTTCACAATGCCAGTTTCACTCAAACCGTATTGCAAACAACAAATATATAAGTCGATGATTCTCTTCCTTTTTAAACATAACTTTATAAACATATCCCGCACCTTGTAATTTTAAATGCAGTTGTCATTCACAATGATGGTATTTAAAGAAATGTATACAAGTGGTAAAGGCCCCACCACCTCGAAGTCACTAAAACGTTAAATGAAAGCCACATCCATCCGCACTTCTGGCACAAGGAAGTTTACCGTGCCGAGGTAATTTCACATGCAAGGGTACGTGAACCTACAGTCAACAATGCACGAGAATTAAACCATCATGCAGATTTGCAACCGAGGTCACAAGCGCGCGGTATGTACACCGCGGTGATTTCCATTTCTGGGACGGTGTTTTATTTATAAGAAAAAGAAAAAAAAAAACGTTTTTTAGAAAACGGCCATAACCAGTCATGGCCTCAATTGACACAAATCCCGCATTCTTGTCATTCATTTTCACGACAAGCTATGTCATTGGGAGAGCACGGTAGCTATACATCATTAGTGTTACCCACCTTTCTGTTGTAACCTTCATGAAGAGCAACGGCCCAAACTAATCGTCTTCTAACGATATAAAAACTTTGATCTTCTTTACCAATATGAAAGGTAAGGCAAGCAATCAGATATGGTTTGTCTTACAACACAGTAGAGAAAGATCTTAATAAATATTAAGGTACAGAAATAGGGTCTGGAAATAATTTTGACCCTGTGATCTTTACCATTACACTGTCATAGGTTTGAAGAAAAATCTAATCTAAGTTTTATGTTCTTTACTTGAATTTGACAGTAAAATAAAGAATTAGAAGAAACGAACGTTGTGGGGGCAAGTTGTATAAACTAGTATCTATCATTGTAAACATCATGGATTGGCAGCAAATCCGGCATTTGAATTTATTGAAGATGCAACATATACTTGTCATCGAATGCTCTTGGTCTAAAATGGTTTAGAGAGTCACACATTTAACATATTCTGGTAAAGTTGTGTTCAACTTATAGAAGCACAGCACTCCACTGAATATATATTTGATTACCTGTCCACAGTCTTACAATATAATAGAACGTTTGAAAGTATGTAATATATCATACAAAATTGTATCATCAAGTTCTTGACAATGGTCGGACTATCGCTTAGTAATATGGCACGACTCTAATGAAGGGACATTGAAAGATGATTCAAACCCAAACCAAGGTAAGAGGGTATTTCTGATTTAGGCCACCGTTTAAAGGCAGATAACATCAAAATAACACACATCCAGATGATTTTTGTTACATGTTGCGTCGAGAGAACCTAATACGCAGAGTGATTGTAAAATAAACTTTACATTTTAGTGTGTTATACGACAATATATTTCGGTATCTTTTGCAGATAGAATTTCTAACAAAGCAGGAATTGTATAAACGGTTTTACGACAAGCAATTTTGTTTTCGCCACAGATCACGTATTTTTACATGCGCTAATATATTGTTTCAAATATCTATTAATGCTGTATATCACTTACGCAAGGAACACAAGGGAAACTGGAGTGCTTGACCTTAGCAATTTTTCCCATTTATCTTAGAGATAATATATGCAAGTTTAAGTGTAAACATATTTATCTCACATGTTCATTGTCATCCTTGCACAAGAATGTCTAAGGATTTGGGAAAAGAGGGGAGGGACTTCGTGTTGCAGATCCGTCAAAAGCACAACCTCGTAACAAATAACTTCGTATACAAATATACTGTTGATTACGAATGTAGCTTGTTTATTGACACCTGTCACAGCAATAATAATAGTAATAATAATATGTTCTCTCATATTTCATTGTCTGGTGACGTGAAGCCAATTTATACCTAAACTTCTTCAATTACAAGCAAGTCATAGATTTTGTTCCAACTTCCACGCTTTGTTTCAACTTTTCCTGTAGTTGCATCGCAGATAAGTAATAACTTTCATGACAGATAACTAACTAAATAGAATCAATGTGTATGGCCATGTTGGCACTGTTAAAAGAATATATTGAATGACTGTGATAGGTACTTTCTTATGTCAATCAGTTGTGATATATAGTAGAATGTAGTGCCGAATCGGGCAATAAAGCAGTTAAATTAAAATAAGCATATATTTTAAATATAGTTCAAAATGAGTAATCCGTAATAAAGTTATTGCTATTCTACCACACCTATACTAAGTACCAGCTGTACTAGTCTACACCGTCTATACTAAAGTTCCAGCTGTATTAATCTACCCCATCTATACTAAGTACCAGCTGTACTATTCTACACTATCTATACTAAGTACTAACTGTACCATTTCTACCTATTCTTCCTAAGTATCAGCTGTACTATTCTACACCATCTATACTAAGTACCATCTGTACTATTCTACCCCATCTATCCTAAGTACCAGCTGTACTATTTTACACCATGTATACTACGTACCAGCTGTACTATTCTACCCCATCTATACTAAGTACTATCTGTACTATTCTACCCCATCTATACTAAGTGCTAGCTGTGCTATTATATACCATCTATACTAAGTACTAGCTGTAATATTCTGCCCCATCTATACTATGTACCATCTGCACTATTCTACCCATCTATCCTAAGCACCAGCTGTACTATTATACCCCATCTATACTAAGTACTAGCTGTAATATTCTACCCCATCTATACTAAGTACCAGCTGTACTATTCTACCCCATCTATACTATGTACCATCTGTACTATTCTACCAATCTGTACTAAGTACCAGCTGTACTATTCTACCCAATCTATACTAAGTACTAGCTGTACTATTATACCCCATCTATACTAAGTACTAGCTGTACTATAATACACCATCTATACTAAGTACCAGCTGTAATATTGTAACCCATCTATACTACGTACCGGCTATACTATTCTGCCACATCTATACTATGTACCATCTGTACTATTCTACCAATCTATACTAAGCACCAGCTGTACTATTCTACCAATCTATACTAAGTACCAGCTGTACAATTCTACCAATCTATACTAAGTACCAGCTGTACTATTCTACCAATCTATACTAAGTACCAGCTGTACTATTCTACCAATCTATACTAAGCACCAGCTGTACTATTCTACCAATCTATACTAAGTACCAGCTGTACAATTCTACCAATCTATACTAAGTACCAGCTGTACTATTCTACCAATCTATACTAAGTACCAGCTGTACTATTCTACCAATCTATACTAAGCACCAGCTGTACTATTCTACCAATCTATACTAAGCACCAGCTGTACTATTCTACCAATCTATACTAAGTACCAGCTGTACTATTCTACCAATCTATACTAAGTACCAGCTGTACTATTCTACCAATCTATACTAAGTACCAGCTGTACTATTCTACCAATCTATACTAAGCACCAGCTGTACTATTCTACCAATCTATACTAAGCACCAGCTGTACTATTCTACCAATCTATACTAAGTACCAGCTGTACTATTCTACCAATCTATACTAAGTACCAGCTGTACTATTCTACCAATCTATACTAAGCACCAGCTGTACTATTCTACCAATCTATACTAAGCACCAGCTGTACTATTCTACCAATCTATACTAAGTACCAGCTGTACTATTCTACCAATCTATACTAAGCACCAGCTGTACTATTCTACCAATCTATACTAAGTACCAGCTGTACTATTCTACCAATCTATACTAAGTACCAGCTGTACTATTCTACCAATCTATACTAAGCACCAGCTGTACTATTCTACCAATCTATACTAAGTACCAGCTGTACGTTATGCGATAAAAATTTTTGATTCAACTGCAATACTTCCCAAAAGTTTGAATGCGATGGTTCATGTCATTAATTTAAATCATTATATATCTTTCTGTAATTTTGTAATGTTTAATAATTTGGCATTTCAAAAGACTGAAAATAACTTTTTTTGGATCAATCTAAAATAAAAATCAAAATGCAAGATTTGCCACTACATTCCTGCCATCAAACTTTAGTTAATCGAATACAAGATCTGGCAGTAGTGCAAAATAATACAGAATATTAAAATATCTCTAGGAGATTGATTAGAATTCAATGACACACATAGCATTTTATCATTACTTTGCTTCCTCTTCAATACAGTCAAAAATTTACTTACATGTCTTCATAGTAACTTATGAATAACAAATGCTTATATTTACATTAATATTTCTTTAATGTAATATTGTTTTTAAATCAACATTTCTTGCAGTCAGTATGTATGTATGCAACTGTTGCATGCGCAGGTTATCGACTGGTTCTGACTGTACTAAGCATCTTCCTTCGAAATATGTATGAGGATAATGCAACTAGTTTCATATATAATTGTTTTAGGAAATGCATACATGCTCAGTCTAAGGAAAGGTTTAGCATTGAAACACTTCGTTTGGTTGTGAAGATCCTGACAAAATCAATCGCCATTATTATAAATTTTGTACGTGTCACAAAATGTATATGGTTTATCTCCCTCTTACCTCCGGGATCTAGTACCTCCGTTAGTTACACACACACACAATACAATATAATTTACGAAATAGAAACAAATACACGAAAGACTAGAAATGTCCAGAAATTCCTATACAACTTCCGCAATAGAGGTTGAAACATTCTTCCGGATCCAGTAAAACACGAAACAGATTATTTAACATCTAGACATAAACTTTCGCCTACGCCCAACTATGTCCCGCTCTATTATTATTCTGGCAACAGGAAATTATCGGTTATTCATACTAGGATAAGAAACAACGGCAGTGATTTAAACAATGATTTATTTTTTTAAATTTTCCTACCGATATACCATTATGCACATGTAAAGAAGATGATAAAACTGCCTATCATTATATTTTGAATTGTAAGAAATGTACAAAAACTGAGACTAATTCATTGCTAAAACCAATTATTCATCTATGTTAGTACTAATGTCTTATTGTTTGGATCAGCTGAGGTATCAAATGACCTAAACACTCGCATCTTTTACATTTTTCTTACATTACATTAAAATTACAAAAAAGATTTCAATAATCGTCAAAGACAAACTACCTTATTTACATGATCTCCCTCTCTTCACCACCTGCCACTTTATCGTCTCTCTTTTTCCCTCTATTATCCCCTCCCTGTCACTTCTTTGCATCTTTTGAATTACACTTCTTTTGTTGTAACTTTTTTTTTTTACAAAGCCAATCGCCATCATTCCAAAAGGGCTCTAGTACACTACAGTATACAAGAAAAAGAAAAAAAATATTAAAGGTAAAGTTTATGTTGCTTTCATTTTGTGTTTAATTTAAATATAAACATTTTCAATTGCAGTCTTCATACAATAAGATAAGCAAACACCATGTACCATATGAAAGGTCGGATATGGCATCAGTCTTGGTAAATTTGTACTGAAGTCTCCTTTCAGTTCAGAACACAAAACTGTCGCTCCAAAAACAGGGGACCATATGAAAATTTAAATGAAAACGAACTCTAATTTGTATTTGTTCCTTGAATGAATATACTTAGTGACTGGAAATAGATACTGCCAAGACGTGTTCCTGTAATTTAAAATTAAATTACATCCAAATATTCTCAAAACATCCTCAAATCTAACAAAACATCGACTCACTTTCAACTAACGGACAACTTGTCTCACAACCGAAATGGACAAAGAAACGTCATGTGCTTACTATTACTGTTTTCACAGATGAAGAAGAGCTTACAAAAATGAAGGCATGGTATGAATCGGAAAAATCGTCGATTTCAGAAATGAAAGTGAGAAAAAAATCCCGTACATGATTGCGAAAGCCAAATATTTGTAACTATCGAATTTCTTTACACACTTGACAATAATAAAACCGGTTTGTCACATACAGTTTTTTTTATATACACAATAAAGGTTCTAGCATAAATCTTTCTGTTAAATATTAAGTTCAATTATCCATGGATGTTTTGGCGCATACGTTGTGTCCGTTCGAAAATGAGCACCACTGTAAGCGTCAAGGGTAAATGCAACATACGTACATAAATACATACATACATACATACATACATACATACATACGTACGTACGTACGTACGTACATACATACATACATACATACATACATACATACATACATACATACATACATACATACATACGTACGTACGTACATACATACATACATACATACATATATGCTTTCTTGCAAGCTGCACCGCAGATCTGTCAGTTTTACCTCTTTGCTTGCGTTTTAGTGAAAATTCTGTCTTAATATATATAGTCAGGTTACATCTTTTTAAATTATTTGAAATTCTCTGCATTCTTCATTTCTTTGTTACCAAGAGGTTTTTGTTTTGGATATGGTTTCCTCAGAGATGGTAAAATGGTAGCGTTCTCTGGTCTACATGTATTAGTTACAGGCGCGAAGCATTGCGACCTGAAATTCAATATTTTAGCTTATTTGGTATCAAGTTACGTTGTTTAAAATTACGCATTCATTCCCATGTGCTTCTCGAACAATACAATTCTAAAACAATAAATACCGATTGTGCCAAATGTACTTCTAGTTGTTGTTCATTCAGGTATTTAACGTTACAAACATATCTGTGCAATAATACAAATGCATTTTTGCCAAATGGCAATCAGGTATTTAACGTTACAAACATATCTGTGCAATAATACAAATGCATTTTTGCCAAATGGCAATCAGGTATTTAACGTTACAAACATATCTGTGCAATAATACAAATGCATTTTTGCCAAATGGCAATTAGGAATTCGAGCGTGAACATTTTAATTTTCAAAAGAATTTTCAGCGTAGTTCATGCTTGTAGGTTAGTTGACAAAAATAGTTTCGCACTGTTCGTTGTTAGTTTTTACAATTATATATGCACGAGCTTTAAAGTCATGCGACTAATCGCAGATGTAAAAGAATCACTGAAATTGAAATTCAAGTCGTGAAGTTTTGAGAAATAACTTAGACATTCAATATATGCATTGTATGAATAATTTATGACCACATGCATGTCAAGAATGACTTTTATGTAAATATTTTGCATATAATCGGCAAGTATTTTCCATATTTTATGTATTTTTATGCCGCAAAAGAGTGACTGTGTCACGTCTCAGCCAACCTAATTAAATATTTTATTGATAATACATATACCCATATAAAACTTTACGGGAGATAAGCTTTTATCTGACCGCCTGTCTTCATATCTACACGTGTTCTTATAACACTTTTTTTTGGATCAAAACCTGACAACAAATAATACGATCAGATGATGATAATGATGAAGGTGATGATGATGATAATCATCATCATGATAACGACTGTCGTCTCTGTGTCATCACAGTTTTAATATTTCGTTATGGTGATAGTATAGGTACATTGATGGTAAGTATATAAAGTGGATTCACAGCCAATAAACGTCACAATTCATATTCAAAGAGAAAGTCTGTTTAAAAATAAGGAGATGAAACGTGTCATCAAATAGTGAAATTACCATCCTCGAAAGTAGTAGTGCGGTTTTTTGGCAGCAAATATGCAATAAGGAAATAAAACCATATCAAAAGTGGCATTCCGAAATTATTTCCCCATTTGAAAGAATATGCAGAAATAAATGCTAGGCAGGGATTGTTCCACGACAAAATACGTCCGCTAACAAACAAACCTTGGATTGTAATTTCGGTGTGTATTTAAATTGTCCACGTCTAAGTTGAAGAGACTTTCGGTAATTCCAATTTTGAGCACATTTCCAGAATTGTATTTGCACTTTATTCTAACAGGTAATGTGACTAAAGACTCTGAGAATATGGATGACAGGCAGTGACAAGTTTACATATGTACTCATCAAAGTATGTATGCTACTAAAAAATCTTTACTTATATATATATATATATATATATATATATATATATATATATATATGTGTGTGTGTGTGTGAGTACGATATAAATAAATATTAACATTTTTACAATAAATGACCTAATATATGACAACAAACTGACCATATTTATGACAAGGGTTCAGATGTCAAATTTTGCCAAATCGGCTGTCCCCATGATTAAAACCACCTTAAACCGTCTTTTGCATTCCTATGTGCGTGGTGTGTGTGTGTATATATATATACACGAGCTTTTAAGGCGTGTGACTAATCGCAGTTGCAAAATGATGCTATCTGAAATTGAAATTCAAGTCGTAAAATTTAAATTTTTAAGCATTCAAAATATGCATTATGTGAACATTTATGACTACACGCATGAAAAGTATGACTTTTATGCCAAAATGTTGGACAGAATCAGCAAGCATTTTGAATATTTGATTTATTTCATGTCCAAAAAACTTATTAAGTCGCAACACTATCCATTGACTTAGATACTTTATTGCTGATTGATATACCCATATAAAACTTTACAGCAGATAAACTTGTCTGTCACCGACTTTACGGCAGATAAACTTGTCTGTCACCGACTTGTTTATATGTACACTTTTTCCTATAGCACCTTTTCTGGATCAAAACTTGACCACAGAAAATATGGTCGAATTATGACGACGACGACGACGATGATTATGGTGATGATGATGATGATGATGATGATGATGATGATGACGATGATGATGATGATGACGACGACGACGACGATGCTGATGCTGCGATGAAGACGATGATGATGAGTGTCGTCTATCTTTGCGTAGTCATATTTGTAATCTTTTGTTATGGTGATTGCATAGGTACATTGATGGTAAGTAAATATAGTGGTTTCACATACAAAACGAAACACTTCGTACCCAATGAGAAAGTCTGTATATAAATAAGGAGATGAAACACGAGTCATCAAATAGTGAAATTACCATCCTCGAAAGTAGTGGTGCAGAGTTCTGTAGCAAATTTGCAAATAGGGAAATAAAATCATATAAAACGCGGCTTTCCTAAATAACTACTCTATTTAAAAGAATGAGAGAAAAAAAAAATACATATATGATAGTAAGGGAATTTCCCACGACAAATATAGTTTTCTGCAAACAAACAAACCTTGCTGGGATTGTAGTTTCGGTCGGAATTTATTTTTGGCGTTTGATTTAGATACACTTTGGTAATTCTTGTTTTGAATACTATTTTCACAGTTATATCTGCACTTTATTTGAACGAGCAATGTGTGACTCAAGACATTGAGAAGATGACTACAGTTTACATAGATTCTATCTTTTACGTACTCATCAGGGTGTTTAATGTTACCTATAACTCCTTACTGTTGTTGTTTCATCGTTGTTTATGGGGCAAATGCCATGTTTCATGTTTGATGGGTGTAACTCACTGTGCAGGTTCTCACCACGTGGCTATTGTCACTTGTCATTAGTAAATGACCGTAGTGATCAGTCAGATAGACTATAAGCGCTAAAGGTCAGTTTCATGTTTCAGTTTCATATTGACTGCAAACACTAAGTCAGGAGATAAATTTGACCCTGTGATCTTTACCATTTTAATACAATAAATTGGGAGAAATAATTAATGTACGTATATAAAAACTGAATTAATGAAACAAAAATGTTTGAAGGAGTAGTGTGGGAGGGTAAATTAGTATGGATCATTGTCGATATCATGGATTTGCAGAAAACTAAGCAACTGAATTATATGAAGATGCCACAGATACAAACTATCAAATCCTCTGCGACTAAAATGGTTTAGAGAGTCACACATTTAACACATTCTGTTACAAAATATATTTCAAATTTACATATGTGCAACACTCCACTTAATATACATTTTGTTACTTGTCCACAGGCTTGTAATATTGAGAACATAATGAAAATTTTAAAAAGTATGAAATGTATCATCCAATTCTTTACAACGGTTTGACTATCGTTGAGTAATCTGACATGAAACTACTGCATCGGATATTGAAAAGAGGATTCAGACCCAAAGATCACCGTAAAAACTTATTTCTGATTTAGATCACTGTATCAAGGCAGATAACATCAACATAGTGCGCATCCAGATTTCTTGTTACATGTTGTATAGGGAGAACCAAATAAGCAGGGTGATTGTAAAATAAACTTTAAATAATAGTGTGTTATGCGACAATATATTTGAATATCTTTTGCAGATGGAATTTCTAACAAAGAGCGAATGACATCAACGGTGCTACGTACAGCAATTTCGTGTTTGACATATCGCGCAGTTGTTGAGGTGCAAATATATTGTTTCAATGTTCTATTATTGCTAGATATCTGTCACACTAGAAATATGAACAAAACTGACAGTTTTAACATTACATCGAGTCATAAATACTTTCAATCTATCTTATGATCTGCGCCATTTTTGAAAAAACCAAGTTGTTAATTTCCCATACACATCTGGTATATAGCAAAAGCAAATTGTATATCACAACCTAGTTACCAATCTTGATGGGGTTTTATGTAGTCTCTCCTTCATATTCTTATATAGAAAATGTCCAAATAGTTTTCCCAGGAGTGATTCTATCGCGAGATATTATTTTCAAAATTCACACATGTGTAACCCAATATTAGTCAGGAGACAAAGATATGATCTTTATGTTTACATTGTAAATTCCACCACTTAGAGGAATTTATTGTCGAGACTATAAAGTAGCATGAAATGAAACCTAAATTATCGTTGACAGCGTTAAATAACCTGTGTACAATTTAGACAACCAATATGGCCATACAACAGTGCACTTAAACTGAAATAAGTTACTTGAGACGCAAATATAATAACATACCAAAAAAAGTCTACAACCCGTTTTTTACTTTAGACCACAGTCAAATAGGTAAAAAAAAAGGAATACTTTTCTGAATGTCTTTATGATAACGATGGCCATGGGCAAAAGTCTGCATTAAATTGGTGGCATGGTCTCTGGCTGACATTTCAGAGAAAGTTCGAAATTTCTAATTTATTTCAGTATAAGCATGCTTGTTTTCTATTAAAGGGCTGTTTAATATGTGGTAAACATTGAATAATAATCTCAATGAGAAAATACCATGATAACAGGATAAAATAATCAAAAGGAAAGCGAAGTAGCAACAGTACCAGTGAAGGCTTAGGCAACAGCATGGGAAGTTGGCATGAGGTGGAGGAGTAATTGTATCCTTGATATTTATTCATACTTGTACCATCCACATACACAATGATTTCTGACACGTCAGGTAATCATCCATTCCAGTTCTAGCCACGTCTTACAATCAGTTTCCAGACTACAAAGAAGATACAACTATGTTCCACATTGTTTAAACCACGTGACCAAATGCTTCACCGACTTTCTGATGGTTTTGCTGCAAATGTGCACACAAAATCAATTATTTCATGGTTACCTGGCGGACTTGGTGACTCTGAATCTGCCCTTACCACCAACAACCCTGAAAAGACGTTCTTGAATATCTGATTTTCGTCCACGACCGGAAAGCCGCGGCTTTTCGTGTAAATCATGTTCACTGTTGTCGCCATTTGCTTTTAATATTTTACACTCGACTTTGATAGCCCATTAGTTTATCCTGCCTATCCAAGTACACATTGTAGTGCGCTGTGGATGTTTCTTATGATCCAGCGAACGGTAAATTGATTTCCAATGTACATTTGGTGTATCGTGGTCTTTGTTCGACTGACAGACCAATCCTCCAACCACTACCAAAACCGCAAATATGTGGAACATTCTGCTGTCTTTGTTAGTGACATTAGTGCAAACCTGTTACAGACTTTGTGACCCTTCTTGAGAACAGCTGAAAAGAAAATTGGTTTTGATTTTAACAATAACGATTATGCTGGCTTGCTAATGCCGATTTTATGTTGAGTAATAAAACACACCTTTGCATTAAACAAAAAAATAAAACCTTCGTCAAAATAACTTTCGCATCAAATTCATTCAAGCTTTCATCATTTCATTGCCATCACTTTTAATTTCGTTTTTGTCAGATTTTTTTTACGTTTGTAAGTCCGTTTATTTTCTTTAAGTTTGACAGTATAGCTTTGTGTGTGTATCATTATCACATACAGGTAGGTACGGTATACTAGAAAGGAATCGATAAGAACCTTATTTTCATTCAATCATGAAAATAACGATCAGGTAAATATATCTTTACATTGGTTGTACGCAGCAACTCTCGTGCACCCTTTTACCTGGTTACATCAGAGCTATTTGCCTAGTTCCATAGCAAAATCGACTTTCTCCTTTAACGGACATAGAAGCTTTGTGTCTTTATATAGTGTGAATGAGTAAAGACAATCCAACGGTAGACGGTTCGAGAAGTGTACATGCACCCATTATGTTCTTTTCATAATTTATCTCAATGTACATATATCCTGAATGTTTCTATCTTTTCCTATGATTATGGTCTAAATGTGCGAATTTTGAAGGGACCAGGCTAGAGTGGGACTGATAGGGCAAACATTTGTGGCATTTGACCTCTCTCTCTCTCTCACTCACACACACACACACACACACACACACACACACACACACACACACACACACACACACACACACACACACACACACACACATAGAGGGACACATATTATTCAAAACAAAGATATGCTGACCAAAGAAGTTTAAAATGATAACTTAATGGGTCTCAGTATTGTTCTTGTCTCAAATTTGTGTCGCCTCTATAAACCAATTCCATAAATGGGTAAACAAAACCCCCTACATACAACTATTCTTAGTGTAGTTTCAGATCCAGCTTAAGAAGTTTATGAATGAATTCGTTTAGAAGAAATGGTGTAGACGATTAAGGAATGCTTCTTATCGGGTACTTGCTGGGCTAGTCGAGGTCACAAGCTTCTTATCGGGTACTTGCAGGGCTAGTCGAGTTCACATCCTTCTTATCGGGTACTTGCAGGGCTAGTCAAGGTCACAAGCGGATCGTGAAGAGGTTTCTTATTGTAAGGCGTGATACTACAGGAGAGAACCTGTTGAAGATAGCGGAGAAGGGCGAGAAGACAAGTCCAAACAAAGGTTTCCGATAATGGAATGTTTATAATGGGATTGTTTTAGAAAAAGTGACGTGAATAAACCTCTTTTAATCAACGGGTATCCTGCGAAAGTTCATGACTAACGCCTGGCGTTCATAAAACCTACCAGAAACACTAACAAAATAAACTTTTGCGTTAAGGGATGTTTGCTTCACAGCTGGCATATATAATCCGAGATATGTGCTATAATCCTCTTTCGACCATACATTGATGATAATTATGATGATGATGATTACGACGACGATGATGACGATAATAATAATAATAATAATAATAATAATAATAAATAAATAAGTAAATAAATAAATGATGCTGATGATAGTAGTGGTAGTAGCAGCAGAAGCAACAATAACAGTAGTAGTTGTAGAGACAATAAGAAAAATAACTTTGCAATATTTCATGAACAGGTATAGAAAATCCCATGTGGTAATATTTTAGCATTCATCTGTAGCTGAGTTTCTAAGATTTGTGATGTATGTATTAAAAATTTACCATCTAATACATTTGTTTTAATGCGTTTTGTTATAGCATATCCTTATACCCATAGTCTGTACTGTAATATCGCATATCCTTATACCCATAATTTGTACTGTGATGACATCGCAAATCCTTATATCCATAATTTGATATGATCTCTCATCCGTTGTTTTGATCTCTCATCCTTTATTTCATTTAGTTTTTTAACCACTTCCTCAAGTTTGCACTGCTTGAACTCGGCCTTATCGATTTTCAAACTCGCATACAAGACGTTAATGTCGGAGATGCAATGTCAGTTATTACTAATACTAATAGATACCAAAATAAGAAAAAAGATACTCCTATTTAAAATATGTTTCATGCAAACAAAAACTAATTATTACCAGAACTGAAACGACAATGTTAAAGGCATATACCTGTGGATGACGGCAGAAATCATTTACAATGAGTGTTTGTCTCATGTCAGATTACTGCCACGTCCAATGCAATCATATTACTTACCATGCAGACATTCGCAAATACGTACATTTCTTACAGTTTTATATGTTGCTGGCATATATCACCTGAAACATATGTTTTAAGTTTAAGCTAAATTATGAAACATTTTTGTTAAAGAAAATGTATCCATTTTTATTTAGGGGATGGTGGTCTTACCATGTTTCAGAAACGTGCCTGCTTGGAATCGAAGAGAGAGATGGCTAAAACTCATTGTTATTTACCTGTCACCTCCAGTTTCCGTTAAGCGGTAAAGCTCAGGTACGATTATATCGATTGTAAATACAATATACTCACCTACTGTATAGCGAATTGAATTTTTAGCTTTGCGTGTTATGTGAATCGATTTGTGAATGTAAATTTTTTCTTGGGAGGAGATGGATTAATATAAGTGCTTTTGAGCACTTTTTGCAAATCCTACTCTTATATTCTACACTTTGTTTATGTAATGCAATATGCGAAATAAATATAGTTTAACTAAGTTGCTCCGTGATCGAAACGTTAGGAAGTCGCGACTGACGTTTTCCAACATTGAGAATGCCTTCATATACAGTGTATCACTATCTCTCCAGACACATTTCTTTCTTTTTTTTATCTGATTTTTAGAAGATGTTTATTTTCTTGACCTTGCCACTGGGTTAATGCTTATGTACAAGCAAGCAGGTTTGTGTATGATTTTAGAGAATATATTCATTCCCACTTCAATTATAAATGCAATTCATGGCTTGAAGTATATGTAATTTAACAGCTTATTAGAGTGTGCAACTTGCCCCATCCCCCCCCCCCCCCCCGATAGTATTACCCTCGTGATCTTCTTAAGCTACTATTTGTTGTGTTGACGATGTTTGCTTTTACACATATCTAATATATTTTCTTACCAGCTAGGTATAGGGACGATATACTCTGACTGTTTGTGGGGGTTATTTATGTTATACTGGTGGGTAAATCTTGCTTTTGATGTCTGACTACAGGTTAACTCGAGTGTGATTAGTGGTTTTGATATGAATAACATGTCCTTGGACTCTATAACCTCATTGACTAGAGGTTGATCTGTACTCGCGGAAGGTCAAGGTGAAGTTTTAAAATTGTGCAACAGGTCTTTATTCATTCATTAGTAATTCGTTAGTGCAGATAAAATGAAAGTAGTTGTGCCGTATTATTACTTAGGTACCTCTATCAACCGACAGACTATTGTAGCTCAAACAGTTCCTTTGCATGTCTGTATTGGAGGTTTTTTTGTGACTATCGTATTCAGTAAATGTTTGTCCATTATGTTTTACCTGAACAAACTTACCTATAAAACTATATAACACACATGCAGTATGATATTTAATCTTCTTGAATCTCTAGTAATGACATAGTTTACATTTCAGTCATGCCCCACCTCATTTTTACTTGTTTCAAAGGTAGATCACACGCCTTTGTACTTTTAAATATCTATCACATCACCTTTTAGTGTAACTCTCCAAAACTGATCGTTCGCAGAATTTTAAAATTATATTTGTCGCTACGCCCGTTGGTATAATACATGATAAGTGTGTAGAAAAAAACCTACAACAAAGTTAAAATGTAGGTCATTACATACACAGAGAAATTACTAGTATTTACGTTACATTACTACTCAATGCTTCTCAGTTCAAATCGCAGCAATTAGTGCACTGTACCAGACTTTACCTAAACTTGTGTAACTTACTGCGAATCAAGTGCGAGGGTAACAATATTACCTTGTCGGTATTTGATTTCAAGCCAATAACTTTTTCAGAACAGGTGGATTCAAAAAGTTGTTTACCTCGGGTTAGCATTTATCAATTACAGGTATCTTTATTATCATATTAGCAAAATGCTACTTTCGAGCACTGACTTATATGCACGTTAACGTATGCAAATTTTAGCGCTTCCGAGGTAATGCGCTGCACCTCTTTTCGGATAAAAAATAACATAGGAGTAGAGTAGAAAAGTACTACTTGACAGGAAAGTGAACTTTACATCTGACTCCACGAGACCTTAAAAAGGAAGTAAAGTGAACTGTTATGATAGAATTCTGAAGAAATTTTATAACTCAAATTTTTATCATTCAAATTTTATAATTCTTTAATCGATGAATTTTTAAGGAATTTATATAAAGAGTAAGTTTTCTTTTATAATTCAAATGTTTATAATTCCTAATAAAACAGAATTTTTAGCGCTTGAGTTCTCTAAAACATTATAGTACAAAAGTGTACAGCATTGATATTTTACGGTAGGAGTGAGATTTTTCTGACAATACACAGGTGGGATTATTGTAAAGGCAAAATGCTGATGGTAGCAAAAATTCTTTCACGTCTACGTAATTTAACACCTTCACCTGACCAGCTCAGCAATCTTCGTATGAGGGGCGTAGTTCAACTAACCTGTAGCCATTTTTGGAAAGGGGAATACGTTGTATGAGAGTCTCGTGGAAATCTCGTGGTCCGAGACCCCGAGCCCTGAACTCATAACCTTATATAGAAAGAGGTGTGCATTCCTTGACCAAGAATTGGATATAGGGCACTGCGCGCCTTGAGAAAATAGTTGCTACGTCTCTTCTCATATGAAGTGTTGCTTGTGCTTGCAGCCTCCTTTGTAGTACGAACCCGGTACCCCTCTCGCACCCCAGCGATGTAACCAACAAACATCGCAAGGAGTGACACCTCCGCAAGGGAGGCCGCAAAGACATCTTGCTGGACGAACTTTTCATAATACATGTGGCCCAAAGAAAAACTTTCCAAATAGGTGGCGATGATACAAACTCTTTCATAATAAGTAGTGAAGTGGTGACAATGTTAAAATTCTTTTCATAATAGAACTTGTTTAATAAAATAAAAGCGTCTTTGACTTTAGCAATTTTAGTAGTCAGTGGTTGAGAAAATTGCACCTAATATTTGGGACGTGACACATCGATTCAGATGATGTCACAGTATGTTGCGTACGCCTTCGATTATGTACATACAGTCGACAAAGAAACCATTGATATAACAAAGAAGATCGTATCTAGGCCCCTAAAAGAGATGGACACACACAGCCAACAACGTCAATCACTAACTGCTAGTTCATTATCCAAACATTTATGTCCATGATATCATATCATACACACACACACACAATATATATATATATATAACAACAACAAAAACCACAAGGATGAAGATTGTTTATTCATTTATTTTATGTTACCACCAAACTGTTCAATACTTTTTATAAAGCACGGTTTAGCTACTTAAAGCATGAGTCAGATTGGTGGGGTTATCACTCATTTTTCTCACCAAGTTGACCTAGTTTGCATATTGAACACATCAATCAAATTGCATTGACAAAAGAAAATACAGAGTAAGTGAGAAATTAGGTATATGGACATAAAATACATTGGATAATATGCAATATAGTCAAAAAAAGCAAATTTCCAGAAAGAAAAAAACAAAACAAAACAAATATGGTAGTAAATAATTTGATGCAGATGTAATACAATCATAAAAATATGGTCGGTTAACAGTTCTCCTCCTTTATGTCTTCTTTACTGGATTTTGGAGAAAAAGGTTAAAGTAAAATCAGATATTATTTGTATGCCTTATCATATAAAGATAAAGTTAAACTTTTACTGCATTCTGCTTTTCAGCATTTTGAGGAAAGCACCGGCCCAAATCTTGACAGAGTTACCAGTCCCTGGGCAAGAAAAACCATCCTTTTGTATCGGTGCTAATTGAATTTAATTGAATGAAGGCAGAACTAGATCCAAGTGTGTTAGTTTTCGAGGAATTGTTACTATTTGTATTTTCTGGGTAATTTCCCAATTAAAATAATAATAAATAACTTTCCAGTTCAAGTTCACATCTAGGAAATCTAGATCAAACTTTGGATAGTTCTAGAAATCCCAAACAGCTCATAGAACCTTCCGAATTTGTTCTCATTTTTAGAATGACAAAATGTCTCAGCATTAAGTTTGCAACCGCTCATACAATCTAAGATTGTAAACACTTTTCCCTATGCTGAAGCCTCTAATGACCCAAAGGGTCACGTGCTATTAGTGGCGGGAGCCTTTATGCCGTGATATAAATACACTATAACAAAGTTTGGATTGCTTTATGGAAGAAAAAAAAAATAATGATAAAAATAAATAAACGCTCTCGCTTTGCGCTCTCGTGTTTATTTTGTTTCTTAGAACACCCCAAACTATGCTCTTTCCAACGGCCATTGTGTTGTATCTTGTATATCTCAGGCGAAATTCGAAGTTAATAACCAGGGTTTGTGGCAGATATTATTACCCCCCCCCCCCTCTCTCTCTCTCTCTCTCTCAAGTTTGAATAAATATTATTCATCACAAAACTTATATTGCCTATTTTGACCAATTCCGCTGATAACGTTAGTCGGGGCTTTAAAAAGAAATTTTATATATTTTTCTTGTTCGAATCTCGCAAATAAAAGCTGCGAGTGGGTTACTGGAAATTGGCATAGCACAAATACCCATTAAGATAAAAATATAAACTTGAGTTTTCTGCAGTTATGATTGATATATGACCTAGTTTTCCCCACTCCTTACAGTAAATTATAGTAAATATTTGAGCTGGACGTTGACCGATACATTTTCACACAGTTGTATTTACAGGAACAAAATTAGAGGGTCAACATTATATTTTGCACAATTTTGCTCTGTAATCAGAGGTGAGGACTATAGTGTGTTAGTAGGTCAGTACACTAGAATGCTTAGCCATGTAGTCATTTTAAATTTGGTTATGATAGAGTTTCTTACTATTAAAGAAATGTATACAATGTTGGACTTAGGAACTTGATGGAGTTAATGTACTTCCACGCTCTCATTGTTGCAAACGTAATACAGTAGGCAAATTTGAACCCAAGAACTTTGAAATATATTTTGTACCGTAGATGTTATTGTCTGTACTGCTTATATGTATGTATATATATATATATATATATATATATATATATATATATATATATATATATATATATATATATATATATGATTGTTGCTTTTCTTCACGTAATGTATCTATTAAATAAAGTGATGGTGAGGAAAAATAAATATATGGAAATATCGCTATAATTCTGATTTTTAGACAAGTTATTCCTCGTTCTAACAGTTCTTTTTCTTAAAAACAGACACGGAGAATTGCGTGTAGTTGTAAATATTATAAATTAATAAGTCGTGCGTAAAAATGGACGCTGAAGTCGCCAATCAGTTTCATTTAGACTTTCTTATCTCATGTACCAACACTCTTTCTCTTTTGTACTTCCACTATAAGAATATGCATGCGTATTTTAGGATGATTATACCTTCCTTGAGTCTCATCAAATAGGAAAGCTTTGACTGAATGTAACAAGAATAATAACTGGTCTTCAAATGTTTGCAAGTAGAAAATCTCTCTATGAATAAAACAGGGTGGAAACCACTCTATGTAAGACGGAAAAAGCAGAAATATTAATAACTTACTGATTGCGAGGAGAGGCCAAACTAATTTGTCAGAATGTGTGCCTGATCCCCTTGCTTTGTAAAAAGGTAACAAAAATGTTTCAACAAAACTATGATTCACAGTTGATCTACATGTATAAAGTAAAACTATGATTCACAGATGATCTACATGTATAAAGTAAAACTATGATTCACAGTTGATCTACATGTATAAAGTAAAACTATGATTCACATATGATCTACATGTATAAAGTAAAACTATGATTCACAGATGATCTACATGTATAAAGTAAAACTATAATTCACAGTTGACATACATGTATAAAGTAAAACTATGATTCACAGTTGATCTACATGTATAAAGTAAGACCATCGGGTTGAAGAGAATGGTCACTGTTTGAAGGAAAATTATCTTCGCTGTATCGCTCGTGGTTGTTGAGAAGAAATGATGACTGTGAATGACACAGAGTGTACTTTTCTTTTAAAGTATAGAAAAGTATTGCTCTCGTGGACACATTTGCAGTCCCATTCACGATACTGTCAAAAAGCAACTTCAGGGATTGAGGTTAACCATTGTACACATATTTCCTACTCATTGAGGTTAACCATTGTACACATATTCCTACACATTGAGGTTAACCATGGAACACATATTTCTACGCATTGAGGTTAACCATTGTACACATATTCCTACTCATTGAGGTTAACCATGGTATACATATTCCTACGCATAAATAATAATATAAAAGTAAGAGCAACAATTCATGTATTCAATATCGAAAGTAAAAAGTATGTTTATTTTTTCACATTATCATATATGTTGTTTATGACTTGTAATTATTTACATGAATTGGTTTGCAATTTTCAATGTTTATTCATCTTAACATTCTTGATGCATTTAAAAACAATCAAACAAAAATACAGCATCAGATAACTTCAATAAATACATACAAGAGAGATAAATATGATAAGGGCAGACATGTCGTTACACTTGCGTCCATGTCCCTGGGTTTGAGTCAACATTCTAGACCCTGACATGCCAGTAAAACTATAAAAGAAGGAAAAACGCTTTCTCTAGGTCTGGACTAAGTAAAGTGTAAGTGTACCCCGTTTTTTTTTTTTTTTTTTGGGGGGGGGGGGAAACATTCCTGTCTCAAAACTGGTCCAGGTAACTGGCCATGAGCACCTGTTGACAACGTACCGTAGCTCAGTATTTGTCCTCTGTCCAAGTGAAGATCAACCACACTATTTTAATTAGACGTATGTAACGCTCTAATTACTTTCTTATGTTGTATATCACGATGATAATATACTATTTAGGGCGAGGTTTAATGATCTACCATACGTAAAGGGACTAAAGTACACATCACTTTTGTAATAAATTACATGCTAGCACAATATACCTTTACAAAGCTATTTAATTCATAGAGTGATATAGCACTTTTATATTGCACCCCACCTACAGGTAGAAGTTGTATGATTGTATTAATAGAAAGCACTTAATATCACTTAATTCACATGGTCCTCGTTTAAAAGACTACTTTGAAATATCATAAACTTTAGCATAAACACTTTAATACCATGATATTGACTGTGGATTCCACTGCATCGAAATTTCAGCAATGAGTAAATTTCTGATTAAGTTATTACTCACGCTTAGATATTTGTTTGTTGTTGTTTGTTGTTGTTTGTTTGTTTGTTGTTGTTTGTTGTTTTTATAAAACAAGAGATGCTGAAAGAAAATCAATCTAATCTGGTATCTTCAATTGCGGTACTCCTAAGTCCTTACCTCATAGGTAAAATCTCCCTAAATCTCCCGATAATGTATCTCTTTGTTAGCTGGGAAGCTGAAAAAAAAGTGGCGTTTATTTCCAACATGTGTTCTCTCATCTGTTTCGCTCTAGGGCTTTCTATTTTTTTTAAATTTCAACAGTTTGTAGGTTTTAGTGCTGGTATTTTGTACCATCAAAATATGAATACAGCAGATCCAAAGAATATTATCCCTTAAAACCAATGAGGATCCTGCCTGTCATCTCAAGCAATATGAATATACACAAGAAAAAGGTTAATCTTAAGTATGCACACCAGTATTTATTTTAGTGCACCATTGACTCATTCTCCAGCAAAGTTACAGAGATAAAAATAAACTAAAATATGGTTCTTATCAGAATTATAGCCCTATATCAATCTGAATGAAACCATTAGTTACCCTTTTTGTGAAAATGAATTGACCTTTCTGCACTAAGACATGCACCAAATAGCGCGTTGAATAAACATGCCATCAATTTTGCAAATTATCATTTATCACATTCAGTGAGCAAAAGAGACTATCAATGAATCTTCATCCTTTGTTGCAATGTTGTTGTTTCTTATGTGAAAGTGAGCTTTGATTAAAACGATAACATCTGGATCCAAAGAAGTGAAAATCTGTTGCAATTTTAGGCAATCTTGCTTATATTGCGTTGAAGTTCGTTTAAAGCAGATAATACAGGTTCAAATCCACGCGTTGAATAAACAATGGAATCCCTCTTTAAAGCCATGTTGTTGATTTATTCGAAGTGCTTTCAAACATTTCGTACAACTGAAAACCGAAATATTATAAAATCGAACTAACGATTAATATTCTTGGTCACAAACTTGTTATTAATGATGTTCAGAGCACGATCTTCTGCTATTCAAAGCTTGCCGAAATCTTTGGCATAATTTTATCGTTGAAATATATTTTTACAAATGAATGAACTTCAACTATCTCTCTCTCTCTCTCTCTCTCTCTCTCTCTCTCTCTCTCTCTCTCTCTCTCTCTCTCTTTGAGACAAAGATAGTTACGCTATTGAAACTGCGGTATGTATACACTTTTAATGCCGTAATAAATGGTACCAAAAAATGACCAAACATGTCTTGTTGAGCATGATACCTAAAACGCTGTAACTTAATGACCGTTTCTAATGAACTGTTTAGATATCACGACTCGAACTGTTAAGGTATCACGACTCGAACTGTTAAGGTATCACGACTCGAACTGTTAAGGTATCACGACTCGAACTGTTTAGGTATCACGACTCGAACTGTTTAGGTATCAAGACTCGAACTGTTTAGGTATCACGACTCGAATTCCAAGATAATACATATGGTTCTGAATCGAAATATATAAAAAAAAGATTGTGTTTTTAAGCACAACGCAACTAGCAGAGACTTGTAAGCGTGTCATGTATGCTGTATTATATTGTAAGATATTATATGTTTTGGGGAAATTAGGGGATATTAGCTCGGGAATCATTATCAAATGCTTTACAAATTAGAAAAGAAACGAATTATTTCATTTAAAGGTATTTCCAACCATATAAGCATTTAGTCTAAACGGAATATCGATTCATGTTAATACAAATACTGCCAGGAGATCAAGTCTCGCCACGTACCAATTGTCTCATAGTGCTAAAATCTTGCGACCGGACGCTAATTTTCATATTACCCAAACAGTAAAAAATCATGTGCAAGAAAATGTTTAGCGATGGCAATTAAGATATTTGGATATTATCTTTAAAGAAAAAACGTATTCATTTTAAACCTCTCTTCCGGTATTATTCTGATCGATCGATCCGGAAAAGAGTCATCACGATGGCGCAAATGCACAAAGTTAAAATTTGAATAAGGTGAATGAATTTGTTCAAACAATATCATTTCACGAATAAGAGACGAACTTGTTTAGGCAAATCAATCTATTGTTTCCGTTAACACACTACTGTGTTTCAAGGAATGAAAATGAAGGGAGGGAAGTACAAGCCAAGAAACTCAAATTTCGGCAAGAAATAAAGAAATAAAAGGAAGAAAAAACAAATTTAGAAATAAAGAAATAAAAGGAAGAAAAAAGAAGAGCAATCTCAATCCAAATTCTTTTTCCAAATTCTTTTGTTTTGTTTTTTGAAATGGAAATATCCAATAGACCAATAAAAGGGAAATACCCAATACACCAATAATAGGGAAATACCCAACAGACCAATAAAAGGGAAATACCCAATACACCAATAAAGGGGAAATACCCAATACACCAATAAAAGGGAAGGACATGGTTCACTAACATAAAAGCCATTGATTTTAAACATTATGAGAGGACACCTCTAAAGCTCTAACTAGCTAAATATGCTGAGATGGGACTCAAGGGTGCCAACAAATAAATGGCCTTGAAGATAAGAGTCAATGATACATTACTATTTCCGTGCACAAGATAAGAGTCAATGATACATTACTATTTCCGTGCACAAGATAAGAGTCAATGATACATTACTATTTCCGTGCACAAGATACTTGTGAAAATTCTGGAGTAATAAAATAGTGCATACGGCTTCCGTGCTAAAGATGCTATATCCAGTTTTGGAAAACAATATTTACCTCCTCCAGAAAAAGTACTTGCAATTCGAGGGCACGGCCAGGGGATCACACATAGGAATGATACATGCAAGTATGTACATGAGCGAATGGAAAGAAAAATTGTTTTAACGATCCAAAAAACTACCAAAAGACATAATTTGCATTTTTATGCACGATACTTCTAGTGTTTGGGGCCATTCTGTTTGGTCATAAAATAGTAAACAATAAGCAGAACACACCATTTAAAACATTAGATGTAGGAATTTTTTTTTAAAGTTACTGTCCTGAATTATTAGAAAATTGTGAAACTTCTGTTTTTTTTCGATGTAGGAAAACTGCTTAACCGTCTGTAGTGTTCATCGCACTGAATGAATGGAAAATATCCATGCAAATTGACTCCTTCCGCCTTGAAATATATTGTCTAATAAAACTAAAATCTATGTTTGTTTGTTTGTTTGTTTTTTTTTGTTTTTTTTTTTTTATTTTTACTAGATATTAAGAAATACTTCACGAGTAAAGCGGAAATATATTTTATTGTTACACGTGGCTTCGTCACTCGATACAACAGTTTCCATTTCACCCATGTAATATTTCCTCATAACTACTCCCCCCAAATGTATATATATATATTCTTCATCAATTGAGACCCCGGGTACTAAATGAAGTAGTACTCGTCTAACTCATGTACTATTTTACTGTCGCTAGGTTATGTTACCTTGTAATACCGAATGAAATAAACGAATGATTTGGTCAGTCGGCAAAAAATTACGTCACGGCAAGACTATGAAGCCATAATTATGTGCTACAATGATGCTACTGTGCTAATCTCTGTTACGGCATTTACCGATGTTGGTTTCTCACTTCCTTGCAATAAAGATAGCTACGTTGAAACAAATGTATGGAAAAAAAACATTTTATAAATTAAATAACATAATAGACGATGGTTATCTTGTTTAAACCGGCTTGGACTGTTCGGACTCACTTCAGGAACTAGCTTTAGATAGTCTGACGTTATTGCAAGTGTTGGCTGTTATGATGTCATTATGCCGGCGGTACGGCTTGCCTTTGCCTTTGTCGGATTTGTGATTGAAATTCTTTTGTTGTGGTTTGTTCAGTATAATAAAATTATTGGAATCTTGTTTGAGAGATTTCTATGCATTATACTTTTTAAAAATTCAGCCTGTGTCTTACAGTGCTAAAACTACAACTTTGCAACTTATAGAACCCTAAAAACATAGTCTCTCTCTCTCTCTCTCTCTCTCTCTCTCTCTCTCTCTCTCTATATATATATATATATATATATATATATATATATATATATATATATATATATATATATATATAGTCATGCTTAAGACCCGTGCGCAGATCGTTGCGACAACGTTTACCCATCTATATTATCACAGGAAATTATTATTATTATTATTATTATTATTATTATTATTATTATTATTATCTTTTTAAAATATATCTCCCCCAAACACACACACACATTCTCATGACATTTGTTTTTCTACCTTATCCACTCTTAACCTTTAATTGTTTAGTACATATTGTATTTTTTGGTATTAAATGTCGTTGATTCTTTAGCCTTGAATTAGGTAGACACAATTTGCTTCTCCGTACGAATCACACGCATTTACGAGAATCAACCTATAATGAATGATTTTTTTTCTAAACGTCGGCTATGCTGACCCCAACAGACATTTGATTTACTTATTCTTTTTTAAAAAAAATTTTAAAATTTTTTATTTGTGTACTTCCAGATTTACCCTGTCGTTCAAACATGCAAATAGTTCAGGTTTTCTCTCAGATTTTTTGTTACGTCTTTGTTTAGCTTGATACATATGGAAACTGTTTTGTAACTGCGTAGATACCAACTTTTGTGTCAATCTATATTGCCGCAGCCTTTTTACAACTCTTCAATTTCCTGTCTCATTAAAACTCGTGCATTTACGTTTAATAGTGTATCAGATTAATATTTTTTCAGTTATTTGTTACTGATGTAAATGTTGCTGATGTAAATGTTGCTGATGTAAACCTATTTTGCTTCTCATATATATAAGTGTCACTACCTCGACATTTTCAATTTACGCGCAGGAGATCCGAATGCTACTGTCATATAATTGGACTCTGTAAGCTTAGCCTATCCAGTAGTTTTGGCGCTGCTAAATCTGTTGCAATATCCACCAAGGTAGCTGCGTAGTGACCTGCATAAAAAAAAGTTTGAAGGACACTCATGCAGCCAATGGTCTTCGTAAAAAAGTAAAACATGGGATGACCTATTTACCTACTTAATGATGTGTCTCCTATTAATTCTGGCGCTGTGGCATCATGCCATGATTCTGACATTGCATTCTTATGATTACAACGCAGAATGCTCTCAATGATGAATCGGATCGGTGGTGATATGTACAAAGATTCCTTTGTCATTCAACATTTACGTGCCAAAAAAGCATGTCACAAAACATGTACTCTAAAAATTCGACAACAAAGTCGAGGCTTACTTTTATCATTAGTAATGTTTTATTTGGTTTAATTTAGAGAACGACTTGCTTTAGAGGTAAGCGTATTTTGGAGCAGAAATATAAGTAGATCGTCGAATAAAATGGTTGGTGGTGTACTTCAAATTACTGACGTATATCAGAAGAATTCGGATCTGAACACAAATACTATGCAATATGGCATTGACTGGGTGTGCCTGTTTTATCCTAATTGATACACGATATTAAGTTTAGAATATTTGAGTCTCTTCCATGAAGACAAAGTTCGCTCCCTCTCTCTCTCTCTCTCTCTCTCTCTCTCTCTCTCTCTCTCTCTCTTGCGTCCCACCACGTGCATACACATGTGAACACAAAATATGAAATAAATATATTAGACGGTTTATTTCGAGGATGGCTCACATTCGAGACTTAAACTGAAAATAATCTGTATTTACCGACTTAAACACAAGGTTTCTCGGCGAATGGTATAACATTACGAAAATATGCATGTCACTGTGACATTAACTAGAATTGATACATCATAATATAGATAAGTAATTATCTGATTTATTACGCATGTTAGCAAAACGCTGTAGAAATCAGACGCCTTAAGTTCAAGTCAGGTTTATGTTCGATGCCGCCTTAATTTCGAATTTTATGGTATATTACCGCTAAATATTTTAGAGTGGAACTATGGTAACTGTGCAAATAGGTTCGGCAACAGTTAACTGTACGAAAAATGACACACATACACCTGCAAGCAAAAAGTAAATACACAGAATTAGCATGGAAGCACTATTGCGTAAGCTATAGGAGACTAAAAATATGACAATTTGACCATAGTTACACCTATCTACCATCAATGTACGATGGCCATTGGACCTTATAGTCAAGGAAATGTCATGCAGAATTTAGTTCAAAAGAATTTACCTTGTAACTGAGCTTCCAGCATTCTTTGGCAAATGATCCTCAGCAAGTCGACAGTCATGTACAAATCTTATGGACCATACTCTGCTGAACATAATGCGTTTGGTTACCAATGGTTTATTTAGAATATAGGTTTTAAGCCTGTAACAGTATGTAACTTGCAAATATATATAAAATTCTTATCGGTCTGTAATAACTCCATAAAGAAAACTGAAGTAATACGTCAATTACTAACGATTTGGGCATATAGGGCTCATTCTATTAAAGGACATGTTGGGGATAACACGATTTATAACTACATGAATAGATAGATATATAAATAGATAGATAGATTTTAAAAAAAGCAAACTCTCTTTGGGTTAGAAGGGACTTAAGACATTGTTAATAGCAGGCTTTCAAATAGAGAGAGGTTGCTGTGTTGTCTTTAGTCATTTTCTTGTTGCATAAATCATCTAATTTACCAAGAAACTCTTATATTAGACAATGAATTTCAACAAATTCGATAATTTACTCTATTTGTAATAGATGAAATCATTAATGCATCAAAGATTATGAGTGTTATGTTATTTTGTTTTTGTAGGTGAACCCGGGGATCAGCTGGGGAAAAATTTCGCTTATTTATTTTTTTATTTGTTCGAAGTACTCGAAGAAAACCAGAAAACTTGGATGTTCTTTTCTGCACCTCTCATAACTCTTTCATCAGTGATTGAATGCTTTCATGTCACATTGTCGTCATCGTGCAACCAGATTTTTCTTGTTCTTTTCTTTTCTTTGTTTCATCTTTAGAAAACGAGGGCAGCAATTTTACATAAATTATTTACAAGTTCTTGGGTAATTTATTAAAAGTACCTGACAATGAATGTTTTTTATTCTCTAAAACACAAGTTCAGTTGAAGCCACGTACTGAGAAATAGTTTTTTCTTGAATTTGTCGCAGTTTTCAATCCCAGAGTCCACATTTTCCTTTTGAGTACATCCATGGCTAAGAAACTCTATGCTCCACCGTCAGCTAGCGCCAAAGAAGATTGTTTTGGAATAATTGACTGCCTTACAATTTAGCCCTCCTAGAAGTGGGCCGATTGAAATGATACTACTCACAGAGTTCAAGGCACTATTTTAATAACCATGTAGTCTGAAACGACAGTGCTATTTCATTAAGTTTAAGAACCGGTCGCATCAAAGAACAGCGTGTGGCGTCACTATAGTTTATGAACTCAACTTACGACTTCAACTAGCCTCACTGTTTCAAATTTTAGATCAGAAAGTAATAAACAGAAAGTTCCTGATCTTTTTTAATAAAGCCAAGTAATAAGACCTACATAGGATATAAAACATTCTAAGCATAAATACGATGCCCGCTAAGTAATGAATTAATCAGTATAATTATAAAGTACTTTATTGTATATAATTGTAATTATAGACTTTCCATCTCTCTATGGTGTTTTACATTCCAAAAGAGAAGACACTGAATATATTCAATTTATTCTGACTTAAAACCTATCGTTCCATGGGAAAAAGTAAATCCTTCTGTTTAATAGACATTTTGTATAGCAGCCATAAATCAACGACTATGCGATATAACTAGTATACAATGTGATATAACTAGTATACAATGTGATATAACTAGTATACAATGTTATTTTGTTTATAAAATTGTACTTTCAGTAGAACCATCCCTTAAAACCTATCGTTATATTTTTACATAAGACTTGTATCTAAAAACAACACCAACATTTCTTGTTAGTCAATTATAAAACATATTATTATACTAAAGACACTACCTAAATATCATCAACATTGTCTTAAAAATTTGCATTCTTACAACATGTTCTTGGAATAATAGGGGACAAAATATCACGACAGTATTAGCATTAAATTCAAATCTAAATCCATCCTCCAAAGTACATCTTTTAATCATTCCTAAAATGATCGAGACAAAAGTAGACATTAATTTTCCTAAACATGTACCAAGAAACAGAGCAAGAAAATAGCGTATCTTTTATAATTCCATTTGATCTTAGACTTGAAATCCCTACTAAGTAGACCTAGTTTTCAATCCTTTAGACCCGTAGAGTATATTACGCTAAAACTAGCTGAAACTAGATTTTGGTGTTATACAAAGAATTAAATGTTTATTTACCATTCACAGAGTATTATTTATTAAAAACGAGCATGATCGATGTCCTATTTTACGTCAACCCGAAATTAATGAAGGATGGTAGATGGGCAGTTTGCACATCACAATTGCCCAATAATGGGAGATTAAGAAAGCTATTTCATTACTTCCATGATATTTCTTGCTAGGACGTCAGCGAACGTAATTTGTTTACATGAAATACTACTGCTGTGTTAAGTGTTGATGAACTAAACAAGGCAACGGTCGTAAAAACAAGTCAATTTCTTTCTAGAGGCAGAGCTCAAAATAATATAGTTAGATCAATTTACAGTTGTATTACGACGCAGAAAAATAAGATGTTCGGGTGTCAGTGAAAGTATATGTGTACTGAAACCAAATGTCAAGGTGTTTACTTGTTTGTGTATACAATTAAATGAGCTTGGAGCGATCGGCTTATAAAGAAGATCGTGAAAAGCTGTCTGCAATTAATTCTGGAATCGATTGATTTCCATGGCAAGTAATTATTACAAATGAGCAAAATATTGGTATGCAAAACACTTTGGGAAAGCAGATTTGAGCGTGTGGAAACGGGCAGCTCTATAATCAGAGCTGTCTGTAGGCCTTTGACAATAGGGACCCTGGACCATCAGTCTGCAGAAATTAGGGATCTGAAAGGAAAACTGGGGGTCCAATTGAGAAAGGAGGGTGTCCATAAATTGGCCTAAAATAATTACATTAAGGTCAAATCAATAACTTTGTTACAGCAAATCTTATTGACGATAACAGTTACTATCTTTTGGCTTCATTTAATTGTTCGCTTTATATTTTTCACATTTGAATATGAGAATTCGATATTTTTCTATAGAATCTGTTGGGGATGAGATAATGTATAGCTTCATAACACAGAGGTCCAGAGCTAGTTATTGAAGATCTACAGGATGCACAGTCTTAAAACATTGGGGTCAAATACTAGCATCAGAAGTTCCAGAATAAGCTGGATGCGCTTACAGACATCGGATAACATCCTTGACATGTCGTGTATGATCAACACGATTACTCACGTCTAGTATGCGATCTTCAATAGCAAAGTAAAAAGATTGCAGCAAGAAAAAAAGTTAATGTCTTTCATCCAATCAGAGTTACAATATATTTCTTACTTCCTGTAATCCAAATTGTAGATATTGAAACATTAAACATTAAAACGCTCTCAGTTTCTCGCTCTTTTGAAATTCAGCCACGACGCAAAAAATAAGTTGTTTTATTCGTCATTAAAGCACACTCAGTCACAAAACCACGGTTTAAATATCAAAAACATCGAACAACGGAGTTCTTGACAGAAAAACAGAAGTCAGAGACAGGTGTCAGACACAGGACTGTCATTTTAAATAAAAAAAAAATTCTGTTTGGTTTTTATATCAAGTATAACAGAATAGACACACTCAAATTTTCTGCTTAATCTGAAATGTTTGAAAATAAAATCCGTGCAAAAATCAGTGAAACGAATATAACACATCTAGAAGGAGATACTTAGCTGCATTTAACAGTTACCATGCCAGCTTTTATAATTACGTTTACTTTTCTCTGCCTCCACCCTCATCCACAATTTAAATTTTATTGTTGTTGTTTCCAGGCAATATGTTACACAGAGAAATGACTCCCACAGGAGAGTGCTAAAAAAAAAAGGGGGGGGGGGAGAGACTGCTACGACCTATCACTGATAAATCAAGCACTAAATGCCATTGTCCATGGTGGGTTTTGATAACAATTAAAATTGCTTTTGAATTAAATTGTACTTTCCCACCTTCGTTGAATATTTTATAAACATACATGGTGTTGCACCAAGAACCCATTTACAAAAGTAATAGAGAATATTTACATGATAATTTAATAATGTGTTACATGCAATATCTAATACGTTCTTATTCCAATACAAATAACCGAGTCTATAAAATCTGTATTAATGTGTTACATGCAATACCTAATACGTTCTTATTCCAATGCAAATAACCGAGTCTATAAAATCTGTTATAATGTGTTACATGCAATACCTACTACGTTCTTATTCCAATGCAAATAACCGAGTCTATAAAATCTGTAAATGATAGTCCCTCCGCTAGATGCACATTACCAGGAAAAATATCTAAATGAGCGAGAAAATGTGTCATGCCAATATTGTCTGCTGGACGAGTGGAATAGAGGACACAGTGACCTTGATAATAACTAGGGTCTGCCCAACTTCGAGGACTAGCGTGACCATCTTACTGGACTGCTAAAAATGGTTATACGGTTAGGTCTTTCAATTTAGAATTGACCTATCTCTTGCACATTTGAAACAAAAAATACATATGTCGGCAGATTTGATCGCACGAGAGAGAGAGAGAGGGGGTGGGGTGGTGGTGGTGGTGGTTCGATTATAGATAATAATTGGTATCTGTTAGTAAGTTTTACGTGATGTTGTTATGATTGTTTCTTCAGTTCAATCATGCAAAGTTCTTAACAAATATCTGATTTATTCTTAAAAAGCTTTAGGTTTGCTTAAATGTAAGGTTTTTACTTACGAGAGAATTCAAAATTTAAAGGTTTTTGGAAGCCTTTAGAAGCGATTAATTTCCGGTATTTATCAGTCTAAACGTTGGTCATTAAATGAAATAAAACTAAGACGAATCAATTACCCCACAATGACACTAGTGTGTTGCGGAAACATAGTTAAGAAAGAAATTATAATCTGAACTTCTGCATTTATTTCTCAGCTTTGCGTGAATAATTGACATTTTGTTTGCCAATTATATAGTATTTGGGAGATAGGTTTGGTAAAAGAGTAAATTCTTCTCAGAAGGTTGCTAAATCATCATGCAAGTTATTCAAAATTGCGAAATCAGATGGGAAGTTCTGATGTACATTAACGAGGGTATTAAGTCTAGATTATTTCTTAAATCGAATGGAATAGTTCTTTTTGAAAGTGGAAATAAGGAAAGCTGGTGATGACGCAACAGTATTAAACCCCCGTAACATCTGGTGTAAATGTTTCAGGTATATATATATATATATATATATATATATATATATATATATATATATATATATATATATATATATATATGAACCCTTTGCCTAATTGATTTGAAAGCAATGAAATGTTGAAACACACCATCACATTTACTGGGGATATTTTTGACATTCGTTTTTACCTAGATATTTTGAATTAATGGAGAAAATAAATATTTGTTTTACATCTTTTTGTGCACTGTTTAACTTATCTACAAGAAGATATTCATAATGTTATCAGATTTACTATTTTTGCAAGGTTATTTTAGTGCTTTTTAATCAATTTGTTTTCTGTCATTGTAATGGTAGTGGTTTTTTTCCTTTTTTTAAATATCCGTTGTGTTTATGGGAGATACGAACGTTTTTAATTCGCGATAGGTAGAAGATCTCTCTAGTGCTAAGTAATTGTTCTGATTCAGCGCTGAGTTTTGTTCTTTACATGTCTATGAAAACCTCCTTCTTTCTCACTCTTTCTGCATTAATTTTACTGCTATCGACAGCACGTAAAATAACATATATGCACGGAAGTTAGATAGATGGTTAATAGTTGTGTTTACACAGTTACAATAATTATTACAATGTTAAGCACACTTGCATGCATTTAAACTGAAAAAGACAATGGGTCAATAGTTGAAGACTTTTTGTCATCATTATATTTTTGGAATGAACCAAAAAGCTTATAACTGTTCCAAACAGTACTAATTTACGGGCATGAGCTAAGAAAAATGAAAAAGATCATGGTATTCCCTTTTTGTTCTTGTGTGTGTGTGTGTGTGTGTGTGTGTGTGTGTGTGTGTGTGTGTGTTAATAAATATGCTCAACTCTAGCAGCATCTTTGTCATATAACAGTTTCACAAATTTGACAGAAACATACGATAAAGAAATTGTTATATTTATAAAAATCCTGAGTTTGGCTCAAGACACGTGGGTGCCTTCTGGCCTAACACATATCTGAGTTCGGGGTCGATGTTCTATCTGCAAAATCCAATAAACCATTCTGATCAGCAGTCAGCCTATACCGCATCAATTATTTCCTGCACATTAAGCAGGAACACAAGAACCGTTGGCCTTGCGATGGGAATTTCGTCCTCAATTTTTTCACCTAGCGTGTTTAGAACATCGAGCAAAAATGTAACCAGTATACTATTTTTATTTTATCTGTTATTTACTGCGCCAATTCTGATTAACTTTTTTTAAAAAAATACATCAAGAACAAATTAAAAGTGTTTGTATGGTCAACAAGCTGATACTTTAAACGTTTTCCCCGTAACATGTGCATAACAATTTACCTAGAGTTTCAAACAATTCAAATAACTAGCTTGTTCTTTCTATACGTAAGGCATATCACTGATAATGAAATCACAGTTAGATAACATATCTGGATGAGGTGGGGTGAGAAATGTCAATAACCTCCAAAAATATTTGCTTAATGACTAATAATCCTGCCTGCACTTAATTACAAGTAGCAACAATCTCTATACCTCCAGACGCCAATGTGGTATAATACGAGTGAGAAATATCATCTAAAAAATATGACAAGAACGATGCTGTATATTTGATATAGTATTAGACCGGCACTTTGATGTAACTTGTAACTCGTATTCACTAATGTACAAACAATAATTTTGCTTCCTTTCGTAGAAAATAAATGTACTATTTCTGATTGAACACGTTTGAAATGAAATTCACTCCCCATAACCAACAGCAAAATGTATGTGAGTAATCGGGAAATGATATTTTCTTTCGGCAAAGTCCTACATACACATGCCATATTGATAAGAGCTGTCTGGCAGGATCACAAGAGACTTTACATTAAGGGCCTTACATTTTTAAAAATCCCAAATATGTATGTATGTTGTAAGTGACATTTACACGAGATATCCCTCTGACGTTTAATGGTTTATTAACCGCCCACGTAACATTTTTAAATATTGCCCTACTCTGAGCATCTGTCTCGTGTTCTAATTGCAAAGCACACATTGCAATTACCAGTGCAGATACTGAACAGAATGTCCTGGCCTTACAAATGAGGGTGCGGGTAACTTTTATTTGTGGTTTCTTGATTGTATGTGCTACGATCTACTTGCCAGACAAGTAAATAGCCATTAACCACAGTCATATTTAATAAAACGATACTTCACTGAACTTTAGACTTGAAACCTTTCCAATATGTTTATAACCACAAGTAGATCATAGTTAACATTTTGCATTAACAAGAAATATCTATATGCAAAGAATTTCTTACTATGTTAGTAAGTCCGACAGTGTCTCGGATAACAGCTCACGAGTAGCCAGATTTGTAACTGTCGACTTGAGAACGGGTATACACTCACTAAGAAGTGACCTTATTGCACTGCAAAATGACCAGAAGCAGGCAATAAACCTTACTAGCCGTACTGTGTGTTTTGAAAGGCAAAACAAGTAATTGTTCTTGGATAATACTACCAGAAGTAGGCAATTAAGACATTACAGAACACGATGGCAGTCAGTGATCAAATTACAGCAATCTCGTTCAAGAACTGCGAACCATCTGTACCTGCTGTTGCTGCGGGCCAATGTCTATATAGCAGTTTGCAACATTACCAAACTGAGACTAACTCTGACAGATCACCCACATCTCACCGATGTACAAGCTCGGGATTGTGAACCTCATCGTCGCTGACAAAAACCAATAGCTCATCAGCCCCAATCAACAGTGCGCCAGCCCTCTTTCAATAACCTAGATCGTTCACACCATGAGTTCCAACAGATAAATCTAAATATGGCCCCCATATGCAAGAGATACTCTGATGCCTTGAAGCTAGTGACGAGTCCCTCACGTGATACAACTTCACAGAATAATTCTAGAACACCAGTGGGAAAAGAAGAAACTGTGCCTAAACAGTTAGACTTCTCATCTAAACAAAACACCAACAAAGTTAGTGCACACAAACTACTGGATCACATGGTAACAGAGACACAAACGTCAGTGACAATGAACCACAATTTACAACACACTTGAGAGAAAGAAAATCCAATCTTTCTTGCAATGGAAATTATTTACAAAATGAAAAAGAACCAACACAAGAAAGATTGTCCTCACTGGCCTATGGAAATATTATCTCATCCCAAAAAAGTAATTCAAAATGATTTTAAAAAATTCATACCCAAGTTCAAACCAAACCTCTCTTAATCAGATTTTAATGTATAGGCGTATATAGAAAACACACTGTAAGTAACTTTTTTGGTGGCATAGATGACTTCTCCACGAGAGCGGGTATCTATATTAATTTCAGAAACCAAGGCATACCAATAAACTCACTCGCACTATATCGCAGTAAATCCGGCATTTTGAACGCACATAAAAATGTAAAATCACATTACGCACAAGAGGCAGAATCAGAAAAATGTTCATGGTCCAGAGGCTGTCTTCTGCCTTGTCTTGTGGGGTTTAACGCCATTTTCAGCACATGATATGCTATAAATGGCGGCCAGTATATTTGGTGGACGAAGAACATGAGAAGACCCCGGGAAGAACCACCGACTAACGGAAAGGTACTGGTAAACTTTCTCATATACCCATATTGGTCGAGGCGAGACTCGAACTCACGCGGACAGGGGTGAGATGTGTGAGTGATCTGTAAAGGCGAGCGCCTTTAACCACTCAGCCACCCGGAGCCCCTTGGTCAAGAGGAATCTTCACGAACAATTGGAAATCTCAGAATCAAAGATCAAAGCCAAAGAACATAAACAATTACAATAGAAATTAAACGAAAGTCTCATTCCTTTTTTATCAACCAGAGTACGCAAAACAATCAAAACTCAATATGTTTATTCCTTTACATGCATATTATTTGTGTGAATTAATTATGTTACTAAACCAAATACTTTGGAATATGCCATGCATTATATCGTCAACCATTTGCCTCAGCAATTTATTGAACCTGTATGACTGTGATATCGCATTCATAAATGAACACAAGCTTCGCGCCTACAATGCTTCATTTATGGATTCCATAAATAACAAATACAATATTTTTTACTTGATTTGAAGATATGCCTGATCATTTTTCCCGAATTAATTGTGGAAAAGCAGGTGTTTCTCTGACGTATCAAAAAGAACCTGAAACTAGAATTAAGCCAATGGAATATATAAACGTCAGGATAATAGGCACGAAGATTGTTGATGTATTTTACAAACCCATATATTTATTTTGTGCACACATACCTTCACAAAATAATATCAAAGAGTATAGAGAAATGATAGAAGTTCTTGATGACTTGTACAAGCATTATTTGAAAGAAGGACATGTAATTATTGCAGGTGGCAAGAATGCTACCGCAATAGATAGCTCTAGTGTAACAATTTCCACGTGTTATTAATTTATAGACCTTTTATGCCGGAATTGAATCCAATCTATCAATATTTCACCAAACTGCTCTGTACCGAAGTATTCATATATCCCTCTGCGAACAATGCTTGACTTCATATCTAGCTGTGAAATAATCTATGACGGAAAAGGATCACATACCTATTGTTTGTTCAATCCTGACACAAAACAGTGTACCCCAAGACTTAATGAAAGCACAAAGTTGACAAAAACTCGACCCGTGATTATCAAAACGCAATGACGTGTAACTTACATAAGTACCTTGCACGGAAGATTAATGGTCCGCTTGATATAAACCAATTATGTAGCGTACAGTAATGTACAAGCTATTTGAAAGAATTGTGCAATCAAAATAAAGAATTTGCTATAAATAAATGAAATTCCGTTCCCCAGTTCCCAACAGCAAGGTTTTAGAAAACAGTTAAGCTGCCTCACATCTGCTTTCAACATTCAAGATGTTATCCACTACAACTCCGACAATAATAGTTCTACATATGCTGCCTTCCTCGATACCTAAAAGGCGTCCTCGATACCTAAAAGGCGTTTGATTCAGTTTATTATGATGCAATTATCTTTAAACTCTCCAATATTGGAATTAAAGGCAAAATCTGGAGGATAATTGGAGACTCGTACAAGAATGTACAAAGTGCGGTTGTAGCTAACAAATACCAGTCCAAATGGTTTGAGATCAGAGAAGGAGTTCTACAGGGTGGTGTCCCTTCCTCCTGTCTGTATCTGGTATTTGTCGATTTGTTGCTCCATAAGCTGGTCAGGAGTAACCTAGGTTGTAAAATAGGTAGCTAATAATGTTGTTATCCTGCACTTGCAGATGACCTGACGTGTCTTGCAAACTCTCCTGATAATATGATTAAGATGTTTGTAATACTTGCCGATTACTCACGAAAATGACGTTGCTAAATAAATACTCAATAGGCATGTATTGTTGTAATTGGAAAGAGAAGGGGTTCAAATCACAGGTTGTCCCTAAAATTTGGTGATACAGTCATTCATGAAACCGCTTTGGCAACTCAGTTGGGTATATTACAAGATATGTCCCGGCGTTCTATTAATCGCACACGCGAGGCCTGTAGAAAAATACGGTAAACATTTTGTGGCCTTGCTAATCTAGGAGTTGGCACTCCAATTCGAAATCCAAAAACATCTGCCAGTCTGTACGAGAAAACTGTTGACCCAACACTGTTGTATGGCTGCAAAATTTGGGAGCAGCTTCAAAAGATAGATCTCTATAAACTCAACAAACTTCAACATTTGATTGCGAAGAAAATTCAGGGATTCCAAGAACAAACTCGCTCGGATATGTGCAAGTCTATGCCAGGGTTGTTAAGAATAACAGCCGAGATTAATCGACGTAAACTCCTCTTTCTCTGAAACTTTGTAGCCTCCCAAATCGTGCCATCTCCAAATTTCTCTTGCGTCTTTTTATGTTTTTTTTTTTATTGCACATATTCAGTACAATATAATCCCTATTTATTTTGTACACTTCAAAAGTATGCTCTAACTGACTCCCTCGTAAATTTCATGAACCAGACATGCTTCCCAAACAAACAGCAGTGAAAGAGAATAGTTAACAAAGCTTTTTGCGAACACGAAGTGATCTGTTAGCGAGAATGAATAAGTAGTGATTATGATTTCTCTCGATTTCGACTTCTTCAAACAGAAATTAATCTCTCTATTCTTTATTCCACTGCAACGAACAATTGCGAGCTTAAACTAAATAAGTTTATAGTTTCCCTGTGGGTCCTAAAACTAAGTCACTGTGTATCTATCTATCAAAAACGTGGCCACCAGTATACTGACCTACTTCAACATGTTGCGACATCTTGCTTTTGTACGAGGCAGGTCGCCAACGATTTTCACTGGCACATATTCGATCAGTTTGGCCTAACCCGCCACATGTAGCTCAGCCAAAATAGCGACGAGTTCCAGCTGCTGTTACTATTCAAACTTGCCTCTGACACTCCCCTGGATGAAATTCAACTTCACTGATTTCGCATTAGTTTATTCCAGTTCATTGATCTGATATCGAGAATGTATATTTCCTTACCTTATTCGTAACACTAATTTTATAGTTTCAGAAAAGACGACATTTTCTAGTGCAAGTCATGTGCTGGTGATGAGTGAATCCTACACTAGGCACTTGGAGTTATGAACCATATTTGCCGCATAAAATTAATACTTTGGACCTGTAATTCCAGGGAAAACCCATATTACATATGAACGTAAATACGCGCATGTATATAATCCTTGTTTAAACACAGATTTACAAGCTAATGTATTTGGTTCATCTGTGCATTTCCAGATATCTTCTTCTTATTCATCATTCTCTAATTGTTGCTAAGATACGATTGTTTATTGCCCAACCATTGTGTTTTACAGTACAATCATTACGCTTACCTTTGCATATTTGTACATTATTTACATGTGATTTCTCTGTCCTTTTGTCTTCTTTGTCATGTACGTATCAGAACATGTCCTTATGGAGAGAATACAGAATGAATGAATACTAATAACAGCTGTCAGGCAGAACCAAGAGACCTTACATTACAGGTCTTACATTTTTTAAAATACCAAATATATATGTATGTTGTACGTGACATTCACAACAGATATCCCTCTGACCTTTTCGGATTTATTATCCGTCCACTTAACATTTTTAAATATCGCCGTACTGTGAGCATATGCCACGTGAAAGTGCGGTACCTGAATCCAAACTATACAAGGCATGAACCTGAACTTAGGTATCTTGGAAAAATGTGCATAGAGTACTTCTGTCGTTTTCTTTATGTTTTATTAGTCTTTGATATACTCAGACCAGTTGATACTAATCTTTTCGTGGGCATCTACTCTGATTGTTAATTCTTGTAAGATTTTTTTAAAAATGGCTCCTATTTCTCAGGTTCAACTCAGATTCAATGTTCTAATTGCAAACTACACATTGCAATTACCAGTGCGGATACTGAACAGAATGTCCTCACCTTAAAAATGACAGAGCGTGTAACTTTCATTTGTGGTTTCCTGATTGTGTGTTATAATCCATTTGCAAGACAAGTAAATAGCCATTAACCACAGTCACATTTAATAAAACGATACTTCAATTAACTTTGGACTTAAAACGTTTCTAATATTTTTACTAACACAAGTAGATCATAGTTAACTTTTTGCTTTATCAAGAAATATCTATATGCAAAATATTTCTAACGAAGGTTGCGAGACCAATTATTAAATTTTAATTTGAGTTATTCAATATAATGCAAAGTAATATGCTATTATAAAACTAAGATATGCATGTCAAGAAGTTTCGTTCCTCACACCTTTAGGTGTACGTTTTCTGCAGGTGTTAATAGATATTTGGTTTTATTCAACATAAAGAAAACCTCTGCCTGCATAAATGGAATATATCAATACTTTCTTGCGACATTAAGCGTAAACTATGACATCTTTAAGTAAAGTCAAGCCAACAAAGTCTTTTCTACAGCTCTTGTAATCGTGACAATTCTCTCGGTCTCCATGTCTCTCTTTGTCTATCTCTCTCTCTGTCTGTCTGTCTCATATATATATATATATATATATATATATATATATATATATATATATATATATATATATATATATATATATATATATAATTGTACGTTAGCATATGCAATTATCTCAGTTTAATTATATCTCAATTCGCATAAATAGGTTAAAAATGCTTTCTGAATTGCTTCCTGAGGTCATGATCGTGCATTTGATAGCTTGGGTTTGATATTCAGTAAAGCACGTTAACTCATTAAAAAAGCTGTTTTATTATTACGTCACATGCCGTTGGATGTCGGTTGTCTTATGCTATTATCTTCGATAACATTGTAAGAAGTATTAAGTTTTTCGAAATGAGTGAGGCTGGAAAAAAGAGAATATAGTTTGTGAAATGGTTCCACAGTCAAGATACTATCATCTAACGACACTGAATCGAATAAATAAATGAATTATGGTAGATATGATGCCTAGGAAGTCCTTTCAATTTTCATTCATTCTGATCTTTTGACTTGACAGATAATTCTTTTTTGTACAACTATATAATTAACTTTATTTGTATGGGCCAAGCATGAAGGATTTATGTTTAGACATAAGAAGACAGCCTTTAGAAATCTTGAACAGTAGTGGTTAGCGTACCGCCTCGAAACCGAAAGGGTACTGGTTCGAATCCTACCATAGGATCAATCAAGGTCCAATTGCCTCGGCACTAAATAACCTGCTTGTGTTGCTGGGCAGTAAAACACCAAAACCAAATCTAATATAAAATATTACTTTTATGAGACTAAGGAAAGAAGGGATAGGTCATTGCACTGTAAATAATGTCATACTTATTGGCCTCTACGCTGAGACGAAGACATCCAGGTACAAGTAAGTTTCAAATATTCTGCAGCGCACTGTGAGTGGCGTACCCACTTATTGGCCTCTGCGCTGAGACGAAGACATCCAGGTGCAGATAAATGTCAATGACTCTGCAGCACACTGTGAATAGCGTATCCACTTACTGGCTTCCGTGCTAAGACTGAGGCATTCAGCAGCAGGTAAATTTCGTACCATATCCGTTATATAGTACAAGTCGAAGTCATTTTACTGTGAATTTAAGGCTAGGAGTCATAAACGAGAACACATGACTTTGGAGGCAAACTATCATTTGCAACTATCAAAAGTAGTTCCCGTTCACAAGATAACCGCATGACAATGCCACCTGGCCGCTCTCACACGTCATAAGTGCTAAATAAAGATCCTCTTATCATGCATATAGTAATGGCAGATATCACTTACAACTACGAACTTGAAATATTTACTCATTTGTAGTGTTACATCTTGCTAGATAAGTAGTCATATTTAATGTGTCAATATAGATTGGTGCTCTAAAACGCATAAAAACTGAACATAAAAGACTAGATGTACATGCAATCACATATATGCATATCCCTGTACTTGAGGCATGTTTTCTTATATGGCAACCACAGTATATCCATCCCCTCAAAACCTTTGCAGCAATCAGAATGTTTACTGCACATCTGCAAATGACCAGTAGTAATATTGAAAAAAGTGTATCATTTGGTCCCTTTCATCAACTTTGTAACATCTAGACTTACGAATAACAAAAGATATAGAGAAGAAAAATATTAAGAATGGAAAATTGAACTGACCAACAACAACAAAAAAAAAATAGTCTGGAGGAGAAAAGTAAAACCTAAATGGGCATCAACACCAATCATATATCTAATGTATAAAGTTTCAATAAAATCCTCCATGCATTGTGGGAGGAAAAGCGACGACAAACTCAGTTTCAAAACTGCTTCCTTTTTGAAAACAGTTTTAGAAATGTATCCCAAAAATGACTCAGAGGAAACATGTAAAACTTTATTGCGCATCTACAGCAACCACATGTCAAGTCAACACACTTTCGTTAAAATCCTCCGAGCGGTGGGGGAGAAAAAATGACAAGCTTTGTCACGGACACACTGACAGACGGGTAGACGGACATCGCCGTTCTTCGCTCAATTGCCGGGATAAAGAGATCAAAATTATACATAATTTTAAAAAGTAACAGCAGGTCATAATGTAATGAATATTTCTGCTTCAAACCAGATTTGGTGAAAAACGACGCATATTCAAGTATGATGATGTACATCAAAATAGTGATTATGAAAACAAATCCCGTGTACCTGTGTTTACTGTCAGTGGCCAGTTACGTTGACTGAAATTGTATTAAATGCTATCTGGAATATCATGTCATCTAAAAACCAACATCGACGCACAGATGTATACATTTAGCAGTCCATGTTACTTTATAGGTAATCAGATCCAAACGTTGTAGTACAATGCGTTTAAAACTAGAACGTTTAGAATATCAATGTAATTATTTCAGTTAAGGTTCAGATAGTTAATTAGGCTACTTTTGCAGCTAGCTGCACAAAATTTATCTGAGCATGTCTGTAGGTCTGACTGACTGCCTTTCTTCTTTAATAAAAGAAAATGTTGTCGCTTTCAAATTACAGAAAATGGACGCACAGCTTTCTTGATTTATCATATGAGTGGTGAAACGAGGACAAAATAAAGTGTCAGTTTATATGATAGCTATTAATGTTAGATGTAGCTGATCATTCTCATCGTATTCTTCTTCATTAAAGAATGCAAGAATCTAGTCTGAAACAAATTTCCTTCATTCTTTCCCAAACAAATGGTCCTTGTGCCATCATTCTTGCATATACGGATTGACGTCAGTGAATCAATATGCAGCTCATCTTGGCTGTGTCAGTGCCATTCCTTTGTACTTTATTATAGTCCGACATAGAGAGATTCTAGAAAAGTAATGAATATTCTTATTTAACACCATGGATGTGACGTCATTATTTGCAGTAGGAGTTAAAGTTGATTATTTTCATGTTATCAGTCCGCAACTCTTTTGGTGCCAATGAACCTATCCTCCAATACCTTTCTAGTGTTAATAAATATTAGCATTTAGATTTCTGTGTCGCACAATGCAATTTTAACCAATCTAAATGCTTTTGTAATTATTATATTTTGACACAAAGAAAGAACATGATTTTCACTAACGACAAGATGACAACAAATGCTACGTATCTATGCCTTTTCTAAAGTTATATTTCATTTCTAGCTTTTTTAGTTCAGACAGACAGACACTACATTTTCAATATGTATCTAGTCATAAGTAAACCAGCACCACCAAAAGTCAGCTTGACCTTAGTAAAGGACAAATAAGATAAAATATATTCTATACTCTATTATCATGCGAAATTTAAGAAAAATGGTAAAGGAAAGTCTAGTGCGGGACACTGTTTTGAAAAAAAATCACACAACAGTTTCTTTCCCTGATCACATAAAATTCAATATCTTGCTTTTAATCAGAATTACTCTTTATTTTTTATATCTAACTCTATTGTGGGAAATACTTCTTCCGGAAATGTCTTTCAGTCTTCTTTACAAAAGCATTTTCTGAAAGTGCGCTTTATCAAAGGTTGTGACAAAAGCTTCAATGGTCACAGATACGCGTATAATATTGTAAATCATTTTTTCCATTAAGGTGGAAAATTCGTTTTTTTATTCTAACTAGAGCGAGTGAATATTTGTCATACCATACCCATTAATTTGCTCTTTACCAGTACAATAGCTAGTTGATCGGCAGTATGTGCAGATAAGTGCTTAAAGTTACAGCCACCTGGTTATGTTTGACGTAATAAATTAAGAACATATTGATTGCCTTTGTTGTGTACGTAAGCATGTATTATGTATGTATATATGCATGTGTGTGTGTGAGTATATATATATATATATATATATATATATATATATATATATATATATAAACTTCATAACTAGTAATACATTCAAGTTTAGTCATTAGGGAGTGCTAATTATGTGTCTTAACGAAAACGTTTTCTTTTTCTCTCCCCCCCCCCTCTCTCTCTCTCTCTCTCTCTCTCTCTCTCTCTCTCTCTCTCTCTCTCTCTCTGTCTCTGTGTGTCTCTCTCTCAATATCTTTTTGTCAAACTCTTTATTGTGTCTCTCTTCCAGTATTTAGTTCCCCTCTGTCTTGTGCAAATGGATAGACTCTTCTTAAATGTCAGAGGGGTTATGATCGGTGTATCATAGTATATCAACCGCAAAGATTCGATCTCTAGCTAAAAACTATATGGATGTTAAGAGCTGCTTAATAAAAGTGTTCATTGTGACTAAAACAAAACTCTATATAATTATTCCTCAAGGAACTAATCTTGCCTTTATAACTGTCAGGTGTTACTGATGTTGACTGAATGTAGCCGAAGGCTGATTTCATTTGTGATAAAACAGAAAACCAAGGTAATTCAAGCTCATCGAACTCAAATAATTCGGTTGACTTTGAATAAAACATGACTTGAAAGCAACATAAACTTTGATATTTATAAAGAAATAGATTGTGTTTTGAGTAGCTTCTTAGCCTTTTCTCCTGTCATCATCATTATGTTCCTGAATAAGATAGTGTGCACATTCATAATATATGTATGTATGTATATATGTATGTATGTATGTATGTATGTATGTATGTATGTATGTATGTATGTATGTATGTATGTATGTATGTATTTGTAAATTGTTCGCAATGCACGCCATACGTTTCTGGTAAAAGCCAATGAAAACACTGTTACAATATAATAAATATAATAGATTTTTAACAGTGATGCTACTACGGCTTTTTGGGGGAGTTGGGGGCTCTAAAATTGAGGAAACAGGTACGTACGAAAAGAAAGTGGTCCGAGGGTTCCATTTCCAATATGTGATTACCGCCAAATGTGTACGCCGCTATAAAAACTTGTATTTGGTCATAATGTATCATGATAAATTATCCTCTTTTGATCAAGTAGCGAGTGCGCAAGATTACAATAATCTGTATCCTTACCGATTTTGGAAAGAGGAAAACAGTCTAGGAACGCACAGCGTGGGAAAGCTTTTGAACATTTGTAAAATCTAACTGATAATAGTGAGCAGATATCGATCATAGTAATTCAGCTCCTGATGTAACATATTGCTTTGCGTCGGCGACAGATGGAAGTCGCGCGAGGAGACAGGAAATGGACTTGCGTAAACATAATTGATAATAGTGACGTACATAGAAAATAGTCTTCCTACGTATGATTTAAATATTGTGCCACTTAATTTACTGACATGTATCGATTGGTTACATTCGGTTAAAACCTTTGAAGAAAAAAAAATAGTTCCAGCTCAGATCAATTTAGCGCTGAACTAAACAGTGTATCCAAACATTATCAATATGATTCAATTGAACTTGAGGCATTTTTGTTTCCGTGCTAAACCAGTGGCCATTATCAAGGGCAATTAATGTAACTGAAGCATATTGATGTAAAATTTGTTTAATTCTCTTAGTTAACTGGCACTTAATAAATTAATTCTGAAAAACAAATAGTAAACAACACGGGATGAAACTGTCAATCACTTTTGGACTTCAACACTCTGCCTCATCACTAAGAAAAATGCCCTATGAAAACTGTACCAAGAGCATTTATCACTCAATACTTGCAAAAAAGAGCAATATTAGTTTCGCAGAAAAATATATAGGTATAAAAATAACTTAATATGACCACTGGACTTTAAACAAACTGAATGACTGTATGGGACTGAATCCGATTTGATATTTGCATGGAAAGCAAGGCAAATATTTCCTCAATTCTCCGTACTTCTTCGGAAATCCAAGACATGAATTTAGTGCTCTCTCTCTCTATCTCTCTCTCTCTCTCTCTCTCTCTCTCTCTCTCTCTCTCTCTCTATATATATATATATATATATATATATATATATATATATATATATATATATATATATATGTGTGTGTGTGTGTGTGAAAAAGTGAATAATCCAGTGTGTCATCCCATATATAGAATTTGTTTATATGTGTGTGTAAATATTTGTACAAGCTTTGCAATTTAGAGTTTGACAGACGTTGCGATGAAATGGCATTGGTTATTTCTTCTTTCTTCCTGAACACGCGGGCACGTGGGGGACGCGTGGGCAGGGGGAGATAGTTTTGTTATTGTTCTTTTAATCGTGTCCATAATCTTCAAGGGATCACTGAGACATTTTAGACTTGTCTTCTACAGTTCGAGATACCTCTGAATGTTTTATTGAATCCTGGTGGCTTCTGGCTATGAATTAACTTGAAAGTTTTTTTCCAAGATGTACTGACAATCTAAACCTTTGCCTGTAACAGCAATAATTAAATACACATTACTGACTGGGAACTGTTGAAAGTTCGATACCCAAGTACACGAACCCAATGCATTTGTTGCACAATTTTATTAGACAACTACAGTTTAGGTTATGTCCCATAGCGGTGAAAAATCTCCTTTGTCTTGAACCTGACCCCAAAATAATTACAGTCTGGATTTAGGAATATTTAGTGAAAGCTAGAGCCCCATTCCTCAACTATCAAATAAACACGATGTATTCAGTTTGTATAGTAATTGTAAAGAACCTTTTGCGACATATTGGGTACACATCCAAGGTACCTAATCAATGAACATTGGCTCCAGAATTCTTCTGCCTTGTGCGTCATAATTAAGTAATAATGTCCAATCCAGATAGTCTTCATCTTGCACAATTAGGCAAGCGATCGCGTGTCATCGATTATTACTCTTATAATCGAAATCGATCAGTGTCTGTACTGTGTGCACATGCAATTATCTTCTAGCCGATCAATACTGTTCCTCGTTGGACTATGATTAATTTGAAAACTAATAAAATCGAGCGCACAATATGCATCAGTATAGATGTAAATATTCATATTGTGCATCCATTACAACAAGCGGTTAGGACTGTTTAACTGGGGCCTATTCTTGGCATTTGCCTCTCAGTTCCCTGCTATTTTTCCATGGTACTGAGTTATTTAGTTACCCAAAGTTTATAAATATATAATCACAAATTACAACGTGATCTTGTCCTCACGAAATCGCTCTGTACGTGTTTTAAGTCGCCTCTTGATCTCTACAATAAAGAAAATTGTCGGAGTCACCTTGTCTAATGGTCAAAACACTTTGCAAGTACGGACTCAGTGGCTGTTGCGTTTCCTCGTGCTCCTAACTTTTATTGCTTCTTGACAAGCTCAAGGCATTTTCAGATATACTAAGACTCCAATCCTTTGTATATTTAGAGTAAAATAATTGTTTTTTTCCTGCAGCAACGCAATTGACAGGCTCTTCAAGTCCGTAAATTTGTCCGAAGATAAGTGTTGTCCATTATGGTTTGCGTGTCACATGCATCTGAGGACCCAAGTCTGGCTCGGAGTCGACCCATTAAAGACACAAAAAGACGATATTTTAAAAATACTTCTCAAAAAGCAATCTGAAAACGACGCTTTCGCCAGATGGTATAAAAAACTGGATATCTAGACACTTTATTAATATTGTCTAACTGCTTGTACATGTAAGAGAAAACCTTTGGCATAAAATGGACAGAACAAAACTGCATTCACGTAAGAGTGATTGTGATATTATCAACCTCTCAAACTGTTCATGTATGAATGAATCAATGAAATATCATCAATTTCTCAAATATCAACATACAGAGATCAACAAAATGTACACACAAGCACGAATCGGCACAAAGAGAGAGAGAGAGAGAGAGAGAGAGAGAGAGAGAGAGAGAGAGCAAGAAATATTCGGTCCAATATTTAGATAGTTGGTCAAATAGTCAAGTCTTTGTGAGGTAAATTAATGTCAAACCTAGGTGGTGTTTTCAAGTATATTCACCAGAAATCCATCAAATAATTCGACATAGATTTCTAGTGCTGTGATGTTTTTCTTCCTAAGCTAAATGCACTTATCTAAAATATCATTCACGTTTTAAACTTGTATTTAATCTCAATATTCAATACTTCCTGTCAAAGGTTTGCAAACAAGACAATGTAGCATCTTTTTTGCATAATAAGCTATAATAGTTTGCACCAAACAATTATACTGCATCAATTATCTCTACGTGCAGATATGTATAAGATTCTTACTGGAAACGGTGGAAAACGTGTCCTGCTATTGTGTACGCCTTAAGGATGCATTCCTAACAACATTACACTGAGAAGATAGGCATGCTCTACGTAGTTCATCACTGCCCTTCATGGTAATTTTACGGCAAAGTCCACCTATATTGTTCAGTATGGTTTTTATCTTTCGTCAATGGAAACCTCGTACGTTGTTTACTGACAATAAATGACAAAAGCAAAGGAAATCTCACCAGGGATTTCCACGAATTAGGCACCGTCCTCTAAGTATATTAGATTGCACTTCTTGCATCCGTGATTATAGATATTGGCCATCATCATACATCTACGATATGTTAGACTGGACTCCCCGTATTAGTGACTACGGGTATTGGGCATCATGATTTCCACGACTTTGGCTCAGTCCTGCATTAGTGAGTATATGTATTGGTCATCATTATTCATTCTGCTGTTTTTTTTCACAAGTTTGGCTCATTCCTTAAAATGCGTTAGACGGCTCCTGCGTTCATGAGTATAGGCCCTGGTATTTTGTATGTTCGTGCCAAACGCTATCTAAGTATGAGTAGACATTACATAATCAATCTAAAGTTACGTGTGCAAGAATATTGCATTTGTCATTATACACATTTGTCATATTTTTGCACATAGTGTAAACCACCTTGGGTTAAATTCAGAGCAACATTTGGCATCATCTCATCACAATGCCAAGTAATTGGGCAGATCATTACCAATTGGTACCAAATTTGACCATTTTAATTGCTTTTTTTGCAAAGTTATTAAGAAAGTATTTTTAAAAGAGTCATATAATTATTTCGCACCGTTATGTAGACCGAGGACACAAAATCTGTGAGGATATGCAGTGTATAAAAGAGAAAAGAGGGGAACATTTTTACATCTTTCTTGTATTTTGATATGGAATGGACATGAATAATTTATGTTTCTAGAAATGTGTTGATTCAAATGGAATCAGAAGACTTTCGGTTCCTGCGTGGCTCTTTGGTGTTACGGTACAAGCATTGGACAATGTAATAAACGGTATAGGTGGTATATGGAGTCACTTGGAACCACAGACGAGGTCGTATCCTTTAACAGTGTGATTAATTGATGTGGACGTATATGTTAGACTAGCTGACAATGATTTGCTGTTTTGCTTTTATTGCTTTTAAAGGTACTTTTAACACATTATTGTCTGTATCATGCCGTGGAAATGAGAGTTAAGTGTCTTTCCCAAGGGCACACTTAGACAGCCAACCTGGGAATCGAATCCGCGACCAATGGATTGCAAGTCCGACGCTCTTCCAACTAACAACTAACAATGAACGTGCTTAAAAAATGATGATGCTTATTGTTTAATCACATTTTACGACATTGATGACATCTGCTGGCAGTGACACGCTTATTTCTAAAGGTGAATCATATGACAAAAAATGACAGGTTTTTTGTATAATGTGTCCAAGGATAACAAGTCCATATGATCTATGCCTGAATGTTCATCTGCATTAAAATATATCTAGGAATATATCTAGGGCAGCTACTGAAACAGACAAATTTTAAGCAGCTGCATCATAGAAATAATGATGTTGTTGTTGTTGTTGTTTTCCTTTGGTATACACGTATAATGTAACAATATAACCCAATGAAACGCCTACTTTATCTTATGTTTTATAAATGGCTGCACGGTACACAAACCATCAAACAATGAAGAAAAAACAAAACCTAAACTCAGGCATTTCCTTTGAAAGGTTACATTAATTGCATTAGTATTTGTAAGGCCTTAATATTGATGCCAGGTCTTTGCAGTGCCTCACATATTGATGCCAGGTCTTTGCAATACCTTATGTATTGATGCCAGGTCTTTGTAATGCCTTATGAAATGACGGCAGGTCTTTGTAATGATATATATATATATATATATATATATATATATATATATATATATATATATATATATATATATATATATATATATCAATGTCAGCTCTTTGTAATGCCTTGTATATTGATGCCAGGTCTTTGTAATACCTTACATATTGATACCAGGTCTTTGCAATGCCTTGCGAATTGATGCCAGGTCGTTGTACTGTCGTATTTATTATTGTCAGCTCTTTGTAATACCTTACATATTGATGCCAGAGCGTTCATTACTCTTCTTTATTACAATTTGTAAAACAGTATCTATCTTAAATGTCATTCGAGAAAATTACACAGGATGCATAGTACACACTTGTGCATTTTTACACGTGCAATCATGCATCCTCGTGCACTATTTACCAACAAATTATGAAAAGATACCAAAACCCGCATTCAAGATTGATTGATTTTGAGCAGAAACATTTCATATATTTCTTTATCCTTGAGCGTGATATGTTTAGGAATCTGTCACATATCCTTGTTTAGGAATCTGATACATCCTTTATTACAAGCGAGCTAGGGCGGTTTTAATTACCTCTATGATATACTGTTTCGAATTGTCACTGGTCCAATCCGGTTTTGACAAGTATAAGGTTATGGTAGTATGGTAGTATCAAACCGAAGTGTAATTTGGCTTCAGGGACAGCAGCACTCGCTCCAGCCGGTAGCAGCAATAGACCTTGAATCCTGGAACGATTGCTGCATGTCCTGCTAAAGGATTCCAATACATTATGATATAGTGTCAGATAACAGACATTATATTATGGTCAGACATTTCACACCTACTTTCAAAATATTCTCTTTAACAAAACTTGATTTTATTGTGTAATTTAAGGGCTTGTTAGAAACTGCGAATATTGTGTAGGATGCAAACGCATATTGCAGACCTAATAATATTAGTTGTTAAGCAGTCGCATCAATTATGTATAGGGCGTTTTAACATTACATTCATTTTAATGTATATTTACCCAATAACACTTAACATTCTTTAAAATAAAACTTATATTCAGTTTTGCTTAGAGGTCTAGAAAATTATACGAAGTAATGCCTATAACATCTTTGATTTGGAGAAAAATATATCATCTGACACTCACATCGACGTGGCATGCTGACTTACTTTACAGAGAGTATCTCGAATCATGCATATTAAAAGATACCAGTCAGAGTCAATTGCAAGATATTCTTGACAACAAAGTTATTGGTATCACAGGGGGATATATGCAATAGAAAGACGAAAAAACACAAAATTTGAGAATGATGATTTGAAAACCAAAAGAGTGAGATAGATTAAGTTAAAAGTTCTATAGAATAGTGTGTTGCTTAGTACAAATCATAAGTTATTCGCTCCTCTTTTGAAAACACGAGAACTACCACCCTAAATAATATAAAGGACAAATTCAATCTAGAAACGTAAGATACCGAATCCATTTGACTTCCAGTGCATGTTGCTATGACATTTATTTTTTTAATATAAAATTCTAATCACAGTGTGAGTCTTCTCCAGGAATGGACGTTGAGCTGGTCCCGTTTAATATGATTTATTAGATGGAATTTCTTTAAGGCTGGAGGAAAATGGCACTAAATTACAGTATATATCAACAATGCAGCAGACTTGCATAATAGGAAAGAGTCTAAACTACTTCAGGCTAGACAAAATGGTCCTATATAGAAGTTTTAAATATCACAGTTGGTCCTTAATGAAGTTAAAAAATCACGATTATTTACAGATGAACGAGGTAGTTCTATATTGCTTTGGTTGAGCATCAGCACATTCGCGTGACTGAGATTTAAAACACTATGACATTAAATGATATTCCGTAGGCGAGAGGTTCTCTCGGACTTGTCAACTTCGCTTATAAATGTCACAGAAACTACATCAATTGAGGAAAAATCGATACGCAAATGTTGCGTACCAGCATCTATAGCATTTGATGCAATATCACGTGTCCCTACCATTGTTAATAGAAGGTTAGGCTGACATTCAGTCATTTGGCGTATTACAGTGAACTATGCTATGCTGAAAGGGCATCCAATTTTATTCACAATCGCACGACGAGGCAAAGCGGTGCGTGGTTAAAGGGAACTCTTAACAACATATCACAGTGTGTATGAAAATAGTCATAAAGAGTGCATTCTCGGTACATGATAGTAAATACATCATGAAATAAAGGTTTTTATTCTAATTTATTTTTAAAGACTGCATTATTGTTATTATTATTTTTTATAATAAGCATTTTACAATGAGAAAAGTGAGTGACGTGTGTAGCCTTTGTACAAGTTGAGATTCAGTCTTCAACCATTACGAACAAGAAGTGGCGGGGGGATATGTCGTTTCACCCACAGGTCGGTTCGCCACTAGTCGTTTCGTCTCTTGTCGTTTCGTCCCTTGTCGTTCCTCCCCCTATTCTGAGTTTTCATGTACATTTTCAAGAGGTTTTAACCTTTGACCGGGTTGTGATGTTTAATGAGTGAATGCGATTTTTCGTACAATAACGATTCCGCCTTTATGCTTCTTAAGTTTCGGTGGAGGCGAAAGTGGAGAACACAGAAGAACTTGATTAAACCAATCAAGCTGTCCCTAATAGAGCAAAGTAATCGCAATACAAAATCACACAATTCAAATGAATTAAGTATGCCAAGTGTTGTCGAAATTGGATGATAAATATAGTTTCGAGGTCTACAGAGATAACAATCTCATCCAATTTAATGCAAGATCAAATCAGTAATATACGCAGATCTCGTTTATTATAGAGCCTCTGACAATGATGATATAAGTTTATTTACCAGGTGGAGCACAATCCGATCACAATTCAGTCTCAAGATTGGTAATAAGCTCTGCCAATCAGATACAAGTTTTACTTATAAATATACGTAGATCTTGTCCATAATCAATATGTACGTTAAATATGGATGCGTTAATGGCAAAATGAATGCTTCCATTAGTCGCCTCAAACTTATTCTTCTATATCACCGAACCCCGCAAGCTGTGGGGTGGGGGTTGGACATAATCAATCTATTCCAACATCTTAAGGATATAATACTATTTAGCTAGTTTGATCGAAATATGATTAGAAACATAGTTGCTAGAGTGTTAACACGCTCAGTCAATCACGTCATTAATATGCATGGATATCACTAATAATCATACTCAGCTGAGATCTTGATGATTCTTATGCCTCGCCGCCCATGTGGGAGCATATGGCATTGACTACGCCTTGCCAGCGGACCCGGTTCTGGGCTGTTCTCTTCAGTTCAGCCCACGTTGTTCTGGCAACCTTGATCTCTTCCTCGACAGACCTGCGCCAGGCCTTCCTTGGTCTGCCAACCTTTCTCTTACCTTTTTGGTCCTGCCTAGCGATGTTGCTTGGCGGCTTTCTCGGTGTATGCCCGATCTCCCATTTCAGTTTGGAGATTTCTTGGTGAATAGGTAGCTGGCCGGTGGTTTCCCACAAATCTGTGTTATGGGTAATCTCTGGCCATTGGATGTTGAGGAGGCGGCTGAGGCAGCTGTTCCCAAAGGACTGCAGTTTGTTCGAGGTTGTCTTAGTCACCCTCCAGGTCTTCGAGCTGTAGAAAAGTCAGACTTCACATTTGTGTTGAACAGTCGGATCTTGTTCTTTTTAGAGAGGGATGATGAGCTCCGTGCCTCTTTCACGGTGTTAAATATTCTGTTCCGGATGTTTTGGTCGGTCCCTCCATCTGTCGAGACATTACTCTCTAGAGAGGTGAACTGTTCAACTTTTCCTCTAGGTCTGCTCCATCAAGTTGTATTTTGCTGTGCTGCTTATCGTTGATTTTCATTACTTTTGTCTTTCCGGCGTGTATGTGAAGTCCAATCTTGTCTGCTTCTTTTGCCAGGCAGCTTGGCCTGCGTGTGCTGGTGTTTGTTGGACAAGAGACACAGGTCATCTGCAAAGTCCAGGTCTTCTAGCTGTTTTGTGAAGTTCCACTGTATTCCAGCTTATCCGTAGTGGTGTCAAGAAGATTACTGGCGAGATGAGGCATCCCTGTCTGACTCCAGTTTGAATTTGGAAGGGATCTAAGAGTTTCCCGTTATGGATTCCTTGGCCAGTGGAATTGTCGTATAACTGCAGTATTAAGGATGTGAACTTCCCTGGGATTCCGTAATGGTGCATCAGCTTCCAGATTACTTCCCTGTCCATACTATCAAAAGCCCTATCAATGTCCACAAAGTTCACATAGAGCAGGAGTTGTCTTTGTGGAAGCCCGCCTGTTCTTCTCTCAGTTTTGCTTCGAGAGAATTCTTCAGTCTTTCCAAGATGATTTTGGCGATAACTTTGCTGTGCACTGGGAGCAGCATAATTCCTCGCCAATTTTTACATAGAGCCAGATTTATTTTCTTTTGGCAGTTTGACCATATATCCCTTCTTCCATTCTGTAGGGGTTTTGCTCACTCTCTCAGATTTTAAGGAATAGTTGGTGCATCATTTATATTTCTGTTATCTGTTCAAAGTCAGCCTTAAGGGCTTCTGGTGGGATACCATCTAGGCCTGTTGCCTTGTTATGTTTGCGTGTTTTCAGGGACTTTGAAATTTCTGCCTTGGATAGGTGGTTCGAGTTGATTAGTTCCTCTGCTGGTGGTATGTCATGCATTGTTGTCCCTGTTCCTCCTCTTTACTGAGTATTGTCCCTTCTTTGTCTTTGACTAGTCTCGATGGGTTCCTTATTTTCCATAAAAGTGAGCGCGTGATGTTGTATAGCCTCTTCATATCTTTCTTCCCTGCTGCTGTCTCGACCTCTCTGGTCAGGTCATTTATATATTTGTTATTGTCTTTCTTGATGCTTTTCTTGACTTGTTTGTTAACCTGCCTATACTGGGCTCTGTGTTCATGTTTCTTCTGCTCGTGCGTTGATTACTCTGCTGCTTCATTGTTCTACGATCGTTAATTAGCGACCAGGAATCTTGCGTCAGCCATTCTTTGTGTCCTATTTCTCTCTTGCCCAGGATTGTGCTACAAGAATTATACAACAGTTCTCTTAGTGTGTTCAAGTGTTCGTCGTTTGGTTCCTCTGTCAGGATCCCGAGTGCTATGTATCTGTTGCTAATTTCGCAGCATAATTCATTGTTGATGTCTTTGTACTTCAGATTTTGCACGTTTAACTTTATATGTGAGCTGTCGCACTTGTCTCTGTAGCTCTTGAGTTTCATTCTGAATAATCTCACTAGTAGGTGGTGATCGGATGCTGCATCTGCTCCTCTTTTAACGCGAACATCAGGGAGGTTTCTCTTCCACTTGCGTCCAATGGTCAGGTGGTCAATCTGATTTTCTACTTTCCCATCTGGTGAAACCCATGTTGCTTTGTGGATTGGTTAGTGGGGAAAAACAGTGCGTCTGATGACCATGTCATTAAAGGCACAGAAGTCATTGAAAAGTTATCCGTTTTCGTTCACAGTTCCCAGCCCGTGCTTTCCCATGATCAGTTCTTTCCCTGTTTTGTCGGGCCCACTTTGGCATTGAAGTCACCATTATGATCTTGAGGTCTCTTTTAGGTGCCTGATTAACAGCAATCTGCAACCTTCCATAGAACTCTTCCTTCGTTTCTTCTTCTGCAACATTTGCAGGGGAGTAGCATTGATGGTTTTCCTTCCTTTTGCTTTGAACCTTGCTGTGATGAGTCTTGGAGAGATACAGGTTTCCACTCAATCAAGGCCTTGACTGCATCAGTCGACAACATGAAGTCAACTCCATACATGTGTGTCGTCGTTGTCTTCTTCTTCATGTCCGGAGTAGATTATATTTTATCTCCTGTAATTAGCCTTGTTTGACCTTTTCCATTCCATCGGGTTTCGCTGAGGCCAAGCGCTTTGATGTTGTACCTTCTCATTTCATTAGCAACTTGTGCTGTATTCCCGGTCTCGTATAGGGTTCTGATGTTCCCGGTTCCTATCTTAGTATTTACCAACATCTTTAGAAAATTGCTCGGCTGTCTGGATTCCAGAAGGCTTTCTCCAGGTCGCCTCATGGATTCTCCTGCAGAGCAATTTTCCTGAATCAGGTCCGTAGTTTCTGGCGTCATCATGGTTTCTGTGATCGGTATAATCCACTGATGGATGATTGGCCCAAACAGCTTCACCAGAGCCCCGTTAGCCAGCACGTTTCAGGGTGGATCCGAGTCGGCCTTCGTGGCTACCGTAACGGCCTGCCACCATGCTTCACCCAAACTCAGCAATCCCTTACTTTGTCTGTTTCCACCTCCCACGACGAGGACGAGGGGTTGGACTTTGTGAGAAAGCTGAGATCTTAATGATTAAAGCCTATATATGTTTCTTAAATTAAGGTGTCCGTAATAGAGCAAAGAAATCGCGATACAAAATCACACAATTAAATTTTACTGATCATAGAAACATGGGTAAATTATGACATCATTGGTAAAGTTATCACCTCGTAAAATTTCTATTTTGAATTGATATTTAAATTCTTGGAATTTGAATTGGGGACGAAAAAGCTAGGAGCAAAATAGCTAGTATATGCACTGAGTCGTTGTGCGAAGTGGATTGCACATTATTTCTCAATTAATGTGCACAGTCAATCGTGCATGGAATAGCAAATGAAACAGAACAAGTAAATGTGCTCAAATGGTTCTCTGTCTCTATCAAGCAAAACAAAAAAGTTGAAAACTGGATAAGGTTATAATTGAACGCCCGCCAGAGAGGCAACGTCTTTCCCGCTGTTATACAATTTGCAGGAAATGAGGGTTGCAGTATCAATAACCAATCTATTGCGACGGAAAATCTGAACTATATTAATGGGACGTCAGCTATAGTATTGCGTTATAAGCTTTGGTTCTGGGGCGCTGCGTTGGATCAGTTTTTAGCGTTCTAGACTCACAATCAATGAGTTGCGAGTTTGAATCCTGCCCAGACCAGTTCGAGACAGCTGCCGTAGCGTGTGGCTGAACAAGGCATTTTATATTCTCATTGCCTCGACTTTAAATAGTCTTCCATGTTACTGATGAACCGTTAAATACAAATCAGCCACGAACAATCTGTGTGCGAATTTAATGTTAATACATCGAAACTTCATATAAACAGTATCCCTCAGGTGTTATTGAGGTAAACCGATGATGCTTTCGTACCGCTGTCAATAAATGATCGCGACATTTAAGAACAGATTCTTTTATTGCGGCTTATATCAAGTAGGCACATGAATGTGACTTGCGCTTCTTGCCACATACCTGGAATTCTAGAATATTAAAGAAATTTACAATAAATTCAAAGATGCATAGGGCATTTCATAATAAAACTCATCCATCGTCTTGATGATATTAGCCTATTTACCAACTTTGACTAAAATCGGGTTAGAAATACTGTCCCTCGATTGGTAAGTAGCTCAGCCAATGAGATGCAAGATCATCTTATTATCATGCATAGGTCTGGCTTAAAATAAAACTCATTGGTTTTCCTGATGACATAAAGCTAATTTATCAAGTTTGATAGAAAACATCTGATCAGAAATAGTGTTCCTAAAGTGTTGATATGATCACCTAATCAAATACAAGATCACCTCGTGCGTGGATCTCGCTCATAATTGTACTCATCTGAGATCTTGAAGATTTAAGTTTATTTACCAAGTTTGAGCAAAATCGGATTTTAAAAAATATAATCTCTCTAGAGTGGTAACATCTTCAGAAAATCAATGCAAGATTACCTCATTAATATCTCGCTCATTATCAAACTCCTACGTGATCTTGATACAATAAGCATATATTCAAATTTGGATCAAAATAGGATTAGAAATATGGTCGCCTGAGTGTTAACAAGATCAACCAATTAGATCTAAGATCTCTTAATTAATATGGGTGGTAACAAGCATTGTTGACGGACGTACGACGACAAAACACGGCGTACGACTTACGTCGCACAACGGACGGCCAAGTGAACTGAAATTATATGCAATACCCACCTTTTCACCCAATCTTCCACGGAATTATCTTAAAGCTCGTTATCATGAAAAAGATTTATAAGACACACATGGAGCAAGTAAGTTATGGCGTGACCAAGATTTGCTTCTGACCAAGGAGCGATGAAAGAACTTTTAAATCGAGCAATAAAGGATGCTTGGTTGTTCTTATAATATTGTATCTATGACATTTTATCGCAACTTTAGAAAGGACTCGTTTGAGCTCAGGGCATGAAAAGTATGATTAATCAATCGTTAATAGCCTTGTTAAAATTTTTGGCTTTTGATACAATAAACACATAATAGGTTATAAAATAACATATTAGAGTTGATTCCCGTCAGAGTGGCAACGTCTCTTTCGTTGTTGCGCAACTCACAGGAAATGGAAGATGCAGCATTGATTACCAGCTTCTCAGGATGATAAATTAGGCTGTAACTAAACTGATCATGTAAACAAGAAATATTTTGAAAGCCCCTATTGAAGGTTAATTTACCCGTATAAACAGCAAATAGTTTCAACTGAAATATATTTAGAAGTTCCAAATTCAATAGTGATCTGAATTTTAAATATACTTAGTCAAATAATATGGCTATATTTATAACATCATAGTTCAAACTATTTTCATATCTTATGGATTATGTGATAGAATGTCTCCTTGCAATTTCACAGTATGTTAAGATTAGATATTCATTTACCAGAGTCAGTAAATACCAGCACTGATAATTGCCAATTTTAGATAGACACAATATATTTTCTTTTTCACCAAGTGACTATGCACTATTACTTGTCCATACAAAATACTGTACATCAGACGGCAACAATATGTTTCGTCTTGCTTGTAATCGTACGGTCATATTGACCCATGTTAAATGTATTTGCTCGATGAGGTACAAGGTTTAGACCTATCAAGCTAGCCTCGAACCTAAAACAGTTGGCCAATAAAAAGAGCTGCATTCAGTTACCACCTTGGAATGATACGGACAAGGTTCAAAAAAGAGAAGGGAAGCTAACCTTCAAGAATGTTCATTATTTATTCCACATGCACAGATTTACAACAGTTCTTTTCCATCAGTAGCTAAAGATCCTAGAAATAAGAATTGAAGGGCACAGTGCATTTTTGGTTACATAAATCGATATTGCGCAGTGACTTGGCAAGGAACCTTGTGCGCTGCGAATGCTAAGAATATATATGCATCACGCTAGCATCCCATACAAGTAGAGAAAACAACACGCTGGGGGTGTGGAGGGCGGGGGGGGGGGGGGGGCATAATTTTCCTGCCATTTTCCCCGCCTTATTCGTGGACTCATCCGGTTGATTCAAAGTATTGAGCTGTTCTATGCACATGGCCAAATGCTATTCTTTACATTTTTACTGACATAATAATTGGCAAATTGGCAGTTTGGCAAACTAACATCAGTTGACTTTCTCTGCTAACTAGGAATGAAAACGTAATACCACAATAAGAAGCAAATGCTCAGAATTTGACCGGACAAAGGCAAGAGTCCAACTTTCAAGGAATAAACTAAGGTTTTTAACCGTGTATGAAAACAAGTGAACCATACGTGGTTGTCGTAACATTTGTATTGAACAAATTAAGATCAACTAATATGTTTATACTTCCTATTTTTGATGTTACTGTCACAGGAAACAAATAAAACTCTTTTTGTCTATTAAACGAATCAAAATACACAAATTACATATTTTGTTTTTCACTTCCTGAAGTATACAAACTGTTACTTCTTTTGATAAGATGTGTAGTTAAATTCAAAAGAATGGATTGTAGTAGAGCTAAATTCTTTCTCTCATGCACATCTCATGCACTGAAACGCATTGGTATGAAACCGCAAGTCCTCTTGTAAAAATGGGTTAATTTTTAAAATCTTCAAGAGAAGAAAGAAGTGGGGTTTCTTTTAAAATTGAAGTTGATTGCGAGAATATGCTCTTACACAAATATACCAGTGGTATTTAATGATATTCCGTGTCTGTCAAATAGTAGCCCAGTCACAAAGTCAAATAGTAGCCCAGTCACAAAGTCAAGTTAGTTCTCAAAAGAGGCCCTAAATCCAGGTTATCTTCATTACTGTTAATGCCCTGCATTCCAATCATCTGGAAAATGATATTGACATTTCACAGAGTCCTGTTGAGCTGGATATCGATTTTGTTCTGATAATTTCCTACCGATGTCATTCAGACTACTATCATAAAAAGATAGCCCTACCGATTACATTTTTTTATTTGTCTCATTATTTGAAAGCTATCGGGTGCTAACCCATCATCAATTGATTATGCAAATCTTCCTTCGGTATGGTGATATGTTTTGCTTGTAGAGAGAGGCACTCGGTACGAAGCAGTTAGATTGTTCATTAAAGGTATGAAGACCGTTGTCAAATTCAACACTATTATATTTATTTATTTCCGAAGATCACAGATAAGGGCATATAGTGCTTGACTCGTTAGGGATACTTTGCGATATCCTGTAAGCACACACATACACGCACACATGTGTCTCTTTGTAGGGTGGGATTGAAGGTGGAAACAGTTAAATATCTGTTAGATGAAAGAGGGTCATCCTACAATAATATCCACACTTCATATTTTAACATCCACATTCCATAAAAATATCCACACTCCACAGTCTAATATCCGCAATACATATTTTAATATCCACACCCCATATTTTAATATCCACACTCCATATTTTAATATCCACATTCCAATAAAATATCAACACTCCATAAAAATATCCACACTCCATATTCGAATATTCACACTCTATAAACATATCCACACTCCATATTTTAATATCCACACTCCAAAAAAATATCCACACTCCATGCTACACTTATTCTACTTACCTTTCTCTTCTCGTGTGTCCATTTCCTTTTATAAGGGTCGGGTTTCAACTATGATTTTTAATTTGTTTTTGTTGCAACGAGGCAGATAAAGGTGGTCGACGTCTAAACACTCTTTTGTGTGTAAGTAATTTTATTTTTTTAAATCGCGGTAAAATTAAATATTCCTTCAAAAATAGATCTTAAACTGCCAGCTTTCTTTTGTTTTCCTGTTTATTTTCTGAAGAATTACTCAGTATAATCGAACACAACTCATAAGCATAAACGTGTGTGTTTTTCGCGCATGCATGTACTGTAGTTCTTGTCTAGTTGGATTGAGATTTTATGGAGGAATGTGCTGATGTGACTTTAAAATGGACAATTTCAATATTTTTATAAATTTTTAAACAAAATTTAAGCCCTAATTAAATACAGAGCAATTGCTAATTTCCCTTAGGCAGATGTGCAATCACAACTTTTCCAAATCTTGTGACCGTTTCCTTTTCTACTCCGATTTTAGCAGATTTTCCGGACAAGCCTCTAAAAATCCATTTTTATTTGTTTACAAGACAGATGAAGAAGTTATAGACAATTTTATTTTTGTCTTTGTATTCGGAGAGAATCCGTTCACAGTTATGTGCATCTGAATGCGAACGTCTTAGGCTTTACTGAGAAAGGAAGAAAAATTAAATTACAAATTAAGTACATGAAACATGCGTTTTCTGTAGTAGACTTTGTTTTTACAAAAGTTCGCGGAATATTTTAATTTGAATTATCATTCTAGTGGAATCTGTCATTACACACATTCAATCTCACAGACAAAGAATCTAAATATCCATACAATCCATATACTCGTATGGAACAATGTTATTTTTTAAAGGAAATAATAATTTCTCTTCACGCACATAATATTAAAATTAAAAGTCTCCTAACACCAATATAACATTATTTTATATTAGAATCCCGTACTATTAATATAAAACGCAAGTTTGTTTATATTCTTATATCAATATGTCTGGCACCTCCCAAAGATATATATACTTCTGACATACATAAAACGAACAAAAGTCATAAATGCTATTGTTATAAAACTATGTAATGGAATTTAGCATGGAATATTGTATTACCTTGCCTAACTGTACTCAAGTGAATTTCGCTTCTGTTGTAAACATATGAAAACTTTCATTTATAAACCATTCAAGGAACAAATACGATCAAGGAACTATAAAATAACTGACTGTCCCGCTCCGGGTTATATGTTATATTGACATCGTCTCCAGATACAAGAATTAGTAATTAGCATGTATATGTCAACCGATTTTTACCTTTATTGTTAATCTAGGGCTTTAAAACTCGAATACATGTATTTATTTAAAGTGTCTTCTTTTTCTTTTTTCTTTCTCTGAAGCTGTTAAAAGGAAAATGATAGGAAAATCACATTGTATATCGTATTTACGTCACTTAAACTGTTTATGATGATAAATACAATTCGAAATCAATTACATTTAGCACAAACGTATTACATATCCAGATGGATCACGTAATTAGGTAATATCACAAACACAGAGCTCGACTGTTTCGGAAGAAGCTTCTTTGGTAAAGCTTGTATTGAACGTTGATATATTCACGCGACGGTCAGTTAGAATACTGTGACAGTAAAGGGGTTTTGTAGAGGAAATGGGAGTTCCCAAAAGTAAAGTGGTAATTCTCTGGAAAATATCTTTAGAAAAAGAAATGTTTGACAATTGTTTTGTGCCAACTATACTCTTTTATGTAATTTCCATTTTTGGTAGAGTATGCAGAAACGACAAGGGTATGTCATCAAGACCGTACGGCATTGAAGCAGGTTGATAATACCTCACGAAATAGTGTACGTACCATCTTTATGCAGAAACAAGGTATACGATATCCTATTTTGCTCCTTCACGTATTCGTATCCATCCAAATATGTAACTCATCAGAATGGATTCTACTCATTCTTTTCTCATTTATTTCCAACATGGTTTATCGTCAAATTTGCTTCTTTATACCAAATAAGAACAGTTATTATTATTAGTAGTAGTAGTAGTAGTCGTAGTAGTAGTAATATTATTATGGTCTTTTAGACAGTGTCATACCCTATTTACAATTTGATTTAGTTTTTGCTAATTTTCAACAAAAAGGTTACGAATATTTGAAACATATTCCAGCTCGAAACAAAACCTTCTGCTAAGACTTTAGTGCAAGGTCCGCTGTGTACGCTCGTATAAAAGTTATACTAGATTCTTCTTTTTTCAATTGGGAAAGAGATGCGAAATAATTGGGGGGGGGGGGAGAAGGTGGAGATTCTTGACGTTGTTACATGCTGTGTAAAGGACTGCGTGCTTTTTATGACCAGTACGAAAACAATTACAGCTGAAACACATCGTTCCAACATCGAGTAGTACTGCAATGTCAACGGTTTTTCATATACACACTGACTGGCTAAATTGGAATAAAACTTTTGCAACACATGTTGTAATTATTACCTTGATGAAACAGGAGAATAAATATTGTCAGGAAGATGCGGTTAAACGAAAACAGTAAATGATAAACAATTGGTTTTTGTTCTCGTTTGTTTGTTTTGTTTCATAGGAACATATTTAAGTCTTTTAAAACAACGACATGTGTCCCAAATTCAAGCAAATTACATGGCATGAGTGACTTTTCATATTTACTGCGCAAGGTGGTGAGTGCTTACTGTGCTCACCAGGTTTTTGACATGGAATAACATTGATACATGGATTATCGATCATAATTGGGTTACACAGCAAAGAAGTATTAAGAATGATATTCCACTGATATTGCAATTTTCAGAAGAAATTGATTTTCTGGAGTCAGAGAGAGTTTGCATGCTTTGCAAAGGAGGTATTTGATTTGTTGTATATTGCCATTATCATGCTTGACAAAAATTCAACAAGAAAATAGAGGACCAAGGATAGTATAAATCTTTGAACCTCAAAAATGAAGATTATTATGTATAGTGCAGAGAAAATATTTTCGCGAAAAAGGGACTAAATGCACATAAGATAATTACAAGAATAATGTTGTAAACAAATATTCAAGATGGATTTCATTGACAAGCTGAGTCCGATTACATAGCAGCTAGAGAGATTAAACTGACATATTGATTCCTAATTTCAAGATCACAGTGTCCTCTGCAATCTTGATCCTTAATCTCAAGGTCACTGTAGCCATTGCAGTTTTCTCCTAATGTCTATATCGATTTTGTGTTTTCTCAAAATAAATATGTCTCAAGTGGAGTAAATACCTTTAAGAAAATTCGTGATTGCATTATATTAGTGGCTTAAGAATTTTAAAGTGATCGGGTACAATCACATCAAAAAAGCATTATGCAAATCCTCGCACAGTACGATGAAATAATGCTCACGAAGATGGGCCCTTGATATGATATACTTTAAGCAATATTAATTCTTAAGAAACTCAGAACGTTATCAGGTACTTTTGCATCATCAAAACATCATGTAAATTCTCCCTCAAGACGGGAAAGTACAGTAGTGTTTCTGACGATGAGCACCTGGAACGCCATACCTAACCAAGAGTGTTCATTTAAGGTGTTAAAACTGCAATTAAATTAGTCAGCGTTGTGTCGATATATTTCCAATCGACCACAAATTCGGTCATTTGGTGCTTCGTACATCGAGGATATTTTATACCATGTCTACTTCAGTGGCTGACCTTTCTCAGTGTGCTGCTGGTCGTCGGGGAAATAAATGTGTGTAGTGTCGGGGCAAAGATGAAAACGGTTAAATTTAGATCAGGTGCTGGAGAAGATCATTACAAAATACCATCAGATCCGAAAGCTAAACATTATATTCTCTTTCATATATTTTTCTATCAATTTAGATGTTAATGCTTCTTTGAAAAATTCCAAACATCTGTTAGGACTGAATTCGGGCACCTAAATTTGATCAATTGTCTAATTGTTTTTTAATTCTTTCAATCTAACGAAAATTACATATTCTTTAAATAGCTAACCATGCACATTTTTTTTTTCTTTTTCTTTCTGTCTCATAGTCTGTGTTGTGGGATGCATTTTTACCGGTACTGTCATCTCTTATGCTTATTCAGTGCCTTTAGATTTCATATTCATGTCCCCATCCATTTATTTGACGATGTCCTCGTAGTATATTAGATAAATCAAGTCCTTTCCAGACGTTTTCTGTTGAATATTCGTACAGTTTGCTCCAAGCCGAGATTCTAAAACAAACAAACTAATTAATTCGTTAATTAATTAATTAAGTTAATTTCCAACTCAACAAATATTACATGTCTTCTTGATCTGAGGCACAATTTGGCCGTTTATGAAAGTCCTTTTCAATCAGAGGAACATGCACGTAACTGGTACATTTTATTTTCTCTTCTTTCACTCTCCTTCAATCAAATGGAATTATATATATATATATATATATATATATATATATATATATATATATATATATATATATATATATATATATATTGTTATGTATGATGTTTATATAATATTATAAATATTTTAGGAAATTATAAATGTTTCTTCACTTTAATATTTGCTTAAATCTTAATGTTATCAGGAAAAACATGTTTAACTAGTGTCCTTGAATTAGGTTGTTTTGATCAATATGTTTTCTCAATTTGAAGGTCAAGGTTGAATTTTTGTTTACAAGTAAAATTCCATTAAGATGACACACATTCTAGAACATTCTGTCATATGACCAATCTTTATATATGCCATGTTTGGTGGACATTTATTCAGTTTTGACATTACCATCAGTCTTGTAAAGAGCTATTACAGTTGTGAAAATTCATTCCAAATTCTAAGAGAGGAATTATTTTAAATATTCATTGGATTATAACAGTGCTCATAAACTTTTGGATTTTGGATTTTTAATTGATGATTTTGGAACTTAAGTGAACTTATTCAGATATTTTGGAATACTTCATTTTGACATCAGCACATCAAAGATTACTAGTACATCAGGACTTTGGAGACCATTAGCACATCATAACATTCAAGGACACAGCCGTGAATTCGGAACATTCTATATTTAGGACTTGTGATTAGAACAATCATTCTTATTGGATTATTAGGATTTCAAAACACATTACTGTAAGTGACTTTTTGATTTTTCATTTTAATTATCTAGTAATAAATTGCTTGTTGATTTTTTACATGATTTGTTGGTTTCACTTTCTTTCTGTTACATTTTTCTTAGACCATAGAGTCGTAACAGAAATTGGGGGCTCGTCCGGGATCTGAACTTCTTTAAAGCATATTAGAGATATTAAATTTATCTTTGAAATTCATATTGATTTTGTCTCGGAGAATATTTTTGTCTTTGGCAAAGATTTTTAAAAGAGAATTTTTTTTTGTGTGAAACCAACAAGCATTTACAATGGCATCTAATGTTCAGAATTTCATTTCAAAACCTACCCAGGAGGGGTTAGAGTGCATGAGAAAGGATGAGTTGCTCGAGCTTGCCAGAAAATACAGTCTATCTGAGGCAAAAGTATCATTGACAAAACAGGAGATAAAGATTATTTTGATTCAGTATTTAGTAGGAAAGGGAATTTTTGATAGCAGTGCTTTAAGTTTGAAGAGAAAGCCTGTATCTGGTTCTGACAGGAAATTAAGGGAATTAGAGTTAAAGAACCAGATTGATTTAGAATTGGCAAAGCTTCAGATTCAGAGAGAGAGAGAGAAAGAAGAGAGGCAGATACAGATGGAGAGAGAGAAGGAAGAGAGGCAGATACAAATGCAGAAAGAAGAAAGGCAGATACAGATGGAGAGAGAGAAGGAAGAGAGGCAGACACAAATGCAGAAAGAAGAGAGGCAGATACAGATGGAGAGAGAGAAGGAAGAGAGGCAGATACAAGTGCAGAAAGAAGAGAGGCAGATAAGAGAATTAGAACTGGCAAACAGAGCACACTCCACTCCTTTAAACACAAGTTCAGGTTTTGATGTTACTAGATATATTAGGTTAGTACCCCCTTTTCAGGAAAAAGAAGTAGATAAATACTTTCTTCATTTCGAGAAAATAGCTGAAAATTTGAAATGGCCCAGAGAGCATTGGACTTTGCTATTACAAAGTGTACTTATTGGCAAAGCTCGTGAAGTCTACACTTCACTGTCAGTACAACAAAGCACTGATTATGATGTGGTTAGGGAGTACATCTTGAAAGCTTATGAGTTGGTACCAGAGGCATATCGACAAAGGTTTAGGAATTGTAGAAAAGAAACTGGACAAACTCATGTCGAATTTGCAAGGGATAAAGAACAACTATTTGATAGGTGGTGCTCAGCCAAGAAAGTTGATCAAGCTTATGATAACCTCAGACAGCTCGTATTAATTGAAGAGTTTAAGAGGTGTATCCATAGTGATGTTAAAACCTATCTTGACGAGCAGAATGTAAAAACTTTGGAAAATGCTGCTCGTATGGCTGATGATTATTCCTTGACTCACAAAATTTCATTTGGCAATAAGTCGTCCTCTCAGCAGTTTTCTGGTAAAAAACCATTTCAATCTCATTCGAGTACTTCCAAATTTCACAACAGCACAACTGTTAGGAATCAAACATCTGATAAGACTGATCAGAAATCCTTATCTCTTCCTACGTGCACTTATTGTAAAAAGAAAGGGCACGTTATTTCTGATTGCTTCAAGTTGAAAAATAAGCAACAGAGAAAAGACAGAGCTTTTCCAAATGCTCTTATTTCTACGAGGTCAAAGTCACGGTCTTGTATTGAAAGCAATACATTTGTTGGGTCAAACAAACCCCAGTCTGATTCTATTTTAGAGGCTTATGAACCATTCATGTCAGAAGGTTCTATATCACTTATTGGTGATTCTGCCAAACCTATCCCAATTAAAATATTAAGGGACACTGGATCTTCTCAGAGTCTTTTATTATCAGGTACTTTGCCTTTGTCTGAGGAGTCTTCTTCAAGTGAAAGTGTTCTTGATCAGGGAGTAGAGTGCGGCTTTGTAAATGTTCCTCTTCATTGTGTAAATTTGGCATCAGACTTAGTTTCTGGACCTGTGACTGTTGGGGCAGTGACTTCTTTACCCATAGAGGCTGTTCATTTATTACTAGGCAATGACCTAGCTGGAGATAAGGTTGTGATTAATCCACTTGTAACTGACAAGCCTTGTTTGGATCAGAAAGTTGATCCTGTCGAAACTGAAATCCCTGATTTGTACCCTGCTTGTGCAGTTACTAGAGCTATGGCAAAAAGAGCTCTTGAGAGTGATGTTGATCAGGATATTATTCCTTTAGCTGACACATGTATTGGTCAGTCTTTTGATGAGGTCACTTTTTCCTCAGGTATTGATCAATCAAATGGTATTGATCACAGTGATCCTCTTTTGGCAACTCATTCTCTTTGTCCTAATCAGGATGACAAACGACAATCCCTTGTCGTTGAACAGGAGCAAGATCCCGAGATATCTTGTTTGTTTCAGAGGGCTATTAGTGAAACTGAAGCCACACAAGTTCCAGTGTGTTACTTTGTGAAAAATGGGGTCCTTATGAGGAAATGGAGACCACCTGATGTACCCGCTGGTGACGAGTGGTCAGTGAGCTATCAAATTGTTGTTCCTAAGTCATATCGACAGGAAATTCTTAATTTAGCCCATGAAACTCCTTTGGCTGGTCATTTAGGAGTCCGTAAGACTTATCGCAAGATCTTGAATCATTTTTATTGGCCGAAACTCAAAAGTGATGTTTCTAAATACTGCAGATCTTGTCACACTTGTCAAATGGTAGGAAAACCCAATCAGAAGATACCTAAGGCTCATCTGCAACCTATTCCTGCATTTGATGAACCATTTAGTAGAATAATGGTAGACTGTGTTGGTCCTTTACCTAAAACCAAGTCAGGCAACCAATACTTGTTGACCATCATGTGTACATCTACAAGATTTCCAGAGGCAATTCCTCTGAGAAATATAAAAACTAAAACTATTGTGAAAGCTTTGGTGAAGTTTTTGACACTTGTTGGCCTTCCCAAATCTGTCCAGTCGGATCAAGGGTCAAATTTTATGTCTGGAATTTTCCAACAAGTTATGCATGAATTAGGCATCCAACAGTTTAAATCTTCTGCCTATCACCCTGACACTCAAGGTGCTTTGGAAAGATTTCATCAAACTTTGAAGAATATGATTCGATCATATTGCTTTGATACAGAAAAGGATTGGGATGAGGGTGTTCATTTGTTGTTGTTTGCTGTTAGGGAATCAGTTCAAGAGTCGTTGGGTTTTAGTCCCTTTGAACTAGTTTTTGGTCATACTGTCCGTGGACCACTGAAACTATTGAAAGAGAAACTTCTTTCAAATGAAGATTCAAAGATTAATCTTCTTGATTATGTTTCTGATTTCAAATACAAGTTGTCAAAGGCCTGTGAAGTAGCAAGAACTCATCTTCACACTACCCAGTCAAAAATGAAATTAAGGTATGACAGAAATACACAGGAAAGGAGTTTTAAACCTGGTGACAAAGTTCTGGCTCTCTTTCCCATACCTCAGAATCCTCTTCAGGCTAAATTTTATGGTCCTTATACCGTTGAAAAGAAAGTAAATGACTTAAATTATATCATTAACACTCCTGGGAGACGGAAACAGAAACAACTTTGTCATATAAATATGTTAAAGGAATATTTTGACAGAGATAGCCCAGCTAATTATTCAGTTAATTTAGTTGTACCTGTCCCACACAATGAAGATATCAACGATGGAGTACAATCAGACTATAGTGACTCTGGTATAACCAATCTTCGGAATTCAGAAATATTGAACAACCTAGACCAGAAACTTTCACATCTACAACAACAGGAAAGAAATGAACTAAAACAGCTATTACATGACTATGAGCACTTGTTTCCTGATGTTCCAACACGAACAAGTAAAATTTATCATGACGTTGACATTGTAGATTCTGCGCCTGTGAAACAGCATCCTTATAGGATGAATCCTCTCAAACAGAACTATCTGAAGAAAGAAATTCAGTATCTACTGGAGAATGATTTCATAGAACCAAGTAAAAGTAACTGGAGTTCACCATGTATTCTTGTTTCCAAGCCAGATAATACATTCCGTATGTGTACTGACTATAGAAAAGTCAACAGTGTCACCAAAACTGATTCATTTCCAATCCCAAGAATGGACGATTGCATTGATAAAATTGGAAATGCGGAATATGTCACCAAGTTTGACCTTTTAAAAGGATTCTGGCAAATTCCACTGACGGAAAGCGCAAAAGAAATTTCAGCATTTGTAACTCCAGATGGACTTTATCAATATAAAGTCATGCCGTTTGGAATGAAAAATTCGCCTGCAACGTTTCAACGTCTGATGAACATGATAACATTTGGTCTTGATAATTCTGACGCTTATATCGATGACGTCATTATCTACAACAACACCTGGGAAGATCATTTGGAAACCATTCGAAAATTCTTTGATCGACTCAGCGATATGAATCTGACAATTAATTTGAGCAAAAGTGAGTTTTGCCATGCTTGTGTCACATTTTTAGGACATATTGTGGGACAAGGTCATGTGAAACCAATAGAAGCTAAGGTCAAAGCTATCTCTGAATTTCAAGTTCCAATTTGTAAAAAGCAACTGATGCGATTTCTAGGTATGGCTGGATATTATCGGAAATTTTGTTCCAATTTTTCCAAAATTGCTGAACCTTTGACAAGTTTATTGAGTAAGAAAACCAAATTTCATTGGTCTGACAAGTGTCAGGAATCTTTTGACAAGTTAAAGGCCATGCTTAAGAATGCAGCAGTTCTTTCTGCACCAAATTTCCGCCAATCATTTAAATTATCTGTTGATGCAAGTGATGTAGGGGTTGGTGGAGTATTGATTCAGGAAGACAAAAGTGGTGTGGATCACCCTGTGTGTTATTTTTCTAAAAAACTAAACAAGCACCAGAAAATTTATTCCACAATTGAGAAGGAATGTTTGGCTTTGATATTGGCTTTACAGCATTTTGAAGTGTATGTTACCTCAGCTCTTTCTCCAATTATTGTGTACAGTGATCACAATCCCCTTACTTTCATCAACAAAATGACAGATAAAAATCGGAGATTGTTGAGATGGAGTTTGATATTGCAGGAATATAACATTGACATCAGACACATCAGGGGAAAAGACAATGTGATTGCAGATGCACTCTCACGTGCCTAGAAATGTAATATTGCTTGATGTAATTAAGTCCAGTATCATAAAACATGTTCTTATGTAATTTTGGTTATTATAGTATTAGATGTATATTCAAAAGAAAGCTTTATTATATAAATCTTTCTTTTTCTTTATGAGGGGAGGTGTTATGTATGATGTTTATGTAATATTATAAATATTTTAGGAAATTATAAATGTTTCTTCACTTTAATATTTGCTTAAATCTTAATGTTATCAGGAAAAACATGTTTAACTAGTGTCCTTGAATTAGGTTGTTTTGATCAATATGTTTTCTCAATTTGAAGGTCAAGGTTGAATTTTTGTTTACAAGTAAAATTCCATTAAGATGACACACATTCTAGAACATTCTGTCATGTGACCAATCTTTATATATGCCATGTTTGGTGGACATTTATTCAGTTTTGACATTACCATCAGTCTTGTAAAGAGCTATTACAGTTGTGAAAATTCATTCCAAATTCTAAGAGAGGAATTATTTTAAATATTCACTGGATTATAACAGTACTCATAAACTTTTGGATTTTGGATTTTTAATTGATGATTTTGGAAATAAAGTGAACTTATTCAGATATTTTGGAATACTTCATTTTGACATCAGCACATCAAAGATTACTAGTACATCAGGACTTTGGAGACCATTAGCACATCATAACATTCAAGGACACAGCCGTGAATTCGGAACATTCTATATTTAGGACTTGTGATTAGAACAATCATTCTTATTGGATTATTAGGATTTCAAAACACATTACTGTAAGTGACTTTTTGATTTTTCATTTTAATTATCTAGTAATAAATTGCTTGTTGATTTTTTACATGATTTGTTGGTTTCACTTTCTTTCTGTTACATTTTTCTTAGACCATAGAGTCGTAACAATATATATATATATATATATATATATATATATATATATATATATATATATATATATATATATATATATATATATATATGTATGTATGTATATATATATATATATATATATATATATATATATATATATATATATATATATATATATATATATATTACTTGTATTGTATGCCAATCAATCCATAAATCCTGGCCAACTTGCTCGTCGGCAGAATTAAGCTCGCTATCGACCCTTTGGCTTGAAGTGCTCACAACAGGGACGGAACGGGAGGGGGCGGGAGGGCGGAGAAGGCATCCCACCTCCTAAAAATGAGCGGGAAACAACCGGATGGTTATAATTATGTCTTGCACACGCATAAGATGCATGAGCTTCCGTGGGCTTCGCCACCTGGGCCCCCTCGTGTGGTTTGGCCCCACAGACCCCTCAACTGCTTGTTAACGCCGCCCCCCCCCCCCCGATATTCCTGGATCCACCACTGCACACGATGTCTCACGCTCTTGCGTCTCAAGGACCAAATAATTTCTTCTGCGTTGTGATATAACATATTACTGATCTATACACTTACGCTCAAAGTGGCTATATTGGGATATCATTTGCTTGGTCTTGACAAACTTTGCATCAATATTGTGTATTTGTGTATACCAACAATATATGGAGGTATATCAGCTGGATATAAGGAGTTGTAGGTTAAATCACTTTCTTGATCGCTCATGATTCTATATATAATTTAGGCGTTTGACTGTACATTCATTATCTATTATTACTTTGTGATGTGAACACAGCAATGCATGGTTCCTGCCTCTTGTCCAAGCGATACCACAATTGTCCGTCATGGTAAAAAGTACACTTGAAACAGAATTTTTTACATATGTAAATAATAAAACTACAAAGTTTGTTTTTTATTTAATTTATTCGCCAAAAATTTACAAATAGAAAATATTATTTGAAAGAAATAACAATTAAAATTATCGCGACCTATAACATTTTTCAGACACACACACACAAAATATGTTGATAAGTGTGACGATTTCAATAATTTTACGACATATTGTTTAAATAAGGATGTAACTTGGCTGTTTTTGTGACTATATATGGGAGAAAGATATGGGTTGCTTCTGTAAATATCCAGAATATTATATACTATTCTATTAGCATGACGTTAAATTGTTAGCATTGATACCTCCGGACGTCGTTTGTTGCTATTTGTTTCAAAGTTTTACTACATCGCCATGATGTCTCCTAGATAGCAATACGCAGTTTCCAAATTGAATATATGTCTGATGCCTGTAAAATGTAATATTCGTACAATAATACCGTGTATTCAAAACATGGTGATACTTAATTGGTGTTCTCTTCAAAATTGCAAGTTAAAGGACATCTTAAAAAACGCCAATTTTGTTGATAGTTTTCAGAAAGTTTTCAGATCCAGATTAAACCTTGATAGGTCTCAAAGTTGGCTTTAAATAACAAAGAAACTTTTTCAATACGTCGTTCAATGATATAAAACGTTTAGAAATCACAACACGCCTATAGATAATTACTTCATGGAAGTTTCCCAGATGATAAATTATCAAGGTGAAATTCACCCCGCAGTGTTGATTCATAGTTAACGAGGTCTTGAAGGTATTCTTATATAACGGATTCAGTTCTCAACACACTTGTTCGTAAATGTTCGGGATTAGACAATTGAGATAGAGGTTTATCCTGGACTAGCGCTCTTTAATGTTTATTTTAATTTATTTATTTATTTATTTATGCGCATAATACTCAGGCTGCTGCTTGCTTTCCATTTTGAAACAAAACAGAGCACTTTACCCTCATTAATTCACGTAAATTGTGGACTTGTATGTATAAATGTAGCTATATATTGCTAAACTCCGCAGATCTCCAGACATCATCGTACTGTAACGTTCTATTTTCAACTTTCGTTTTGATTGAAAGGTAAGGGTCACTATTAGTTTCACTGCAAATGTCGCTCTCTACCAAGGAGGAATTAAATGCTTTTAGAGTGCAATCAGATCTATTATTTACACGTGCAATGGTGCGTAATCTACCTACATTTTTACCAGGTATGTTCTATTACACCAGACCGTATTTCCTTATGCATTTATTATCTTTTTTTAAGAAGGAATATAGATTTTATTAGTGAGTATTTTCAGCTTTCATATGCCTATAACATTTTTACGACGGTGGAAACTCAAAAGCACGTTTAGTTTCTCAGCACCAAATATATCAATAGTTCACACATTCATATTTCCTTGACCAGAACTGCCGCTCGGTTTTGTCTGGTTAATAGTAAAAGTGAAACAATTATTAGCTTTTTTAATAGGCCTTCCGTCTTTTAGTAAATCCAGTTCAGTGCCGGATCAAACCCTTTGATGTAAAAGGTAACACATGGGGTGCTACTGAAGAACATTTGTAGAGAATCTGTATACTTGTTTAGGGTGTCAGCATTTTGTAAGATGACATAGGTTTAATGAAACGACCATTTGATGGAATCTAATGACACAAATTCTCACGCATGCATTTTCAAATGTTAATGTAACATTTGGAGAACATTTAAAACAAGGTAAGAACTATTCCTTGCAAGTCCATGTACGTGGGAGCAGACTGGGAGCAGCAGTGCATCTCGAGAATATTGAGAGGTCATGGAATATCAAGTTGGGCCAGTTCTCTATGCTTCACTTATTTTATATTTCTAGTGCTACCATGTTGACAACACGAGATCTAAAGAAAAGGGGAAAAATGAATAACAACCATTATATCAGTGGGTGGATATACCTTAGCATTCAGCTGGTTTAGCTGCTTGACGGCGATTTAAAAAAAAAAAAATATTACTTATCAGTCATGTCAACTATTGCTCAATACCTTTGGGACAATATTGAGGGGGGAATTGACACCCGTGAACTTCGCAGTGGGAAATGATCCGCCGTTGTTTCTGACGAAAACCGCTGAGTTTCAAAACTATCAGAGTCTGCACTATAAAGACACGTGCGATTTTATCCAATCGAGGTGGGTGATTCTCTTCTGCCCGTTTTGCAAGCAGTGCTTATGTAAATTTTCCTCTTTGCCAATGATTGTAAAAGCCGTCTTCCTGAAAGACGACAATTATGGTCAAAGATCGCTCTCCTAATCACCCCTGAGTTACACGATTCCATCGATATTCATTAGGATAATTTGCTAGTGTAGGTGCATCTGCCAAGCCACTGCCAATGTATAAACTACAAATTAAAAGAATAATCTTCCATTTTCGCTGAACAAAGTAAAACGGTCATGAACATTAAGGTCTCAAACACTTACCCAAAAACTATTACTGTTTACTTATCGCTTTTAACGATCATTTTAACTAAAACACGTATTGTTAGCACTGTAGTCTATGAATTAATCAGTGCTGAATCATCATATTGCGCTGTAATTATTAAAACAAAAACACAAAACACGAGCGACAGATTCATGGCATGGAACCAAAAGAAAGTATTATATATGTATAATTCTGGAGATTCGAACTTTGCTCACAATAAGGCTGATGAAATGGTGCTTCCGGCATTTTACGCGTGGTCACTACGCAGCAAACGTACCAAGAATAAATAGCGCAGTTAGGATTCTGATAAAATACAGACATAGACAACGTTCACAAAATAGAAGGAAAACCTGTTAGATCATAAAAGATGCTTTGAAATGGGACAGGGTTGCCTTAAAATAAATAAATCTAGCCTCTTTGTCGTCGAGCAAAGATTTTCGATGATTGCACTTAAGATCATACCGCCAACAATTTTGAGACAAACTGTGGTATTTCTGTTAGATTTCTTTTGTCGCAGATATGAACGAGAGAGAAATAAATAATAGCCTGACAAATTCCGATGAAAGATATGGGAACAGCATGCACAAAGTAGCATGTTACGCTGGACAAAATCACTTGTGGTGGGGGAGCTAATGTATCCATGTATCTATGCACTGCAACAATTTTTTTATTAGCTCACGTCTTAATCATGAATTGTGTCATTCGATGCCCAAGGTCAACCTCAACACTGCTTTTGGATCACTCATGATATATTTTCGACGGGATATAAGTATTTCTTCAGGAAGACTGTTGGAAGGTTTTCACGCTTTCGATGTCGTCGAAAGACGTAGTTCTGTCTCGCTGACCATACATCATCAGTCATCTAGAAGCTGTTTTAAGGATTTATGTCTGCAGTGATGAAAACACGAAACTAAATTGGAAGAATCCTAGCAAAGGCTGATGCTTGAAATAAATATTAGAGATACAATAAATAATTGTTGGCACTTTGTGCTTGCTTTATTTTTTAATTTTTGGTCGTGACTGATCCGTTTAAATCGGATCTATTTTGGTATCAGAATGCCAATAATGTCTCCGCAGTATGATATTTTGTCGCGACTGATTCTGAATACAAATAATGAATCTTATTTTGGTTACAAGTAGTCAATAGATACAAAACAACCACTTTGCTATTTCCCACGATTGTCCTTTTGCTGTTAAATTTGGTATCATCGTCATCTGACTGCTTCAAGAAGTTATAGTTCTTACATGACGCAGAAACCGTTGGATAAATACTAGCAATTACTGAGTATTAAGAAAATGACTAATTGGTTCAGCAGCATGGATATCATTACCTTAGTATTTATCAAACATTGAAGTTAGATGGCAAATCTAAACTTAATTGTCTGAGTTACCGGTTAAATTCCTTCATTGCAATAAGAATCGTAATGTGCACATGTTTATTTTATGCTTTCATCAACATATGCCTATTCTTATTATATAAGCCTAAACAAATATACCATATCACTAGAAATTAAAACATCACTATGCGTGTTTGCATTCTATCCGCATCAAGTATCTTGAGGTTACAAATCGTGACCTCGACGGGCATGTCGCCATAATATGTTTGGGTAAAATATGGAACATTGGATAAGGAATCTGACTGTATCTAATGTTAAATTCTAGTGTAGAAGGAAAACAAAGGTAAAAGATTCATATTAAATTGATACAGTATTTACTTACTGTTAACACAAATTTAATCAACAGTGGCGTAGCAGGGCCTCTAACGATGTACAGGCACTCCTGAAAACCTGTATAGAGGGTGGAGAGGGTATTATTTTAATAAAGGTTTTCCTCTCCTGATAACCTGCACATCCCAAAGACAGCTACAACTTGGACAAGATGTTCTCTATAATATGGCTAAGAGAGTGTGGCGGAATTGAACCCCAATTTTATATGATATTGGCCCGAACAAAGAGCTGTATATATGCAACAAAATATTAATTATATTTACATTCACTATATATACAAGTTGTACTGCTCGTGATTTTTCATTTATTGTCAGCATCATAATCTTCAGGAATATATATACTTGTATTATCATTTATTGCGTTATATAGATGGGTAGTAAGAAAATTAAGTGTCGAATACTTGGACGTGATTTCACCAACCTCATAATCCGTATTAAGACTTAGCTTTATCCACAGCCCTTCTATTCCAGGTAGAATTTACGCTAGCTTCAAAGTTGAAGAAGGGATCAGGTATCGGCTGTGACGGATACACTACAGACAATCCACAGCTGAAGAAGATTTAATAAATAATTATCATAACGTACTCTAATTAACTAACCTATTTATTATATGTGTAAAAAAGAGAGAACAGAAAACATAATTTGCCAGTGGACATTTGATAATAGATTCTGTTTCATGTCATCTTATTACAATATGTTTGCTGGCAAGTTTAAGGATAAGTTTGATTATCTACCATTTGTTTTTGGTGCAATCTGCTGCTCTCCTTTGAAAGACAATTTCAAACAATCAGGGTGACGTTTTCTTTAAGGAACTGCCGCAGAGAGCGGTTTGAATGGAATTTTATATGAGCGCATTGGACGCTTTGATTATATCTTAGGTGCCGTTACTGTATGTCTGAAACATATGACTGATTAAAGAACATAATAAAATTGATGTAATTTGATACATTTTAATTTGAAATGTGTGTATCATTCAATTGATGTTAACACAAGAGAATGTTCTAGAACAATAGAAGATCCATGCTGATATTTCCCCTAGTTCGTATGAGGTACCTAACACCAGAATTACGTCAAGTAGATTTGTAAATAACTAACTAAAAGTTTTGAAACAATGCCAGGAACCAATGAAGCATTTTATCAGAATGGGCAGCAGGTACTGCACGTGCGTTGATTCTGAAAACTTTAATCGCGAAAAAAGCTGCAATGTTTTAATTAAAGGTATATTTTCCTTGTTCGTTCAGGACACCGTGTGGAAGGTTGGATCTGTATATAACTGACCAAATTATATTTCAAACGGGCCAAGAAAATATTTGCCCCCCGCCCGCAAGAGTTTAATTCTAGTTTATATTTTTTTGATTTATCATTACTCTCTCTCTCTCTCTCTCTCTCTCTCTCTCTCTCTCTCTCTCTCTCTCTATATATATATATATATATATATATATATATATATATATATATATATATATATATATATATATATATATATATATATATATATATATACACTGTGACGCAGAAAAAGACCCTATAAAGCATTATGACGTTATGGTCGCAAAAATAACGTGGTTGCATTTTTCATTCAAACCATGGTGTCTGTCTTAATATTCATGATATCTGCGTGAAAAAAAACTGCATAATATTCCGAAAAGATTCCTCTTTCCGATTACATATACCTCAAAATGACATTGTATGCCTGTTGGGACGTTTTCTCGCCTCATAGCCCATATATATATATATGTGTGTGTGTGTGTGTGTGTGTGTGTGTGTGTGTGTGTGTGTGTACAGAATCAATCGCATGTAATATCAAAATCAAAAGAATTACCTAGCTCAAATTAATGGAATGTTTCAATTTTAAGTCTGCACTAACTGTTGCAATAGCTTCTAACCTAAAAAGGGTTAAAATCATGTAAATTGCAAAATGTTACAAATTATAAATTAATGTGTTGAGCAACACAGAAGAGGATAACACCAACAAGCATGATAATTTTGATTTAAATAACTCTCTCTCTCTCTCTTTACTTTTATTTTCATTATATTTAGTGAAGTTATTTTCTTGCCCCATTTCTACGTTAATCTCACCTTCTGTTTTAGGAGTTTCTTTAGAATATTAATGGCTGATTCTTGAGGTGCATGTATGAACACAGTGTATATTCAAATCATGTATGAACACAGTGTATATTCAAATCATGTATGAACACAGTGTATATTCAAATCATGTATGAACACAGAGTATATTCAAATCATGTATGAACACAGTGTATATTCAAATCATATATGGTATTCAGAATGAAAAAATAAAGCAACATCCACATATTCAAAGCACATCGACCAAAAGGTAAAATCCTTTGTCTTTTGGCAATAAATTAAAGTAGTAAATGCTGAGCTCTGGTGATCAATGTGACACTAACTGACATATAGAAATGGATTATGTGCCAACATGCTGAGTGTGATGAATTACCTTGGAGTTAACATTCTGCACGAGTATTATCGATAAAATTCTGCATGAGTACTATCGATAATTCTGCACAAGTACTATCGATAATGCTGCATGAGTACTATCGATAATTCTGCACAAGTACTATCGATAACATTCTGCATGAGTACTATCGATAACATTCTGCACAAGTACTATCGATAACATTCTGCACAAGTACTATCGATAACATTCTGCACGAGTATTATCGATAACATTCTGCACAAGTACTATCGATAATTCTGCACAAGTACTATCGATAATGCTGCATGAGTACTATCGATAATTCTGCACAAGTACTATCGATAACATTGTGCATGAGTACTATCGATAACATTCTGCACAAGTACTATCGATAACATTCTGCATGAGTACTATCGATAACATTCTGCATGAGTACTATCGATAACATTCTGCACGAGTACTATCGATAACATTCTGCACGAGTATTATCGATAACATTCTGCACAAGTACTATCGATAATTCTGCACAAGTACTATCGATAATGCTGCATGAGTACTATCGATAATTCTGCACAAGTCCTATCTATAACATTCTGCATGAGTACTATCGATAACATTCTGCATGAGTATTATCGATAATTCTGCACAAGTCCTATCGATAACATTCTGCATGAGTACTATCGATAACATTCTGCACAAGTACTATCGATAACATTCTGCATGAGTACTATCGATAACATTCTGCATGAGTACTATCGATAACATTCTGCACAAGTACTATCGATAACATTCTGCATGAGTACTATCGATAATTCTGCATGAGTACTATCGATAACATTCTGCACGAGTATTATCGATAACATTCTGCACAAGTAGTATCGATAATTCTGCATGAGTACTATCGATAATTCTGCATGAGTACTATCGATAACATTCTGCATGAGTTCTATCGATAACATTCTGCACAAGTACTATCGGTAATTCTGCACAAGTCCTATCGATAACATTCTGCACAAGTAGTATCGATAACATTCTGCATGAGTACTATCGATAACATTCTGCATGAGTACTATCGATAACATTCTGCATGAGTACTATCGATAACAGAACAGAACAGAATGAGGCAAGCAATCCGTATGTTGATAAGTGAACATTTGCACCTTGTGCTACATCCCGATGTGTTGAGTCCAATAAGGACATCGCACATGTCCAATAAGTCCAGTTTCGTGGTCAATGATTAAAAGTGAAACACTTAAGCTTGTTCGCAAGATAGTTAAGAGAACTTGACATTATTTTAATTGGATACTTTTACCATTCTTTCACGAAATTTGTATAGCTGGAATATTAATTACTTCCAAAAATAAATTGAAAGTGAATTAACAGTTCAAAAATAAACTTAACAAACGCATTTGATAATCTCATCAAAGAAAACCACATAATGACCAAACGAACCTGTGTAAATCAGATGAATTAATGTTGACTTTATACCATTTGTCCATAATGTAGAATATTTGTGAGAACAGCCACAAAATGTAGAAACCAATGTCACTGTATTTTGACACAATTATAAACATTATATTAACATTGTGAGAAAGCAGATGAATGTCATATTCCGATGAAGATCCTTTCATGTTTATTCATTTTAATGCATATGTAATTTGTCTGGAATAACAAGGAATAGAAAACAAGTCATGTTATGTAGACAAAAGTCACAAATAATAACACAAAATTATCAGGTGAATAATAAATTAGATATAATTCATTTTATAACAAATTAGCATTCAGATATTTTAAATATTGGAAAATGTTATTTCAGGATGATACAAGTTGGAATTGTTTTTAATAAGAAAATAACAAAAACATATAATAGGCTTCTTCTCTTGCTCAGAAACAGCGCGTCAATGTGCTTTCAGTCAGCGGAAGTAATCGATCGTTGGTATGGAAATATTAGTTTGTCTTCAGCGTCAACTCATAAGATCACTTGAAAACTCAAAACATTTGCACTGCACTTATGTCATGATGAGCAAGACAGTGAAATGGAGCTGATTTTAAACAAAAGAAACATGCAGCAATTATGATACACACGTGATTCCATCCATCACAATGACTTATTATTAGATGTCGTAAAGTTTCGCCCTAATGATGATAAATGAGTTGAACGAGACTCATTAAATAATATTGATAACTTAAAATGTCATTTCAAAAATGCTCTTTGAATTCAAATAGTTTTGTAGATTTGTCATGTCAGAAAAGGAATATACATGTACATTGTAAATTGAAAATTACTGTAATAACTGGTCCAGGATAAGGCAGATTCACAGATCATCCCATAATAATTGTTTAAAATAACGGTAATAACTGGTCAAGTATAATCAGAGTCACAGATTATCCCATAATTTTGAACAGAGTTTGGATATATATTTTAGCATTGTAGCTGAAGTTATTTTCACACTTTGATAACCAAGTACAAATATGAACAGTATTTTGCTCCTAGAAATATATAAGATGGTATATTTTCTAAAAGAAGTGACTTTTTATATGTACGTCCGATTGTCCCATTTAAGCGATGACAAAGTTTCATTTTGTACCCCTTGTTTCTAGGAATAAGGATTGTAAACAAATTGTTATTAGCAATGGAAAGGAAACGGAAAAGTTAGCGGGCTATAAAGATCCACTCCACGTTATTTAGAGATAATTTTTCAAGGAAAATATAACTGAGATTTATTACACTATAGTCGCAACACTGGTAAATATTAAATCTGAACAAGCAAATAAATTGAGGTCAGGACACGCATTCCTGCATGTTCCAGTCTAATCAGGAAATATCGTGTCCAAGGACATGCTAAATATATCAGGCTAAAGTGTACGATAGTGTGACAATTGTAAACAACATACTTGTGAACAATAGTAAGTAAAATGACCTATACACATACCTTTATGCATGCACTCCACACTGATTTGAAGATTCGTGTCAGTAAATATATATAATGTTACCGTATTTGCTACACTTGTATATACAATATTTGTTTTAAAAGTAAATAAAATGACACAGGATCATACCTGTATGCATGCACGCACTGCACACTGAGTTTAAGGTAGCAGTTTTAAGGACGGGACCGATGAACGTGGAAAACTTATACTGTAAATACATTATTTGTTTTTTTAAAAATAGAATGAAAAAAATGTTCACCTGTGTGAATCTTTTCCGGCCAAGGACGTGGTCTATAAGTAGAGCGAAAGGAAATAATAGCTGTAACATAGGTTTAATTAAAATGTCAGATTTGTTACCAAAATGAATAAAGTGATATATTGGTAAGTGCAGGATGAATCGTTACTTGTATGTATGTATGTATGTATGTATGTATGTATGTATGTATGTATGTATGTATGTATGTATGTATGTATGTATGTATGTATGTATTACCAACTTTACAATTGTATTGAAATTTTACCACTGCAGAGAGAAATGTGTCATAACCCAATGACATTTCATCAACACACATCTCAGCTATAGGCTTTCCGTTTATTGAATTATTAAGTCAACCATCCATGTCACTGGGTCATGCAACCTTTGATTATTTAGAGAAAAGGCATGGTTGTGTGTGTCCACAAACAAAACTAGTCTTTGGTTAGTTGGGATTATTTTCAAATTTTGAGATACAGTCGAACATACACCCATTCCTTTTAGATTTTGTGTACACTTACCTTATACTTTGAAAACTAACTCAACCCCTAAACATTTTTGTTTGACAAGTATATATATATATATATATATATATATATATATATATATATATATATATATATATATATATATATATATATATATATCAGTGGATAGCAGAATATTCTGCTCCCCTCCCCTCTGCAAAACTTAATTCTGGGGCATCCTCCCAATAAAAAAGTTGTTTGATGTGAATTTTGCCCCACCCCCCTCCCCACCCCTGCCGTTGTTTGGGCGGTTTTTACGCCACTGATGCTATGTAACGTCCTTTATTTATCCAGAATGACATAATTAGCCAACAGTTAGTTTATATTCTCGACCGGCAATTAAAACAAATATGCATGTAATTGCTAAAGAATATACAAGGTCAGCATCTACTGCATATAAGAATACAAATATAACAGAAGTTACCACAAATTAAACAAGGTTAACATACTGTTATCGCAAAGATATATAACAGCTACCACTTAGAAATGTTATATGACATAAAATCAGGATTGCTGATGAAAATATTTGTACAGATGTAATTTCTTAAAAGCTGAAACATCAGGTGCGTGTTTAATATCATGCTGCAAACTGTTCGATAAAACTATACGAACGTAAGAAAAAGATTCTAAAACTACTCTGTCCGTACTTTTGGCATGTATAAATTATTCTTTTCACTCGACCGTGTATTCCTTGCGCCAATCTACCTTACAAACTTAAAAACTTTAAGATACTCTGGAACTAAATTATTTAAGAATGTAAAAGTAAGAACAACTTTTCTAAAACTAATATAATCCTTAACTGGCATCCATTTCAGTGTTCAAAAAGGATGACGTAGATGTTAAAATATCTTTGACATTTAAAATCGCCATGGATGCTATGTACGAAGAATTAATGGAGTTCTTCCCATACAGTACAGCAATAGATAAAATGCGGAAAAATAACTATTGCACACTTTTAGGATCTACTGATTCATAAAAAAAACCGCCAATCCTTTTTTTAATTAGTATTTTCTGACATACTTTTTATATAGAGTGTTTTAAAGTTCTATGACCAGTATACCGTATTGTCAATATGAATACCTATAAGGTCCACATATTTAACAGTTTCAATTTTTTTTCCATTTAGTCATGTAAAGTTTTGTAAATTCCCGCTTTCTTTTGTGTTTATTGTTTTTTCTTGTTTGTATCTGTTTTGTAATTGCCAAAGCTTAAATCGCATAGGGTATATATATATATATATATATATATATATATATATATAGAGAGAGAGAGAGAGAGAGAGAGAGAGAGAGAGAGAGAGAGAGAGAGAGAGGGAGAGAGAGAGAGAGAGAGAGAGATTATAAATTCCTTTGACGTATATGCATCTTTCTGTAACTATACATTTCTCTCCCTCAATCGACTCTATCTAGCTAGCTAGCTAGATATCTACCGACCTACCTAAATGTATCAATCTATCAGAGAATAAAACTATTAAAAACATCAGAGTCTCTGATCCGTTCTTGAATTTTGCGCTGGTGGTCGGTAATAATGCTTTGCTTTCTGAATGAATAATGAAGGGAGTTTAAGTCAGATCCTTGATTTCTTACCTTGAATAAAAAGTACGGGATTGTTGGCAATAATTAACATCAAAGACACTGATCCGCCCTTGAATTTTGGGCTGGCCGGTCGCTGATAATGCTTTGTTTTCTGGATGAATAATTAAGGGTTTTTACGTCAGGTTTATTACCTTGATTAAAAGTATGGGAATGTTGGCATATATTGACACGTTGGGCAAACACATAGGAAACCCCGTACGCATCGCATGATGGCATCAGATGAATGGATGTGTCTTATCCCAAGTTTTCACTGTCATTTTCCCATCCATCCTTCATTTGTGGCCCTCTCAGATTTGTTCGAAGCACTGGTTGCAAATTTGCATCAAGAGGTACATATTTATTATCAAAATACGGCCCTGCAAATACTTACCGTCACTAACTCATAAATCTAATGTGCTGTCAAGGAAACCAAACCTGAAGAAAAAACATTTGTCAGAGACCTGATTTGTTTTCCCATGCAGAGATAAAGGAAGTGATTAGATTGGAGCTATTTCATCCCTTATTTTAAAAAAAAAAACACAAAAAAACAACAACAAAAAACATAAAACCTTTTTCCCGGTGTCAGGTTATAACAGCACTCTGGAAACACGTGTTCATCACTTGCAAGTAAAGAGAAAAGTGTTTGGTTTTTTTTAGTGTTGGCAAATTCAATGCCTAATGAAGGTGAAACAAACCGTAACTTATCATGCTAATTTGTCTTTGAAAGCTGAGATGCATTTGATGAAGGACAATGATAATGAAGACTAATTATAAAAACGAGAACTTATAGTAAAGCAAACTTTCATTATTAATATTTAAAAAAAGAAACACTGTCGACAATTCAATAGCTTTAATTATTGATACCACAAAAGACACAAATAACAGTCGTAATGAGTTTGATTGTTTTTTCCGTGTTTTATTTTTTTATTTTTTTTATTTTTTCCTGTCGCATATCAACATTTGGAAGGCTATTTAGTGTCAAGTCAATGGGAGTAAAGATTCATTCGCATAGATATAACAATGCAGCAGACCCTATCTGATCTGGGCATGATTCTAACCCACAACTTTTGGCATGCGCGTCAAACACGCTAGCCACTGAATCCCTGGGGCTCCCCTATGACTTTGATATGCGTCTAATTTTTGCAAATGCGTGACCTCGGTGGTATATGGTGATCAACAGAACGAGGATCAACTATATTAATTTTGAATAGTATGTCCTACACCTCTGTAGTTGCATGTCTTGTACATACTACTTTTCCAAGCAAGGATATTTTCGAATCGACTATTACATTCAAGACTTAGATCAAAAGGTGGCTTGATAGCTAAATACCCAAATTTAGTAGCCACCTTCCAAGCGAGCTTAATATTATAATAATAGTCTCAGGGACATCTGTCAATGTGGTGACTGGAAAGACAGGGACATCTGACAATGTGGTGACTGGAAAGACAGGGACATCTGTCAATGTGGTGACTGGAAAGAGAGATTGCTTGATTATTTAAGATATTATGAAATGTTAATGCTAAAATTCATGCGTTTTCACGGACTTTTACGGGCAAATGATGAACCAGATTCCAGTTTGCTAAGATCCACATAGAACACAATTTATAAAATTTTAAACGGTAAATTAACCTCAAATTTGATACAAGAATGTAATCATAATGATATCTAAATAATTGAGTTTAACTTAACTTCAGTAGCCGTCATTTTTGGTACACTTAACTTCAAAGAAAAGAAAAACATCAATCGTCGAGAAGATATCAGGATCATTTTTACAAGTTTGTAATTTCGCCCCCCCCCCCTTCCCCACAAATCCTCAGGGATGACGTGTCTGCCCTCAGTGAATGCGCATGTTGACTACATGATAGTGCATTAATATAAACACCCAACTCATCCTTACATATGTTTAAGAGGATGAAATCGACATTTACCTATTAGATATACGTACACAATCTTCACACACTTGAATCTGATTACTCGTCGTTGTACACAGGCAGGAAATGTAAACATAGGATGTGTATAAAGTCAACCTCGTCAAGAGCTAAACAAATAGGCCCATAATAAATCCATGTAGGAGATGACACCACGGGGGTGAAAATTCGCACCTTCTTAAAATTTATTGGTTATAATTTTCATAATTGCATATTTCGAACTAAGTTCAAAATATAGGTGGAAACCATGAATTGACAAGCATACCCGCATCCGGACACCAGTTTTACAATCGAGCAGGAAAATAAGCTGAGCTTAAAAAAGGTAAAAGTTTACAAATTAAATTATGTAAGGACGTAAAAAAGGAAAAGATATACGAGAAAGAAGATCTAAGTGAAATGCTCTGTGTTGGAAAACGTCTATCGAAACATTCTGGTAGACTGAGAACGGAAAGGTCAAGTGTCAATATATCTCGCTGTTCGGTAATGCGACGTATTCTTACCCTTCAAACATCCAACAAACAACACTCTTTACTCGCTCTCTCCTTGTCTCAGAAAGTTCATTCATATTTTTATAAAGCAGGAAATGATACACTCAGATTGAACCACAGCTTACCATGGATGGTGTAGGTGTTGCCGTTTGGGGTTTTGGAGTTGTGAGGGTGGTGTTGTCCTCGGGTTGGAAAAGAACCGTTCTCGCCTTCTTGAATAGGTTGTCTCCCTTAAATTCCCATATGAGGGAAATACACCTCTTCAGAAACCACTCTTGACATCAGATTACCCAGCTCATACCTTACAAACAATAATCCTATGACACACACACCTAGTTCATTCATAAAGTTCTTACGCAGTCAATTATACTCTCCTATGTATCCCCTGTTGAGAAGGAAGTTTAACTTTTTTTTTTGAAACAAGGATATATCTACATCCGATCAACAAAAGAAAGGGGGGATTAAAGTGTTAACCAGAACTGGTGTATGCGCATTTCATGGCAGTGCTCCGAGTTCCAGTAATATTTCCATCACTGCATCACTGGTTTGTGTGTGTGTGTGTGTGTGTGTGTGTGTGTGTGTGTGTGTGTGTGTGTTAAGGTAGTGAATAACTTATTAATTTACTTACCTACCGACTGACATGCAAAAAGAAAAGTAACAACAATGACGCAACGATTGTTTTATGAATCGGTACAATGATAAATGCACAAAGGAATAAACAAAAAAGTTCAAGAGGGAAGAAGAAAAAAGATGAAAATATTAATCTGTGAGAGAAACAACTAAAATACCGAAGTTTATCAATTTCTGATTGCTGATAGGAAAAGAAACCTGCTTGCGTGCAAGTTATATTGGGGTGGGTAGGCTGGCTGGGGTCTTAATTATCACAATTACAAAAAATCAGCGGCAAAGAAACTAACTTTAACAATACAAACAAATAATTTAGGACTATTGCTACGACATACAACAGGAAAACAGAAGGACAGTGAAACAAACAGGACACAACCAACCAACCAACAGATAAATAGATAGATAGATATATTGATTGATTAGTGCAAACTGGTGCTGATAATTCACCTGCAGTGTATCTTCTGTCGACCATTGATTTTTATATTTTTAAATTAAAAACACATATTATGTAAGAAATGATTAATTGAATTGATGCAAAGTAAGTATAATTTTCCATTTCTTTCATAACTTTTATCACAACAATGTTCACTTTTTTGACATGATTGTACATTTTTCCACATCAATAAATACTAAAATTTTGCTACCTAGCTTTTGTTCCGCACTAATTTTCCAGGACTGTGCTGATGCTAATATGCCGTTAAACCCTATACATCAGGGGTGTCAAACATACTGCTAGCGGGCCGAATACGGCCCGCCAGACTCATTATTTATTATTATTTATTATTATTTATATCAAATCTGGCCCGCCATAGCAAATGGAGTTTGACACCCCTGCTATAAATCATACATCAGTGCAGGAAAAACTACTCCGACACCCCCCTTAAAAAAAAATGAGCGCGACACAACCTAAACGTTTCCTATAGTAAGTTTTCTTTATAGTTAGGTAGTTATAATTATGCCCTGAAAACGGGGGGGGGGGGGGGGGGGGGGGGGTGGTGGTGGGTAATAAATTGAGCAACATTTCCCAGGAGGAAAATAATGTACTCCCATTTTACCTGCTTATACCCTAGCAAGAATCAGTCTTTGATTGATTTAAATCGAATAATTGGTGTATATCTAAATAGAAATGCGTTAAGGATAAAAGACAATAACATGGAGAGAGAGAGAGAGAGAGAGAGAGAGAGAGAGAGAGAGAGAGAGAGAGAGAGAGAGAGAGAGGGAGGGAGAGGGAGATATGGGAGATGAGATTGGGGGTGAGGGCTTCATCCCTTTATCCTGACCTATGCCCCTTGCAATCTATTTTCTGAACCACAAAAAAACTGTAAAGCTAACGACGGTATCACGCACAAAGGTTACACACTCAACATATTCCCAAGCTAACGTACTCGTGCAGAGGCCGCTGTTATTGGAAATGAAACTGATAGTCCGTGCCTATAGTGCCAAGGTGACCAGGTATAATAGGAAATACTCGCTGGTGATTACAAGAAAGACAGTAATTAAATTAAATGTGCTGATGCTACACGCTTTGGAGCTAAGGAAGAAGTTGTAAACGAAAATACGATAATCTGTTGTGCTTTTTCGACAATAAGTGATTTGAACGAGGTCCATGTTCGTTACTAGATACTCATTAAATGCCTGGTTCAAAAAGGGTACACTTATTTGAATGTCATCTGAGGGAAAATATGAACTGAAAACAACCATAAATCACCACCGAGATGTTTTATTCCGAAAATGACGCGGAAGACTTTTTATGCGGCTCTGTGGGGTTTGTTTAGATACACATTGGTCTTACTTACTTATTTGGATTAAACTCGCGTGCGACCAATTTGGTCATGTGCGAGGAATTAATGTGCGCACAGCGCACTATTTAATTTGCCCCCAAACTGTTGCTGTAACATCAGTTTGGGGTTCGTCAAGCGGTTAAAACAGAGCTGTAAAAACCGCTTGCGCTTTGCTGCATGCACCGCATGCTATTTAATTAATCGGCGTGGGGGTGCGTATCGCCCTCACGCCATTTAATTGTGTGCCCAGCACACTGTCTGTTGCTTTTTAATGTCCGGGCGTGGAAAAGGCGGAGTCGGGAACGGCTAGAGAGGAGCTTCTGCGTCACATGGTGGTGTCTGTGGTCCAGGGTGTGATTTTGCCTAAATATTGATGTCGTCTTGCACGTGTCGCTATTTTTAAAATTTTTTTAATTTTAATGAACTCTATATGATTGGCTGACTGGTACCGTGTTGAAGTTTGGTTAAGTCCAAGGAGCTTTGCCCTATACTTGATTCTATGCATGTCGTGATGTTGTTGTTGTAAGTAATCGTTGCCACTTTGTGCGGCTGAGCCTGATGGCTTTTGGGTTTAAGCCACCTTATATTGTCTAAGGGTTTTGGGTCAAGGTATTTAGGTTTTTTGTTAGCAATTGAATTTGTTGCCTTTTTGTTTGGAAACTGGGTTTACGTTGTAGATTATATACCGCTTTGTGCAGTGGGCCCCTGATGGTTTGGACTTGTGACCACCTTATATTCTTAGGTTCGATTTGGGCCATTGAGAGGGTCCTATTTAGGTAGTTTCAGTGGATCTGGGATAAAGCATGAACTATATACCGCATTGTGCAGTCGGCCCCTGATGGTTTGGACTTGTGACCACCTTATACTCTTAGGTTCGATTAGGGCCATTGTAAGGGTCCTATTATTGTTTCATTGGTGCGTTGTTCTGATACTCCTTGGACTGTTTTTTCGAATATCGGTACCAGTGTGGGTGGTAGAGAAAGCGTTAGAGAAAGCAGAGTATACAGTCATGCATGTATTAATTAAAAAAGAAACAACCTTTTTTTTTTTTTTTTTTTTTTTTTTTTTTTAATTTTTTTTTTTTTTTTTTTTTTTTTTTTTAAAAAGAAAAATCATTCATTCATCAATTCATCCATTCTTTTCCTTCCTTTCGTTAGTGGTCATGCATGGGGAATGGTTATGGTTGTTGAAAAATTGCGAGAACAAAACTTGCTTTGCTTGTTATTAATTGTCCTATTTTTCATTTCACATTGGTCTTGGGAAACTTCCACGCAAGCATTTATCCCAGTATATCCCACCGAAATAAAAGGGAAAATGTTTGCTTTATTGCACTTTTTTTTCCTTGTTGAACCGTTGTTATCACACTCTGCAGAGGTACTTTCGCTAACTTTCGTGTCTGTTCACACGTGCCGTGTGTCCTTGATGTCTGATATTTTCTTTGAGGTCCGTGCTTTAAGTTTTGCATGCAAGACTGCCATATTTATTTAGCGTCAACGGGTATGTTCAACGAGTGCACCATATTATCAATACACTACGACGACAACAAACATCAGTAATAATAATAATAACAAACAACAATTTTAATAATATTACGAAACGTGTTACCTGTCGATGAAATTCACGACTGAAAGCGCGACATAAGGACATGCGAGCCTTTGGTGCCTGCAAAAGAAACAGATATAGGTCACACGAAAGTTTTACCGACTTTTTACATGGTTTTATTGCCAATAAAATATCACATTAAGTAAGCGCAGTTATAAAGTTAACACTTTTTGAAAATAAACATGTCAAAGTTGGCAGCATTCTGATCGAATTCGTATAACTCTCCAATATAAAAAGCATTTTTTACCTGTCAAGGGTCATAACTCTTCACACGATGCACTAAATCATGAAATAAAGAAATGTTTGGAATTGATGATTTGAATTTCGCATTGAATTACAACATTGGCAGTGAAAGATTTTGGTTTTGTGGGTTTTAACGCCATTTTTTCAGCACATGACCAGTATATTTTGGGGAGGAAGAACCCGGGAAGACCCTGGGAAGAACCAGCGACCCACGGGAAGCTACAGGCAAGCTTTCTTACATACCCACGTCGGTCGAGCCGAGACTCGAACCCACGCGGACAGAGGTGAGTTGTGAGTCATCTGTAAAGGCGAGCGCCATAGACCACTCGGCCACCCGGGATTCCTTTCGGGGAAAGAAATGCAGCCTGTCGAAGACGTACAAAACAAGACAATTAAGAGGTACATGTACGTAGCTGAACTGTGCAATGTGAATATCAGTTGCAACATTTTTATGTATTTATAAACTTTTCTTACGTTCGATAATATAGTATGCCATACTTTAACTACTGTGTCTTCAACAATACTATGAAATACAGCTAACGTCAAAAGTCTATTGTTTTGCCATAATGAAGAAGAGAGTACAATAAAACTTCGATTACTCAGACATCAATCACTCGGAAATTCACCATTACCTGAATGACTCTTTCAAACCCAATGTAACACATTGTCTTTTCTGCGATTCCGGAAATCTCGAAAGTAGCGAAAACTCGAAGCAAACATTTGGTCTCGTAGGTCGTCCGGTTTTCGGAGTGTCACTGTATTGGTATCTTTAATCCGGAATGAGATCTTTACTTAATAATCAGTATGACAAAACATATCTTTTGATCCAGATATATAACTTCATGCCAACAAATCAGCTAAGGGTGACTACATTTGTGCTTTTTTGAACCTGCGATCATTTAAACCTCAAAAACATGAGTAAAAAAATTAAAAAGACAATCTGAAGAACATTGTGCTTGAATTAAAGAGGTCGGCAGTTAACGTGTTATGTAACAGACGCTTGAGTAGATACTGTTAGACAAATACTAAAATATAAATACCGTCCCCTGTGAAGATCTCTTTCTGAATTGTTATTCAATTATAAGGTTGTTGTAAGTACTCTGTGAACAAACCATTTGAACATACAAGTCTTCTCTGTGAGACTACCACATACCTGTGATGTGATACAATATTCTAACCTTTCCCATGCTACCGCTCACTATTTTGCTGTCAAACAATAAGCAACTTGGATTCAACACGACCATCAAATAATAATAATAATAATAATAATAATAATGATGATAATAATAATAATAACGCAAGGACCAACAATAGGTAACAAAGTACAGTCACCTGGCCAGAGGACGCAGAAAGGTCTGGATCACTCAGAGATCGTATTAATTGTGGTGGGTACATTAGGAATAATTTCCCCTCCAATTAGGGACTACCTGAAAACGCTACGAATAGCAATTAAACTAGGCCTTCTATATAAAGTGCCACCTGCTCAAAGTTCTTGAGATCTGAGGCCACTGAAAGTGGGTCTGATCTCAGGAAAACAACCAAATATACCATGGAGTGGCGGCGAAATAATAATAATAATAATAATAATAATAATAATAATAATAATAATAATAATAATAATATTAATAATAATAATAATAATAATTGGACATTCTTTTAACAGGGCAGACAAATACTCAGTTTTCACTATGGAGTTATTTAGGCCAAAGCACCAAACATTTTTGGCGTGTGCCATCGTCTAATTGTTTCGGTGTTTCAGTTTTCTTCAATTTAAGTCAACTTTTAAGTTTAAAAACAACAGGAGAAAAGTATATTCACCTTTAAACATTTGCCCTTTTTTCAGCCCACGTTCTATTCATTCTGTTTGGTTAGTAATTAATAAAATAAGGTAAAAATCATGCCGTTCTTATTTGCATACACTGAAGGCATATGGTCTTGTTTCCTCATAAGGTGGAAGTTAACAATGTGTTCGATTGTATGACTGTTCGAATCTTATTCAGCCTCTTATTGAACCAGTTTTTAGGACAAATGGAAGAGTGTTTATTCCCCTGTCGTCGGACTTGTAATCCAAGGGTCGCGGGTTCGATACCTGCCCAGGCTTGCCCAGGTCGACTGCCTCGGTGTGCCATTGGGAAAGGCACTTAGCTCCTATTTCCTCGGCATGATAAAGCCAATAATGTGTTCAAAGTGCCGTAAAAACCAATCTTTTATGTTTTGATCAAATTATATATACTCATTCAAATCGTGAAGAAGTAAATACAAATTGGTCTGCTAATACGCCGTTCTTGTCTGCGTATAGAGGAAAGAAGTAAATACAATCAGGTCTGCTAATACGCCGTTCTTATCTGCGTATAGAGGAAAGAAGTAAACACAGCCAGGTCTGCTAATACGCCGTTCTTATCTGCGTATAGAGGAAAGAAGTAAATACAACCAGGTCTGCTAAGTCGCCGTTCTTATAGAGGAAATATAACAATGTTTCAACAAGAGGCTAACATTCTTTACTTCAGGCCGCCTGTTTTGTAAGTCGAATGCATATTAAGTTTTCCTAGCTCGAATAAAGGTTATTCATGTTAGAGCTGTATGTATTTATACATGTAATTCTTTTTTAGCAAGGAAAAAGAGGAGATAACTTGGTCCAGAGAGTAGGGTAAAAGTTATCAAGTATCGAATTCAAATTGTTGACTATATTCCATTTTCTACACAAACCTGGGAATAATATACTATTACTTCAGATGCTTCAAGGAATATAAAAATACAAAAGCTTAAGGTGGTTTCTTCGGTCTCAATAATTCGCCTGCAATGATCATTGAATGCACCTAATTAAACTGAGCTGGTTGCTTAAATGATTTGACGACCTGCAAGATTTGTTTTTTTTTTCAGAATAGAAACGTATGGGTAATTTGAAAACATATGCTTCTTTACATATATGACAAAAGAAAACTAACAGTATAAACATTTTCTCGTGTTTAAATGGTGACTTTATTAAGCTACTGTTACAGGTACTCGGTTGTCAAGTGGTGTCAAATAGTGAAATAAAAGAAAAATAAAAAATAAAAACATTTGAAACCCTAAAAAGAGTCGATATCTTGGGAATGCACCCGGTGTATTGGTAAATAGTAGCTCTAAAGGATGCCCTGACCAAGTTTAGTATAAATATTTACCAGAAAGCACTTGCTTTTTCATTTGTATCTATTTCGAACTGCAAGTAAATATTTTGACTGTGTAAGTATTTTGTTTGTGCATATAAAACGAATTCGTGAATAGATTACGAAAGTTTCAAGTTTGAGTAACCTTCTTGAGATTATGATATATATAAACTGAATGGTAAATTGCACTCTGCTTTCGATCGTGTTTCCAATCCTCGTCTATTGTTGCACTGTATGTATGAAATATCAGCTTTATGTATTACATGTTTAAATGGAACCTCAAGTAGTGAAACATGGTTTAAATTTAATGTTTTGGCAAATACGAAAATTACATAGCAAACCTAAAATATTAAAGTTACCATTGAAAGAGTATGGTGGTCATAGAAATATAGGCAATAAGCAAAGCTTTGACGCACATGTTTCATCAAAAATATCATTAATCATATATCAGATCTGATAAAATTGTAGTGCTACATCACTGAGAGTGTTAGGAGGCTGAGAATCAAATATTTCGTATTTGACTCGTGCACGTCATTTGCCGGACAGGTTCTTAGAAACAAGCAGACACTAGTGACATCCTCCTAGGGTAGAAGTTGAAACAACATCAATACGAAAAAAAAAAAAACAAAAAAAAAAAAACAACAACAACAACAATAATAATAATAATAATAATAATAATTCAACATCCTTTTAATCATGAGTGCTATACGTACTGCTTTATATGTTGTTCTTTCAAGTGGACGTTTGTGGCATCATTGAGCGATTGTTCGTTTTGTTCCTCTTTGTTGACACTGAATTAGCCTGAGGACAATAAAAGACATAGTTCATTCACCGTTAAAAATGCGCCACTCTTTTTCTTTATTATCATCATGATCCAATTATATGTATTTATTTCTCTCAAAAAGTAAATTTAGCAGGTTAAAAAGGCCACCGCGTTTCTTGTATAAATATATGGATTTATTTCCATTAAAGACGGATTGATTAATAAGTTGATTCTTCATTAGCATTTGGTGCTACCACCCCGCTCAATGTATTAGAATCAAATTTAATTCATTTTTATTTTTGGATAAGTCACATTAACTCCAAGAAAGGTTGACAATAACTATATTTTCGACCATCCGGTTACTTTCTTCAATACCATATTAGACCAAATGTTTTGGGCTTCCGAACAAAAAGATCAAAGTTTGTTTACCTTTGAGCACATACTGCTCTTATTTGTTTACAGAAAACATATGTTATTTTATTCACAACAGGAGCATATTCTCATTATTGAACTGTAATCTTAAAAATTTAATTAATTTCAAGTTTCTGACATTGATCTCGATGTTTTCCAAGTTCGACGATATCGCCATCTGTTTATACACGCCATTTTTTGTCCCTGGGTTTTGGCAAGAGATTTTTGTCTGAAAGGTAGCCAACCGTTTGTAAGCATCTAACAAAAATTGATTTCAGTATTTTCATTTTCAACTTTTAAGCTTGTGCCTGAGTTGTTTAAATTTATATATGCCACGGTTATCTTTATTTTTTGACATAGTATAAAAATGTCAACAAATGCGTATTTTTGTGCCATAGAAATTGTATGACCTTTCACATTTTAAACATTTATTGGTCCACAGGAAGTATTAACTGCAAGGGAACTAGATAACAAAATTAAAATGTTGTCGAAGCCTTATCTTTATTTCTAGCGTTCTTGCCTTCCCTTTCCGAAGTTGAGGGACATTGTCGCGTGATAAAAAAATCTTTTCGCAAAGAAAAGCCATGTGCCTTAATGTGCACGAGTGAAATAATGGAACAGTCTTTACCTACAAGAGAGATTCTGTCTCACAGAAATCGGTGTGCTTATTTATTCGACACGAAACATTTTCCTATAAGGAACACGACTCATTGATATTATTTTTATTATATATCATGATTAAGGGGCTGAAAGAATAATTCTTTAGATGGTAAACCGAACCGATGTATGATCGGGTCATGCTGGTTTCAGCGAATGTTTCCACTGCAATGAATGATGGTAGGTTTACTCCTGCTCCACCACAATCTGCATTCATTATACATTGGTTTCCATTTACAACTTCGGGCAAAGCCGTTATGTGACTATCTTCCACACTTGACGGCATGCTATAACTTCGAATATTTAATATCAAACATCAAAGAAGAACTGAAAATCGACAACTTTCTCACAGCGAAAAAAACAACAAAAACATTAAATCAGGCAGTAAGACAAGATTTGGCCTATTAAGGTATCAAAACTAAAATCAAGGTTCTGTCTAATACATATAATAACAAAATAAACTGAGCATTGATTCTTAAATGTTTCGCCGACCTTTCAGATCATTTTAAATACCTAAATTGTAAATAATGATCATTTTTATAGCTGGAAAGCGCCTAATTTTTACATTTATTACAATTTCTTCTTGTTCCTGCGGTACGTTTTGGTAATTTTGATATAATTCGGTTGCCTACTTATGTCTACAACAAGTTGGATAAGGATAAAATCAATAAAGACGATAAAAATGGAAACTCGTCATAGTCCGGTTTCGAATTCTAAGAGGAAAATGTAATGAAATAAAAAGATATTATCACATTCTCAAACGAATCAATGCCTTGAGACTGCAAGCGGGGCATCAATAAAAAGTGGCTTTCGGGGATACCGTATATCGTACATATACGAGTAAATAGTGCCTCTCTTTTCTTTCAAATTTGATGAGGAATATTGTGAGTAAATATTTTGAAAGTTTCAGTTCTGTTTGTTTGTTTCTTATTTCTTTATTTGTTTTTGCTTTGCAGATGTAAGGGATGCATGAAGAGAAAAAATAAATAAATAAATAAAACGCCGTGCAGATTATGAAAGATTAATCAAACTTCTAAAGATCGAGCATTTAAATAAAATAGTTTGAAAGATACAAATAGCTGTAATTTTTTCCATCCGATATCTATTTCACTAATACAGGCACGCAGTGTCAACCTTATATATTGCCCCTTCTACCTGGGGCTTTCACGTTTCCCCCTGTTCCTTCCCACTTAAATATAACATTATTCAATTCATTTCATTCATTACCCGAAATCTGAATACAGCTAGAAAATAATGCAGGCACACAAATCCTATAGAGAAACAAACGTAGTATTTTTTCCACAAAATGTGGATGTTAAGACTTTGTGCGATCGTTAGAATCTCCTTCAGCTTTTCTTTCTTTCTTCAAAACTAATAGTTAAATTCGATTCACTTTTACCTTCAAAAATCAAACCAACCGGGTCAAATTGTCATGTTCCTCATATGCTTATGGAGGAAATATGGCATCTTTCCCAAGAAGCTGGACATTAAAAGACGTGTTTGATCATTTCGTCTTCGACTTTGTCTTAAACCGGCTTTTCAGCTGTAGGACAAACTGATGCGAGAAGGTTGTTCACTTTCTGTGCACAGATGTTCTTTCTCCCCGATCCATGCGTAATGACCAAATTTTATCTTTGTATAGCTTGAAAAGAAAGGGACTAGAATCAGGTCAAAAATGCCGTCACTCTCGTTGCCATAGAGAAGACATATGCTATTTTCTTCACAAAAAGGAGCAAATTCAACATTCAAACTCCAATCATGAGTTGAATGCATATGACGTTTCTCAGACGCAAGTTCGAAGGTATGGCCATCTGTTTCAACAAGTTCATTTTCAATACTTAGAATTAAGCAGGAAAATTTGGTTCGAAAAGAAAGGCGGTCGTTATCAAGTAATGAATAAAAACTATGGTTTGCATATGCCGTTTTCTACCATTTAACATGTGCCTAACTTGCTTAAATTGGGCTTGGAAATGCAAACAGACGCAAAGGTATAGTTTATATTTGCGGTCCCAATTATGCGACTCCCATGGTTTATTAAACGGAAATATATAAACCGAGCAATATCACAGAAATACTTGAAAGACCCTACAGAGCATTTTAGAAAGAGAATTAAACTGATGAAACTTTCTATGTACCTTAAATGTCAAATTATTCACAAGCATGATAAAAGAAAGTGAACGTGATATATATATATGAAATCAAAGAAATTACAATACACTATCTGAAAATTGCACCAAAATATACTCAAATGAAGCTCACTCTTATAGATTTGCAAAATTGTTTTTTACTGTATTTTTTTCTCCAAATATTTATTTTGTCTTTTTGTCTTTCTCTCATATAGTTTGATTATATTAGTTCAATTGTGCATGTAGCATATGACATATGATGTAAACTTATGAAATAAGATTTTATGGAAGAAAATTATTTAAGGTTTGTTGAAACCTTTAAACTACTCCCATTGACAATACTATTCTTGACGAAATGAAAATCCTTCTTAATTTCTAAAAGGTACTCTCCATTCATCAATATCACGATGAATTGAATGCACTTGGTTAAAATTGTAAACGCTTTTAATTTAATCGGTAAGAAATATGGCACAGTTTCAACCAAAGGCGGACGACAATGGCGTGTGGTATCGTTTGATTGTTATGACCTTCATGGACTTTATACGGTCCCAGTTCCATAGTCTCAGGATATAAGAAGGAGAGTTTGTTCAGTTTTGAACACATGCCACAACATTCCCTTTGTTTAGGGCGTCGTGATGAAATTATATCTATTTACATCGTAAAAAGTAAATAAAACCAGGTTGAAAATGCCTCCGCTCTTATTTGCATAAGGAATCAATATATTATTCTTTCCACAAAAGAGGAAACATTCTTTACTTCGAGCCGCCTTTCATAAACATTGAATGCATATGACGTTTCACGTACGCAAAACAAGGTTACCTAAGTTCGGCAATGATGACATATTTTAACCAAAGATTGGAACTCACAAGGTCACTGAAACGGTTGTACGAACTAACGATTATTTTTTAAAACGATATTTACCGTTTCTGCTGGACTCGAGATTATGTATATATATGCAAGAAAACAACGAACTCCATAAATAAATATGTACTCTTATTCCTAATGTGATCTGGATATTTAAAAATGTACAGTTTGGTTACCTTTGTCAATAATAATTTTTAATCAGTATTGAACAGAAGGAAATTTAGACAAACCGAAAAGGTTTCAACGTGTTCATCGAATTATTCAAGGATTCCAACGTTAAAATTCCAAAGTTTAAATGGACCTCAATAGCTTTTATTCTCTTGACTTTTGTAGTCAGAGGTCGTAAATATTGATCGACAAATCGTGACCTTGAGTAAGTCAAGATTTTCTGAAGAGGAGCTCTAAAACCTGGGTCAGTGGGATAAAACTGGGCCGTTTTAAATCGACTGATCATCAGCTTTTGCTTTTCTATGAAACATTCGTTACATATGCATTGAAAGGTCAGAATCTTTCGTTTGATGACAGAAGAGACGAACTCCATTTTTCTTTTCTTTTTTCATCGAGGTATTTGTTTCAAGCAGCAGAGGCTAGCGATGGGAAAAATGCAGATTTGAAACAAGTTTAAGGAGACAAAAGCATCAATGTGTATGATAAAAACTCAACATCTGATAAATACGAGAGATAATATGAGAGATAATTAAAAATAATTAACATGGTATTCACTACATCTTTTTGTCAAAGATAAAAAGTGTTTTAAAGGAAACAAACAAGCGTAAGAGCTACAAAGATTCACCAACATGAAATGGAACAGAAGTTAAATATTGTCCCAGTGTTTGGCCCCATCAGATATATAGATTCATCCATCTGCATGGTGTCATGGACGAATATATAAAAATTAAACAAGTATACAAACAGTGCTTCTTGTTTTGACAATCAATGCACGTGTTCTGAACTTTTAGATGAAATCTTCCGTAATTATCTGGTATTGTGTTAAAAGGAAGGTCACGTACAGAGTGCTCGGCTCTGACATACGTGTGCATATTGGTATAAATCAATCGCTAAATACATGTAATCAGTTACGAGCCAATCGATATATAATCGCTGTTATTTCCATCTACAAATTCTAAGTTATATAACACGGGGGATGGGGCAAGGTCCAACACAATCCGAAACAAATTAAATTTTCTATTTGCATTATAATTTCAAGCAATCTGGGTGGCCTGATCGTGATGAGTTTCTTTCGTTGATACCTGTTGCGGTTGATAAATATTACTTGCACCACTTATAACTATACTATGACAAATTTCACTTCCCTCAGTTAATGGATTTTTACAAAGAATGTTCTGTTGGATATTTCACCTTTTTATAAACTAGGTTTCAAAATACAAGTCCGTTCTTAGTCTCGACTGCCCTACTATTGTGATTGTGGTAAGATTACCACTTCCCCCAAATTTCGACACAGTGAATGTGATGATAACGGCGAACATTTTCACGAACGAAGACAAGAGAGGATTATATTTTAGATTTGTATTATACGTAGTTTTCATCATAAATTTAATCTTCATAGATTGACTGCAGCAGTCTTACAGCACACAGCGCATGTTGTCTCACTTGCAGCATGCAGTGCAGCAGCGGATCCAGGTCAAGGCCTACTCCGGGTGCCCAGAACAATGACGCCAACAATCAGGGGGTGGGGGTACCCACATAATAGAAATCGACAAAATTTCTAGTTTTGATCCTTATATATAAATAAATAATAAAATAAATAAATAATCTTACGTGTTATTTACTCTTCGTGTCGAGCATGGGGTAAACTAGCATCCAAACACACCGACAAAATAGTTTGCTATCTCGAGGAATCTATGATGCTCAGTTGGAACATTTAATTAGAAGTGAGATACACTTACATTTTAAAAAAAACCGCATGAAGTAAGAAAGGAGCAAAAACGTAAAGTTTAAACAAAGATGAGTGATTTCTCAATATCTATATGCACTATGGGAATATGCAGATATATTGTTGATATAAGAGTTGAAATATCGCAAATAATCGAAATTCAATGAAATTTTGTATACATTTGACCATGTTGGAATTCTCCAGAAGATTACCAAAGCAAAATAAATAAATTAATTTAAAAAAGTAACCTTAAGTTTGCAACTTTATTATTTGAAATTCAGATACAGACTTTAGAAATTCACAAAATTCAGATACAGACTTTAGAAATTCACAAAATTCAGATACAGACTTTAGAAATTCACAAAATTCAGATACAGACTTTAGAAATTCACAAAATTCAGATACAGACTTTAGAAATTCACAAAACGAATCACACTGAGAATTTCGAAATGATGTAAAGTTCTATCACTCAGGATGACGAAGTTGTCGGTTCACACCTGCTAGTTTACTTTTCTCGACATTAAAACATATTAAAAGAATTATTTCACACCAGCAAGTCATCATATGGCTAAAGTATCTATCTATCTTTAAATTTCGTCAGGTGCTACGCCTGTGACTGCCGCCAAAATGTATGTTTTATTCTTGTTGGTTTTAGCGACACTTTTCACGCATTATTTGCTATATCAAACCGAGGAAATGGGAGCTAAGTGTATTTTTCCCAAGGACACACCCAGGCGGCCGACACGGGCTGACCTGGGCGGGTATCGAACCCGTTACCCTTGGATTACGAGCCCAACGTTCTACTAACTGTACCTATGCTCCAGGCCAAAATGTACATAAATGAAATGTATGTCCATAACATTCCAGGATGTGCATATATTTAACTGAAATCTCCCTAACAGACCAAGTCAACACTCTGGAACATTTCAGATTATTTTTTATGATGTACGGTCAGCGTCATGTCTGCTTAAACAGTATGAAAAGCAAGTGTCAGCTTAATATCTACCTAAACAGTATGAAAAGCAACTGACAGCATAATATCTACTTAAACAGTATGAAAAACAACTTTCAGCGTCATGTCTACTTAAACAGTATGAAAAGAGTGCAAAGAAGGGTTAATTGTTTAAAGTATTATCTAAACTTCACCTGTTGCCTTATTTACATTAATATAAGCACATCGCACTCTGCTGCTGTTTGTTTGCTGCAATAGTAACATTCAGTTTACGTTGTTACAGAACTGCGGTATACTTAGATTTTTACTAAGCCTTTATTTTATTCTGAAATATCAATACCGTGCAATAGTGTTTTAAGTTTTGTTTAATACGACACTTCTATGTTTCAGCTCAAACGTTTTTGCCCACTGTATTTCATTGGTTGCCCAAGTTGGAAAGATTACAAGTTGAAGGGTTACTCTTGACAATCTTGCCTTTAGTTATTTGGATAACATATTTCACCAATCGTCTTTCAATTATGGCTCTTGGCAACATCAAGTAAGCTTTTTGTACTTGAATCACTGATGGTATGCTAGTTACGGGATATTAAGTATTCCTTGCTTTCTTTTTTTTTTTAAAGACAAAGAAAGCAAATGATCTTCACGTGACAGCATTGAGTATTTTGCAAAATGTGTGCAGGTGCACTCGCTACTTGCTTTCCTTACAAAATATTCGTGATCAGCATTTATCTTTAGCATGTAGGTGAGATGCCCTACATTTGGGAGATAGAGTCTTAGCAATAATAATAGGGCTTTCAATGAGAAATTAAGTGTTATCGCAGTGCAGTCTGTTTTAGCTCATGCAAAATGAGCAGCTGTGCTTTGTGTATATTAATCGTTTCTGTGTAATGAATTGATCAAATTAAAACCAATATCAAAATTATGACACCCTCGTTTTCAAATCAGTTCTAATAGATAAAACTAAGAAGCTCCGAAACGTTTCTTTCGTTAAAGAGACACATAACGGACGTCCCATTAATCAAGCCAGCAGTATCGAACCGTACCCAGCCCGTGTTCAGCAGATAGACCGCTTTGGCGCTTCTCTGAATTATTTTAAGTCATACCTTTTGCTTTGGGTTGAATAATCTCATAAAATCATTAGCGCTTGTGCTTTGTGATTTACAAATAAGATCGCAGACCTAGACATGCCATCAAACTCCTTTTCTGGCAGCATTTTATATAACTTTGGCTTTTGGCCAGCAAATGATAAAACATAAGAAAATATGGCAGACCTAATCAATATTCATTTAAAGATTTATTTAATATATTACATCAGGTCATGGAATTCATCCTGACATTTTTCTTCTTTTTCAGATAAAATGATGGTATGACTAGTAACATATTTCTCGCGTATTTTAAAGATTTAAAAAAAATTAATTTTTATGAAGGCTTAGTTTACAAACTCAATAACTATATAGTCTATGAAGTAAATAAAAATGCATACAGATACTCAAACTTATATTTTCCAGTGTACTATTTATTTAAAGAAGCAATTACGATCATTGAGAGAAACACTTGAGCCAGAGTTTGAGATTAAACTGGTAATTAGAGCTTGAATTCTGACTTTTGTACCTTTTTATGTTATTCATGGCTTGCCCACGCTTCGAATCCGTCAAGCAAGCAAAAAAGAAATAAAAAACAAACAAAAAGACAACTTAAGATTTGAGAAATGGGAACACCATACATGAGACGCGTGTTGCGCATACCAGTATCAACAGCGTTGGAGGCATGAAGAATGCACGAGGTAGGAGGAATTTTTAGTATTAGATTTTTTCTGTACTAAGAATCTTCTTGTGGTATGTGACAGATCTAATTATTGATACAGTCTCGAACCAAGAAGTCTAACTAGTCATAAAACGTGCTTTTTCTTCGCCTTGCCGATTGCTAAGGATTCGTGTCAAGTGGTAATTCCATCAATCAATCAATCGATCAATTGACTAATCAGTAAATTAGTAAATAAATTAATCAATAAATTTGCACAAAAGAAATATTTTTATCTCGGGGCGACATTCACTCAGCCAGATACATAGGTGAAAGCTTTACATGTGTTGCGTAATTCAACCAAGCAAAAGATGAACATTGAATGGTTGTTTTTAAGCCTCAGCTATTTTGGGATTTCGATGCATATACAGGTTATCAAAAGAAGCTTGAATTTCCTGAATATTCGGAAATTCTTCTACCTTGAAGATATTAGGTATTTTAAGGATTTACAGGTCGCTAGATGGGAGTAAGAATGCAAGCAAATGATGCATTTCTATGAACAGTCTCTATAGCATCTAGAAATATCTAAAGCATGCCAAGTTTGCGGAATAATGAATGCTATATCATTCTTGATACGTTAATTTCTGTGAATTCAAGGTCAGCAAATAATGTTATGGGCATATATAACTTTTAAACATTCTAGACGTTTAAAGGCATCATATTGATCAAAAAAGTATTATCTATTTTCAGGACAATGGCTCATTTTATTTCCGACTTTTTGCGCATTATTTAGGACTGTCTGTCTCAAAGAGACCGAGTTATCAATATAAATTAAGGCGCAAAGAAACAATCGTTTAGAATACGCTTACTTAGAGCACTATTCCAATTAGCTTGTGTGGACTCTATATTGTGTGAGCTACAGGTGAGTAAGCTTTAGGTGATTTACTTAGAGCACTATTCCAATTAGCTAGAGTAGACGCTATATTGTGTGAGCTATACGTGAGTACGCTTTAGGTGATTTACTTAGAGCACTATTCCAATTAGCTAGAGTGGACGCTATATTGATTGAGCTATAGGTGAGTAAGCTTTAGGTGATTTACTTAGAGCACTATTCCAATTAGCTAGAGTGGACGCTATATTGTGTGAGCTGTAGGTGAGTACGCTTTAGGTAATTTACTTAGAGCACTATTCCAATTAGCTAGAGTGGACGCTATATTGTGTGAGCTATAGGTGAGTACGCTTTAGGTGATTTACTTAGAGCACTATTCCAATTAGCTAGAGTGGACGCTATATTGTGTGAGCTATAGGTGAGTACGCTTTAGGTGATTTACTTAGAGCACTATTCCAATTAGCTAGAGTGGACGCTATATTGTGTGAGCTATAGGTGAGTAAGCTTTAGGTGATTTTTGGACCTGTACTCTGAAGCCTATGTGTTTTCAGATTACTTCGCCGATTTGTACATGCCGACTCGTACAGACCGAAAGATCATAATTCTTTTAGTAGTGCTGTCTGTAATACTGTAGTGCAAGCTGTTTATAATCTCAAACAATATTCGAGGAAATATGTATGCAGACAAGAATTTATAGATACAAACATTATTCAGTAGGACTTGTCAAATATTATCTAAGCCTTAAAAAAATCAAAAGCGCCTAGTCATAATTTACTTCGAAATGAAAACATTACGTATGGTGGCCCATGACTCAAAAAAGCTATTTTAAAATTATTTAATTCCATATTGAAATATGAATGTCTACCAGACACATGGGGGAAAGGTCTCATCTTGCCAATTAATTAAGGTCACAGGAAAAGTAGAGCTGATCCTGATAGCTATCGACCAGTATTCCTATTATCAACAATGTACAAGTTATATAAAAAGTTGGGCAGTCAAATATAATGAATATTCTGGAGATGAATGGAATTCAGTTCCTGAATTCCAAACAGCAAAGGTTTCTTTTTGTAAAAAAAAAACAAATAAAACATTAAGTTACAATATGTAGAGTTTATCCACTACAACTCCGACAGTGGTAGTTGTACATATATCGCCTTTCTCGATACCAAAAATGCATTATTTGATACTGTTTGGCATGCTGTGATACTCTTAAAATCCGTTAGTCTTTTAAGGAAAGGCAAAATCTGAAGATTAAGTGGGGATGCATACAAGAATGTACAAAGTGCAGTTAACAAAATATTAGTCCAAATATTTTGAAATCAGACAAGGAGTTCGACATGGTTACGTCCTTTCCTTCTTCCTTTATCTGGTAAACATAGGTGAGCTGCTCCATATATAAACTGGTCGGGAGCAGCTTAGGTTGCAAATAAGGTAGTCTACAGTGCTGCGGCTGTACACTTACTGACGACCTTACATGTCTTCCTAAGTCTCCTGATAACATGACCAAGAGGTTTGAGATAATACACGAAAATGGCGCTGTGAAATAAATACTAAAACGTCATGTATTGTTGTATTTAGATAGATGAAAGGTTCAAGTCATAGGTTTTCCCTCAAATCTGATGAGCCAGTTATTCAGGAAACTGATTTAGCTATACACTTGGGATATTACAAGATACGTCATGTTGCTCAATTAATCGCACCGTTGCGCACTGCAAGCTTTTTGTTGGCCGTGCTAATGTTGGAACTGGTACTCCAAATCCAAGTCCAGTAAATGATGCCAATCTGTAGAGGACACTATAGATCCCAACACTGCTTTATGGTTGCAAAATTTGTAATGATACCAAGAGTGCGTCCCAGACACTAATATACGAGGAAACCAGGTGGGAGAGCCTGCATTCTAGACGTTGGAAGCATACACTAATTCATTTGTTTAAAAGGTACTATGATCTTGCTCCAAAATACTTACAATATGTAATTCGGTCCTTTGTCATTAACAATGAGTCCTACACCATTCAATCATCAGATACTATTCGGCCCCCTTTGTGTAGAACAACTAATAATAAGTAACCCATCTAGTCAAAATTTCAAAGCATACCTGGATCAGGATACAAATATAAATCCTTCGTATTATTATGATCGGGTGGTTTAAGCCCATCATCCGCCATTGAGAAGTAAATGTAGTAGCTTAAATAACGATTTATTTTTAAATCTTGTTTCTAACAGTAGATACTGTACATGTGGGCAAATGGAATCAACTGAACACCTTCTATTGGAATGTAAACAATATACAGCTATAGGACACGTTTAACGTTACCATATCGACTTACAATTAAGACATTATTATTTATCAACTCCATGTACTCTAATGAAATAAATACACATATATTTATGGCAGTACAAGCCTTCATCAAATTAGCAAAGTTCATTTCAGACCAATACATGGATTTCAACCACACCTATCTTTTCTTGTTATACAGCTCTCTGCAGTTATTACATAATTACATATACTTCGATTGATCATGTTAGTGTACATATGTATATATATATATATATTAGTAGCAATCTATCAACTTTAAATCAGGAGGCAGATAATGATTGATTGTTAGAATTGTTATGTAATTGTGGAGACAGTTTGTAGTAAACTTTCAGCTTTCTACTGAATTTCCACATATTACACTGTTTTTAATTATATGTGAAGATGTTTCTTAAATAAATATTGTTTAAACTAAATTTGGAATGCGCTTCAAAAGAGAAACCTCAATAAACTCAGCAAACTTCAGCATTTTATTGCAACAAAATTAAGTGATTCCATGAACAAACTCGCTCGATATGTGCGAGTCTGTGCAAGGGCCAGTAAGGATGACAACCGAGATTGCTCGATGTAAACTCATCTTTCTCGGAAAACTTTGTAGCTTTCCAAATCATGTTATCTCCAAACAGATATTTATCATATGTCTATTTGCGTACTTGTGTGGCACTTATTCATTTTAAGCTGGCTATATTCCCGATATTTGGTGCACAATTCAAAAACCTGAGATAACCGACTTCTTGGTAAATTTCATTAACAAGCATTCCTAACAAACTTTAGTCGAAGAGAATAGCTAATAAAACTATTCACGAAGGGGTTGTTTGTTGAGACAGAATAAATAGTTATTATGATTTCTCTCGATTTAAACTTCTTCACACAATCTCTCTATTTTTGTATACAACTGCAATAAACGATTACGAGCCAAGACAACGTTCTGTCCCAAATGTGGCCACCAGCATACCGACCTTCTTCGACATTTTGTGACATTCAGCTTCTATACGAGACACGTCGCTAATCATTTTTACAGGTACATGTGTATGATAAATATGGCCTAGCCCTCCACATAGAACTCAGAGAAAGTAGTGACGAGTTGCAGCTTCTGGCACTACTTGGGCTTACCTCTGTCACTCCCCTTGGATGAAACTCCACTTATCGATTTTGCATTAGTTCATTCCAGTTCATTGTGCCGATATCAAGATCATATTTTTCCGCACCTTAGTTGTAAAAACTAATCTTTTAAACTACCCAGCATCACAAACCAAATTTTCTAGCATCGGTCATGTGCTAGTGATGAGACCACGCAAAGTTAGGCACTCTGAGTTATGAGCCACCTTCACGATATAAAACTAGTACGTTAGATTTGTGATTACAGGGGAAATACCCATATCATATAATGAACGCAATGATGCGCATATAAATAAATAAATAAATAATACATATAACCTTGGTTCATATACATGTTCATTAACTAATGTAGTTTCTTCATCTGTGCGTTTGCAGATGCATATTGATTTCATCATTCTCTTATTTCGCTTACATGGGATTGTTTATTTCCTTTAGATTAGTTTCTACTATATATTCTTTCAAACTAGCTTCTGCATATTTGAACATTTTTTACACGTGACTTTTCTTTTTCATTCTCTTGTTCGTCATGTGTATGTCTGAAACTCTTCTTATTGGGCAAAAAAAGAACGCATGAATAAGCTATATGTGATTCCGAGGGATACCTTGGGTTTTAGCTATGTCTTTATTTTTTTTACCTTTAGCCGGACAATAGCTAGCGGCAGTGATGGTAAAGGAACTGTTATGAATTAGTGAGCGTACTTAGATATATTAGTACAGGAAAATAGAGATCTCTAATAAATATTCTTGTTTAAATTGCATATAAAGGTACCTTTGCATTATTGTAATCGTCCATTGGAACAAAACAATTCAGCTACAATCGAAATTCCTCATACCACGACCACAATCAACCGACAACAACCGGCGTTCGATCAGAATATTGTTACATTTAGTTCTGACTTATGCCTTAAAATGACAAATTATAGACAACTTTCGAACTGCTAAAAATACATAATAAAAACCTGAACATCGTGCAATGAACACAGAGGAATTAATTTTATGTCAACTAGAAAACTTACAAATTACTGTAGAACTTCCAACAGAAAACTAGAATCAATCTCAGTTGCAAATAAACCAAAATTAATATTAAAAATATATTTAAAAAATTAAAAGTAACAAAAACAAAATATACTTTTTGGTGAAATTTTAAAATATTTGTAATGTACATGAGAACGCGTAAAACAAAAATAATGCCTGTTCAATGATGCAGTATAAACATATATTTCATCAATTTATCCGAATATTGAAAAAACAATGGTCCTTATCTCGCAAGGTGAAATCAAAACTTACCGCCATGGGGGAATTAGTTTATCATTTTCAGTTTTGTCGCTTTTTGAATCTTTATGGAAAGAAAAACATGCAGATGACAGTGAACATGAGCTTGAATCTTTCATGCAAAAGAAGTATATTAACTTCTGGTTGTGAAATACTTTTAAATTGAACCATATAGTAAAATGAGCATAAGTCGATATCTTCCCATCTTTCACCAACATGGGCACGTGTAGTATCAATAGATGGAAAAGCAAACTTTGTGTTTTATTCAACACTTGCCCTAATTCAACAAGAGATAATGAGTCTCTGTCCAATGGGTACGCTGAAATATCGTCCCAAGAAAAGAGGATTTATGATAAAATCCCCCTCCCCTTTCATATCCATCCAGCAACGACATGCACGTATTTGTGAACTACACAAAGCTGAAAATTTGTGGTCCTTGACGCAAGCCATGGTTCAGATTTCTTCTGAGTGAAAATTAATCTATTTGAAACTGTTCTCACAAAACATAAAACAAGTTAATATTGCGCCGAGGTGTTGTCTTATAGATTTGGAATGTACTTTAATCGAAAGCCTACTTATCATCTTCTTGACTTGTTTGTGCAGACAGTAAAATAAGACATAGTTTATGTTGATTGATCTTGAGTGCAATACGACGCATAAAACAAATTATTCTTGCACAGAGGCGTGGTTAGACACATTCTGACTGTACTTTTAGCTAAAGGCATATTTTTGACTTGTTTGTGCAGACAGGAAAAACACGTGGTATTGATCGATTGACATTTAGGAAGAAGCTTAATTTATATTGTTATAAATTAATGTCCATGAAGCAGGACAATGGAAGAGAAAAATAAATACTGACTTATGAAACATTCAAAAATGTACGTTTTGCTTAATTGTTTTGTGAGTTTTATGCCTGTGGACACAGGCACGTGTGACTCTATCAAATGATGGTGCGGTAGACAATTTTACAACATCCTTTCTTTTACAATAATTCACTTTCCCAAGCAACTGTAATAATAGTTTTCTATACGTCATCCAGAGTTAAGCAAACCTTGCAAAGCATGCTCACCAGATCATACAAAACTTTTCTTTCTATTTCGTACTCTCTCTTACCAAATTGTAGATATTGGTGTGATACACTTATACTTCATATACAAAATAATCTTCAAGGCCATTTCTTATATTTTGTCAGTTTTAGAATACAAATAAAGGTATTTAAATGTCCGTAGTAGTCTTCCTCGCGCACAAGGTCATAGTATTAAAACAATCGCAGGTGTTTGATTAGAAACAGGCAATCAGACATACACACAGACAGACAGAGACGTGTGGCTGAGATATATCTGTCATTCCAATAAAATATCTTTTCATTTTTCTTCAGTTTTCCTACAATTTCAAAATATTTTTAAAAAAGTAAATATGATGTTCACTCGAACTGTTTTGTTTCTCCACCAATCTCGAGCACTCATAGTTTTCGACAAGATATTCAGCGCGCCATTACATACCACACACTTTGTATAATCTCTCATGATGCACCAACGTTTCAAGAAGAATAGTTTAGTGTTCGCTTTAAATTGAATTCGACAATGAATTTAAGCATACGCCTTATTTCCCAATTAAGCTACTACAGACTTTACACGTTTTCGTGTTTTACGAAAGGATAAACAGCCAAGATTGAAAATTGTATTTGTTCTCTCTTAAGAGATGCATATATTGTGGCAACTCCTACCTCGCAATTCTATTAGCTTCTTGTAAATTATAATAAATTCTGCCTTCACTGTGCATTAGTCACACATATTTGACATCGTGTGCTCATTTCCTATTAATGGCGCTAAGTCATTTTTAATGACTACATCAAAGACTCCCAATCTATTTAGATATATCCCAGATGTTTCAAGAGACGGCAGAGAAATTAACTCTGGAGATTAAAACCCAAGTGAAGATAATCCTTTTAGTTAGTTCTATGAAGTTATAATTTTCTCCAAATGATAGAGGAAGGCATAGTGTGCAATTTTAATACTGTTCAAACTCGCTAGTATTACTTCTCTTTTCTTCATTACTTATTGTAAAGATATCATTGAAGGATATCCATTGACAATATTATTACATTTCACATATAGTGGACTGACATTGAAAGTGTAAGGGAAGATTATATATATACATATATACAGGGGCGGATTAACCCATAGGCTAATAAGGCTATAGCCTAAGGCCCTCACATTTTGTACATATTATTTGTAGGCCTTCCTTTAGGCCCTACATTCCATGTTGAAGTAACAGCTAAGCGACCTTCCCTCCTATAAGCCTTGTCCCCCTCATAACCTTAATCCGGCCATATATATATATATATATATATATATATATATATATATATATATATATATATATATATATATATAAATATATATATATATACATACACACACAACACAGTGATGTAAAACGTGTGACCTTGACCCCAGTGCCCAAAGGTGGAGCGAGTATGTTGCAGTATTAATTGTCTTACCTTCATAATGATCCAATGTATGAACAAAATCCATCAGGTTGTTTAGGAAAAATAAGCGAATGGGGAAAAAAAAAACTTTAACTAAAACCTTAATGCAAATTTTCTATATGACTGTGACCCAAAGATCAAAGGGGCGAGAGTGCGTGTCGCAGAATGGTCTTAGCTTCATAATGATTCACTCCAAGTATGAAGACGACCCATCCAGTGGTTCAGGAAATATAACAAATGAGAAAGAAAAAAAAAAACAACAACAAGAAACAAAAATTTAAAAAACCCTCAACGCAACTTTTTTTGTGATTGTGACCATTTAAGATCAAAGGGCAAGTGTGCATGTCAACAAATGAATTGTCTTAGCTTGGTCATGACTCATTCCAAGTATTAACAAATTCATCAAGGAGTTTAGGAAATATAACCAAATGAAAACACTTTAACCAAAACATAATTGTACACTTTATACGACTGTGACCATGTCTCCAAGGCCATAGGGGTGAGCAAGCATGTCGCAGAATGAATTGTCTTAGCTTGTTAATGATGAATACCAAGAATGATGAAAATGTTTTTAAGGAGTTTAAAAACTATTAGGAAATGAAAAAACTAACCAAAACATTAACGCAAATTTTCTGTGAAGGTAAAAGGGGCTAGTGAGTATTGTAATAGAACGACTTGCTTTAAAGTCATAATTAGTCATGCCGAGTATGATGAGAATCTACAAAGGGCTACAGGAAATGTTCGCAAATTAAAAATTGTAACAAAAAACCTTAACTGGTGACAGCGCAGATGCCGCCGTCGGATTAGTGACTGCTATGCCTCGCTTCCCACTAACATGGGCTCGAAAATAAAAATTGAGTGAAGTACTGAAGAGTAAAAATAAGATTACAGTGACCTACTTTAGTTGATATTTGTGGTACTCACCAAGATGCATCTACAAACAAAGTTACATTACTCTGGGACTGACAATGCTAAAGGAACTGACCCAAACACACACAAAAAAACTAAATTGAAAGCAGCCTCTCATTATAAGAATTTCATGTCTGACATTTAAAAATTTTTTTATAAACATAAGAAAATTCATCTGATACCTTGTTTAGGCAGGGGTTTGGGGTGCCAGTCGTTTCGTCCGATCATGGATCAGATAGTTATCCTATGACAGCATTACAAAATACATGTAATGTAATAAACATAACACAGAATAAAAAAGGTGCAAGAGTAAATACAGGAGCAAACATAAAACACTGTCCTACATACTTATGAAAATTTTTCGTCATGGGAAATGAAATTTCAACCACCGCCGTGTAATTCAACAGAGAAAATCTAAAAACTCGACATATGAAATGGTCAACACAAGCAATTTGATTCAACGTGTGAAATTAGAATTCTCAACATACAACATGGAAATTTCAACCACCGTTGTGTAATTCAACAGAGAAAATCTCAAAACTCGACATAGGAAATGGAACTTTCAACCACCGCTCTTTAATTCAACAGATAAAGTTGCAAAACTCGAAATATGAAATGGAATTTTCAACACCAACAATTTGATTCAACGTGTGAAATTGGAATTCTCGACATGTGACATTAAAACTACAACTGGAACTTTTTAATTGGACCAGCTTTTGTCCGCTACGGCGCCTCATAACTTTCGTTTTGTTTACTAAGATTCTGAGTTAAATAAATACAAACGTAAAAGTCTGAGACTTTCGAATGCCTAGTTACATGTTGAGTATAGAGTCTGTAGGGATTCCACTTCAACGGAATTATATTACACAAGTCTGTGTCAAAAACATTAGAACTCTGTGGATGAACTGTATCTCGTGCAGGACGTGAGAGTTTATGGACTGGCAGCTGTTATTTTGAGACACCTTGTAAAGACCAGGCGATTATCCGCTTTGCATTTTTATCGGGAAAAAATTAACTTGAAATTTTTATGCCATGAAAATGCATGAAATATTGTCGAAATACACCTAGAAACATAAATTTACGAAAAACTGCTACAACATACATTAGGCATTACTAATTATGTATTGCGTGTTTTTATTAGATCTATCCAAAGATAATTATTTCGAGGATACAGACCTTGCCTGGAGATCATAAAACTGATTCTGAGATGAGTTTCTACTATTAACCACTCAGGAACAAGGTTTAAAAAGTAATGCCATTTGTGATTGCTCGAAACAAAATCTAATTAGCTCAAAAGTTTTATGATCTCTAGGCCAGATTATTAAAATATTTTGGAAAACTTACTCATATTGAACTAGTACCGTATGTACTCGCGTACAAATCTAGTCCAAATGCAAACAACATAGACCCCGATCTACCGTCGCATATTGCGCCGGCAGGTCAGGATCTATGTTGTTTGTTCTAATGATTAGACCTTACAAACTGCATAGACCCAGATCTACAAGCGCATTATGCGACGGCAGACACGAGTGTATGCAATTTGCAGTTGGTATCTACTTATACACCAGTATGGACGGTACTTTATCTCATCGTTTTTCCCTCGCGGTGTCTGTTCTGTTTTCTTACGGACCGTATGCATTCAAAATGAAATGATTCTGTATTTAGACATCCGGAGTCTTTACCCTTGAGCAGAGTCGGATTGTTTATTAGCTAATAAAACCAAAGATAGATGATTATCACTGACCAATAATATGTGAAAAGACTAATATGTTGATACCCATTTAGTAAAATAATCCTGCAATTCGTATTGAACTTTATTCTAAAAGTAAACTTTGGAGTCAAGAAGTGTTTCGAAAGAGTGAACAGGCCATCGAAAGCCAAAGATGGAATTGGAATGTCAATTATCAATTCATGTACAGAAAGGCATCACGCACCAACACTGGCAAACTTTGAACCTGAAACACCATTTATGCATATACATTTGTTGTACTTGCGTATATACATGTACACACAAACAAACATTCCATTACTACTTGAAAATGAAAAACCTATATCAAATGTTTGTTAGCTTCCCAATTCAATTCACACATAATGCAATGAATAAAAGGGGGTGATTGTTTACCTTATTCAATATGTAATAGTTGCGAATTAAAATTTGAACAAATATAATCCTAATTTACTGCTCTGAAGGTTGTCCGGCGTCGGTAAAAATGTTTTCTGACTACTTTTTGTTTTAACACATCAAGAAGAACTAAACTCTTTTTAGTTGAATATGAACTCTTGTAACATATATGATTATTGTCAATAACACTGAAGCTATAGTGCCTGTAAATTGAAGAGTTGAGTTCTAAGTGAGTAATCCCTCATCAGTGCTCAGATTTGATGTACAAACGTCTGGACCTTTGCTGTGGGTCTTCTTTTTATGTTGCTGCATATCTCAAAGAGAAAGTGGACTGTTATATATATATATTTTAAAATTGAACCTTATTTATTTTCATTTCTTTTATTTGAAGTTTCAAGACTATTTAGGTTCTCTCAAAGACACATGTAGCGATGTTGACTCGATATTGGCTGCGTGACTTTCTACTATTTTGACTGCGAATCTGATCCACAGGTGTGGTTAACATTACTGATCAGTTTCATGCAATTTCCTTGCTTAAAAACTGAGATTCGGCAGAAATATCTGCATCTCTACCGAACCACTACTGCAATAAACGTGTACTCCTCTAGCATTGTCTAGCATCATTAAAATATATTATCAGCTTCATAAAAAGTGTTGCAGACTTTTATGCGGCTTAACACATGACGCTATTTGATTGGAATGTTAGAACTGGAACGTTGTACATGGTCTTTCTTAGGATATGATTTTCACCAACACAACGACTACATGTAGAGGTCAATAGAATTGTCCCAACTGTGGCGAACTTTCTTCTTTAACTTTTTTTTTTAGGGGAGAGGGTAAATGTTCATTTTAGCGCATTAAAGAACCAGACGACGTTTGAACACACACACTGGTTTTATCTTGCGTTGCATATGTATTTCACGCGCGAATTCAGATTCAGTTACCGTGTATATTGACAACCAATCAAATTTGCATTACATGACAACATACCGACAGTGGCGGCGCGTGGGGGGTGTGGTTGACTGTGAGAGGGGACAATTGCCCCCAGGCGCAGTTGGGAACTTTTTTCTTTTGCAGCTGAACTTTTCCTAGTATTTCAACTTCACCTTAGTGTAACGTGGGAAATTCTTCACGAAACTTACATTTATGAGGTGTGTGTGTGTGGGGGGGGGGGGGGAGGGGGTAACTGATATAAAAACTGTTCTCTGTAGCAATGTAGGGCGTCACAAAAGAACATTACCCTAGGGCGCCTCGAACCCTTGCACCGCCACTTCAGACCGATGTACCTCCACGCAAAAGTATTCTAAAGTTAAACCATCATTATTGATACTGACATAACAACTTTTCCCTGTAATGCGGACATCCCTTTGAGGCTTTTGGTACATATCAGTAAATATGGTGAAAGTAATTTGGTAATCATTGACATCATAGATCTTTATTATTATTATTTTTAAAAAACATGTACAGGTGCAGATTCATTGTATCATACATAAAGTAAGAGTATAAACGTATGATGTTAGAATATAGAACCAAATAGTTGTGTCGAGGCGATGGAGGAAAAAAAAACATTTTAAACTTCTGGTAGCTAGTTTAAAAGTAAATAAGCTTGTCTCAGATATATGCTGTTTCATTATATTTTATCATGTGTATTTGTTTGAATTTTATACAGTGTTTGATGGCTGTCTGTAGTCTTGGGAAGTTAGTCGAACTAAATTAAACATAGATTCTCGCCAGAATTATAAGACAGTCTGTGTTATCGTAATCAATTCATGTCACAAAAGACTTGTACATAAAGTACGAAAGATGATGGCAGGCAACTAGTGTCTATGGATTATCTCTGATGATATTAGGCGACATATATAACAAATATATCCATGACCTCAAGGGCACACACATCAGCTTTATATGTCAATGTGTTCCAAGTATCTGTCACGTGACCGCGCCGTTTCTAAGCCAGAGTAACATACAAGGGCCTCAACCATCTACGACACTTGGGTTCCACTATAAGTCATAATACATATTGCTTTGGGTTTCCTTTCAATATACAATCCTTTTGATGTACAATGGTTCTATTGAGGCTTTATCTGTGATATATACTCAAGACGATTGATATGCACCTGAGTATTAATGAAAACAGTAATTGCCGCACATTTTATAGTCGTCAGACAATGTACGTCTTAGAACAGGGGTGTCAAACTCATTTGCTATGGCGGGCCAGATTTGATATAAATAATAATAAATATAAATAATAATAATAAATAATGAGCCGTATCCGGCCCGCGGACCGTATGTTTGACACCCCTGTCTTTGAAGGATTCCCGTTACCTTGAACCAACTTGACATCAATTTCAAGAATCATAAGATGCGCACTGTAGTTATTCGTAGGATTAGAACGAATGCCATGGCAACGACACTGTATGTGTGGGCGGAGAGTATTTTTACCGTACATTGCTCGTGTATATACGCGCCAAAGTGGGAACAGCGCCAACTTGTATATGCAGTTGCATAAAAGGACACGTGGAAATCATAAACCTTCTGAGCATGAGTTTAGGCTTGAGAGTTTGTTTCAGCCAATTACAAAGAACTTTACTTTTGTAAAACCAATTTGGATTGGCTGAGAGTGAAAACTCAATGTCAAACTTCAGGTCAGAGTTTTATTGATCACCAGACCAAATCTGGTCTACTCTATTCAAGTTGGATATGATCTATATTCGGTGATATAGAGTAGTTTCTTGATCGTATATATTCTTTGCAAGGTATACTGGTGGACGTTACCGTGCATTTACAAGACAAGCCGCTAACCGTTGCTGGACCTAATACAACGGTATTTGTGACGAGTCGTTATGGTTTCGAGGGACCCCTCATCAGGAGGCGCATGATGGATAGAAGGAAAAAATATAAATTATCTTTTCTTTCTATCCATCATTTGCCTCATTGATATTTAGTATAGGTCAAATCCATTTCACAGAGATGCACTGGAGTCAAGATCCTGCAAAGCGCTCATGAGATTAGTGCTTTTTGACAATTAATATTAAAGGTAACTGTCACACGAGTCAGCGTTCCTGACTTTTTCCCTTTTTCCCCGCAGGTAAGAATGATTATATGTTTCTGTGTACTTACTCTTCAGTGTAAATATAAACTCACGTATTGGTTGAATTGGTATTTTTCATTCTAACATGTTTATGTAGTGTGAATTTGTAAGAAATTCGAGTGTGAAATCTACATCCGAGTTGTCTTGTATAAGGTCATGATGAACACGCACTATATTAATTATGAACAGTTTTGATTCTAATTTGTGTAGATACACCCTGATTTCCTAGTTACATTACCGAGTGAATGAGATGTGGATATTATTGCAATTTCCTAATATGGTGGGAATCGTGTTTACCTGTGGCGAGTATATGGTATCACATCCACATTGGTATCAAGGTCTCACACCAGTAATACTAGTAGTATAATACCACACCTGATTAGCAGTTTAGTCGAGAAGTTTGCTGATATAACTAGATATGATTGGCATGTGTAATATTTCACTAGTGACATTTATGTGTTTGTTCTTTAAAACCAGACATTTTACTGATAATGACTCTTAAGATGTTCGGTGTTTTTGAGCATTTTATTTTGTAAACTTAATGTGCATATGTGCAATATTTTTGTATGAATTTATTCTGTGGGCTATATGGGATAGAATCAAGTAGTTAGGTTGTTGTTGTTTTGTTTTTTTAAGGTAGTTGAGTGATACATCACAGTATTATTTGTTCTAGTCAATATCGTACTTTAATCCAATCTAGTCAGACTCACAAGCCTGTATCAGTTTATTGTAGGTGCATGTAACGAGCCAAAGTTTAATGTCAATCAAGGATAGTATGACCATTCAGACTCTAAAGCATGGTTATTTATCCATATTTTGTGCTGTCAGCTAATGAGTCTAATTAACACATTCATGTTAACATGTTCTTATGTTCACATGTACCATGTTAATGAGTCTAAATAACACTTCATGTTAACATGTTCCTATGTTCATGTGTACCATGCTAATGAGTCTAAATAACACTTCATGTTAACATGTTTTTATGTTCACGTGTACCATGCTAATGGGATTAGTGCTTTCTGACAATACATATTAAATGTAACTTTCACACGAGTCATGGTTCTTGACTTTTCCCCCGCAGATATTACACAACAGAATAGGGTAACATTTTTTTGTAGTTTTACTCTGCACCTCTCCCAATACTATACAAGGGATCCAAAATTGTACTGCCTTTCAGTAGCCTTGTAATTTTTTTCTGTTTTGTGGCATCATAAATATTGACTTAAATCGACGTGAGGTATTCTTTGACATATATTATATGTATGTCCTATATCAGGCAATGCAGTGTTAGTTGAGAAACTTCGAATTGCGTGTCAAGTAATCTGCAGTTTCCTTTTACCTCTTAGTTAAGTACGTGATTTTATAGGCGTATAATTCCTTTTATTGTAAACGAAAACTTATTGCATAGGAAAGATTCCTCAAGTACTTCATCAAGAGAGTTTGAGTATCCTCGGGATTCGCGAAACCAAGAATTTCTGACAAAATACTTTATTGCTTGCTTTATACTGACTGAATGGCTAAATTACTAAATTACTTGATTCTCTTTGTGTCAGTCAATAGTTATAGTGTCCACAACTGACCGCCACTATACGGTATCTCTGCATTTCCTGTACACCATTCAAGATTACATGCTTTAAGTGCTTCGACTACAATCTACAGTTGGACCTTTCGGTCCTCCATTTTTGCCCATTTCAAAGCTTTATTTGCATGCCTGATGTAATCTCAATACGTGTCCAATTATTGTTTCAATTACCCGAGTTGATTTCAAACGGATATTATTAAGTTCTCAACAAAAATTCTTCCTTTGGGATATTTTCTTGCCACCTCACTCTTAAGATCTCCCTTAAGCATCCCTCCACTACCGCAAGAAATATACTTTCATTGTCTCTGTTTGACCTCCATGTTCTCTCCATATCATCGGACAGATCTGCGTTATGATGTTTCTGCTTTTCATTGTTTTCCGCAGGTGGTTGAATTTTAGTGTCAACATCCATATCTATACTTCGCCTGATTCTGGCTTAAGCATAACCATTTAAATTACTTCCATATTTATACACATGTTCTAGTTCTTCCATTTTCACACCTTTAGCTACCCATCCATCCCTTGGTTCCTGTTTCTTTTCAAATATTACATAGATATTCTATTGTTATTTTTCATTCTTACCTTCTGAAAAGACACAATATATTTCTTTATACCTATTTGAGTAAAACTTGATGTAAACACGATTATGGATTATGATAAACGATATAATTCTTCTTTTGATCGGAGGAGCTATACGAAATAGTGCTTCGCTGGAGAACACCATTTTAGTTCATAATTTTGTTTGCTTTTTATTTGTTATGATATGTAACTGAAAATGAGTTTGAATCATTAGATTTTGAAATCAAGTGCTGCTAAGTAAATATGTTCTTTTATTTATGAAAGTTCATATTAATAGGCCTCGAAAATATTACAGAGAATGCAAATTATGGCACACACTGAATTTTCAAATGCACAAAACATGTTATAATATGGCAAAATGTAATTTTGCATCTGAGCATGATTGGAATTAAGGCCGGAATTCCTGAGTGAATTGGGGTATTTAATTTGTGTCTGCCATGCTATAGAACATTACAAGAGCACACGCATGAATCATTCTTGGAATATGTTGACTTCAGTTTCACCAGCGGGATTAGATGTCCTTCTCAAATATATCAGTTGACCTTAAATTGTCGCCATTCTAAATGTATGAATATCAAAGCTAGTAACAGTTATAAATAGTATAGCACGATAGAATACTCTCACAGGCTTCCAACATCTGGAGCAAATTTCCTATATCTCCATGGGCCAAGGACACAGGGGTTGTAAAAACAATATTCGCGTCGACAACTAGGAGTCCCTTGGGTCAGGGAAAGATGTTAATTTTAATTTTGTATGCAAGCATGCATGTGCTTGTCAACTACTACTAGCTGCCCGCTTATCACAGAAGACCAAAAGCATTCGTATTAGTATCCTTCAATCCTTTCAAACAAACAGAATATATGAATGTTTAACATTGAAAGATAAACAGATATGAAAACATATGTTTTTGAAGGTAAATTAGCTTCATAATGCGTTTGAATGTATGTATAATTCGAACATGGAAATAGCGTAAGCCACTTAAATGATGTCATGGTTCGGTAAAGAGATGTAGCCTGATTTTTAAAAAAAATTACTGGCCTAAGAAAATACAATTCTTGATCATACACAGGCTCCTTACACCAAGTATGTTACTGAAAAAGACAAACTACTAAATTTTGACATCGATAATACAACACTATGGATGATTTGTTTTTAAATCAACTTTTATCAACTCTTTCGATGTAATGAGTCACCGGAATTAATTTCACATCTTGCTGATAGTTCATGCATTCATTGTCCATTTGTTCTTTTGCTCGTGTATTTTGTAACCACTTGCTGTTTCGATGAATGTATTAAGGGTTATTTTCATACTCTCCGTATACCGGACATGCATTGCGCAAAGACAACTGCAAGACAAGCTCACGTCACGTTTAAGAATTTAACCACACAGAAATATGGAATCGTATCAAATTTTTTTATATTTTTTTTTAGTCATGTAAATTAAATGGTTTCTATTAGCAAATAAGAGAAGTTTACATGATAGCACTGAAATTAGTTCATACCAAGTTTACTTTTAAGCAGAATCGGGAAATGTATAATCCATTTTCCAACTAAAAATCAGCCAATAATTGGCTCAAGGAACTAACAGTGTAATATAGGTAAATCCATGCACTCGACTGATTTGTCATTTTCAATGTTTAATCGCACAACATCTTTGATAGCTTTTGTTTGACGGAGTGAAATTATAATTGCCGTGCACAGAAATTTTATATTACATAGACAAGTATTAAAAACAAGCGAAGTTGAAGAGAAAGTGACTTACACTCAGACTGATTGATATGTTTCTTAGGTTAAGAAAAATAACTTTGGTAGACTGGTTGGCTAGCACCATGTCTGCATGTCTTGACGTATTCATGGAAATGTGAATTATCTGGTATGTTCGCATAAAAAAGAGTTATATAAAAATTGTGTGTATGTGTGTATTTTACTGCGTACATGCACAAGCTGATGCCACGGCATATTATTGACTGTCTGTCGATATAAGGTATCCAGTATCAGAGGACCATTAGTAACTTTTTATCTATGATTTAATTCATCGAGTGTTGTTTCGTCCGTATTGTTTTATGCTTTTTAACGCCAGTTAACGTATCGCCAGAGATAACCACGCCTAGAAATTAACATAATTTATTTTTTTATCAAAATGATTCCTTTGACACAAACTCCCTTGCAATTGAATATAAAGTAAAACTTTATCGAAAAATACAGCATTTTAACATAAATGCTGAGACAAGCTTTCAAGTGAGGTTACACATAATCACGCATACTGACTGACGATATTATTGGTTAGTGGTTAATTGGGGTAAAGTGGGGGGGGGGAAGCTGGGTGAAGTCGGCCATTCGTATATTGATATCACATGCTATCTCGTTATCTGCTGAATGAACGCAGCGTCGATAAACTTTTGAGCGGAATATTTTCACTCCTCTTCTATTGTATCCTTTCTGGAAGTCTTAATCACATAACTGTCAGTATGCGTTTACTGGATGACGAATCTCAGTCCATCTACCCGTTATATGCCACAAATCCAATAAAATGTCGAAAAATGTTTTACGTTAATGGAAGTGGGTCCATAGTGGCCAAAGTGGTGGAGGGTGAAGCGGGTCGGTGGCCCCATATATGTCAAAGTAGAGGTGAAAGAATCCCACACGAACGTACAGACAAACACGCATATACACGGACAAAGACACCTAATGACAAAGGCCTGCATAGACAAACACTCTTTTTGCAAACCAAGACGCATCCTTACGTTGATAGAACACACTAGAGTCAAACAGATAATGATTTATGTAAAAGCTGATTGGGTCTAGTAAAGACCTTGTTCACTTCCTCGCAACAATTAAAAAGTAGCAGATGCCTCGTTTATTTCATAATTTAAACCATTTTTGTGGCACACACACACACAAAAACGCACTGAAGGTTCCATGCATGATCCTCGAAGAGAGGTAGATGATGGAAAAGAATCGTAAAATAGGTATCGAGCATGCACAAATAAGTTATCTGTCCATCCCTATTTCGTTTGCTTCCTAAACAAGTAATCTTATTTCCTTTTGCAGTCTGCTTTCTTAATCATCAAATCATTAAATCTCTGTAACATTTCTTTTGTAAACCTTTTCCCCAATCACTTTTGCTGTAACAGCCCTTCTATACGCCTGCTTAATTTTAGAAGAGACTAATCACTTAACCGTAATGTATAATATGACAAAGCAAACACACAAAGTTGACAAATACTAGGAAGAATAACTGTATTATTAATTATATGGTAGATCTATGATTTAGCAAGAATTTGTACCGATATTTATCATATTGACGCCACGCACATGGGCCAGATTAAGGATACACAGTTTTCTTGTGTAAAATGTCGAGGCCTGCCCACAAGGGAGTAGAAAGGAATAGCAGAAAGGAGTCTAAGGTAATTCGCATATGGAATCGCTGATCCATCGAATGTTCGAACTATGAGCTTTGACAGAGAAAAAAAAAGGAATTGTAAGGAGAAGATAACTCAGAATCATACAAAGTTGCTGTATTAAAACAATTTACAGTATATGTAGCTAGTGAGTTTTCTAGGGAGCCGCCGTAGATGCCATTAAAGCCACCCAGCAGCAGACATTACAATAGGTCGTCTTTTATGAACAATATAAAAAAATAAGTACTTGGTCATCGTATGTCTGTCTTACTTGCCAACCAGGTATCGACGCGCCCATCAATCTATTTTAACATCGGATAATAATTTAATATTGTTTCCGCTTAAACTGTGATGAAAGAAAACGATCACAACCTTCTGGCGCTCATAAGACCTTTTCATTCTCTGTTTATGGCATGCATATCAATACAGGCAGCTAATGAAATGAATGAAATTATTAAATCACACGAATAAAATCAATTTGTCACGTTGAAATATTAATAAAATAATGACTGAGTACCACTTCCACGACGTTTGCAATTGAGAATGTTTTTCTAGTCTGAAATCTCTTCTGCCCAAACATTAACCTCATCTATTTGATGTTGCTATTGTCAGCTCGTCCTTCCAGTTCATCCAAAGCTTATGTGTTGCGTATTTAAAGGTACATCATTTTTTAAGTTACTATTTAATTGGCTGTATATCCTGTTCGATAAGATTTTTTTCCCTTCAGTCTTATAATAACAGGTAAACTTCACGCCAGTCGTTGAATGGCAGTGTATGTCACATTGAGTGTTCCATCACTCCCATATTATTCTCCCATCTACTGATGGTTGAAATCTTTGTTTCTCTCTTCTTTTACTTGATACACTTCATGATATTTTTGATACATTAATCCTTATTCTATATCGTTTTTTAATATTATTCACTTTTACAATCATCAATGTCACGTTTACATTGTCACTAAGGAAAATTTCATAGAACAACATATTCTATTATGTTTTCGGTGAATTTATTAAGATCTTAAAGAACTGAAAATTTGATGAATTAGGGAACACAAACAACCTTTTACTTATTTATATCTCTTTCATGTCTTATTTTTGTCGTCCAATCTTACTTTCGTGTGGATTCAAATTTGTTTCTTTTATTTTTTTTTTATCTTGTTGTTATTCCTAATGCACTGAATATATCCAGGTAAGAGTTTGAAACCAATCTGAAACAATTTAAACTTTTTCCAAGACTCTGCCGATTGTTGAAGCTTACGATCTTTACATATCGGTATCAATTTCGCACATTTAAACGTTTGATGGTTTTCGAAACCTTGTTCATACAGGTTACCTTCTGTCAACGCAATCGGATATGTTAACACACTCCCTAGTGGCATTGAACTCAGTTCTCTGGTCCTTGACATATCATTACAGTATTTAATGATTAAGATGTCAATGAATTTTCATTTTATCAACATCATTATCCAATGTTGATGTTTTAAAAGTATACACAGTGGGCCAACAAGATAGTGCATGTTTAAAATATGTTGTTCAAAGTACACCTACTCCTGTTGTAAACCATACTTGAGGTCCATAACGCAAGGTTTCAAAGTGCAGAAGCAGTGGTATTCAAGGTGTTTATTTGAGATTGAATGATATATCATTACCACATCCCTCCGTCAAAATGATAATTTTTATGGGGGTAATGAGATTTTGTGCGCATGAAGGACGTCTACAATCATCACATTGCACGTTTTCGCACACATACATGCATTCTAGAACTCGTTGATTTTGAAAATCACCTTAAAAAAAAAAAAAAAAAAGCCGAACCATCTCTTTCAAATGCATTACATGTTAAGCTATAATATTTGTCAATATAGACTGATTCTACTTATTGCTTATTAAAAAAATCGCATAAACTATAACTGTGAGATGTGGATCGAAACAAATTTTGAGTGTTATTATTCTCACGCCTGAAAATTTCAGAACATCCCCAATTTTAGATCTGTCTTTAGTTGCCTACACTCTTTATGCATTTCAGCACTGGGTACATGTTGCTTCCTATTTGTCTGATAATTATTATTGTGCTTTTCATTTCCCAGCATCATCTCTGTGGTCAGTTAAATAGCCTTGCATTCTAGTTTCTGATGACATTTATATTGGTAGGTACGTCGTTTATGCCTTCCAGAAAAATATCCGTTTTAATTTGAATCATAATATCAATATCATATTAACTTTGTTATTTCATAACATTCTTAGCATTTTGTTATTTCAAAACATTCAGAGCGTTTTTATTTTAAATAATAAATGTTGATTGTATCTTCTTTCAATCTAAATAAATTTACTTCAACATTGGAACAGATGTTTTGGTATACATAGCTAATGAGATTTTTGATCATTTATATGATGGTGATGGCAGTAGCAAATTATATTAATATTTAATTTACTCGATTTACTATAAAAGAAGACGATCACTTAAGATTGTATCCGCTAATCTGTGATGAAAGGAAACTACAACACCCATTTGGTCCTAACTAAGACTTGCATTTTCTGTTTCAGCAGGCATACAAATATAAAGACTAATTTAAAACGAAATACGTAAGTAAGTAAATATAATAATTAATTAAGAAAGAAAGTAATTCAGTGAATAAAAAGCTTTTTTTAGGTTAAAATTTCATGAAAGAAGAATCGAGTGTCCATTTTGATATGGCTTAAAATTACGATTTGTTTCCTTTTGCAGACTTTAGCGTCTGCGCCCGAAACTATCATCATATTAATTAATGTGACCATTTGTTTTTTGCTATCATACAAGGAAGTACCGTTCTTATTTATTCACTTTAGTATTTGTGCTAGATATTTAAAAATCAATAAATATTGGAATTTTTGTCTTTCATGGGCGGTATATCCTATTCCAAATTTTACTTTTAAAGTTCTCGCTTCCGTTAATGAAGAGGCTTTTATCTGCATCATAGAGGACCGTGCACGCTAGTTGCTGTATGGCAGTTTTTGTCACATTGAATGTTCCACGAGTAGCGTGTACAATCCAATATACTTGATGGTTAAGATCTTTGTGTCTGTCTGCCTTTACATTGGTAAAATTCATGTTTGCGATACAAATCCCTATTCTATATCGCTTTGAAATAGTATTCATTAATTGCTACAATCATTTATTCACGTTTACAACATCGCGATGGCAAATGTCACTGAATATCATATTTTTCTTCAGTGAATTTATGACTTTCTTCCAGAACTGTAAATCTAATGAATTAGTAAGTATAATTGGCTTCTTGAGTAGTTATATTTCATCTGTAATTTTTATCTTAGCTCGTCCTCTGTATGCATTAAAATATGTTCCTTTTTTGTTGTAGGTGTCGTTATGTTTAATGTGCTAAGTATATGCCGACAACAATGTTGAACCTCCACTCGAAAACCTGATGGGGATCCCATCGTAACCTTTGTGCTAGACTTTGCCAGACCCTAAAGTGAATATGACCTTAAATATCGTCCAATGACTTTAGAAACCTTGCCGCTACAAGTTATCTGATGTCACCGCATCTGACGTGTTTACAGATTTGAGTAGGACATCGGCAGATGATCCATTATCCTAGGCAAATAACTGAAATCTTTAATAACTACCATATCAATGAATTTTCGTTTTATCAACATCATTATCAAATGTGAATGCTTCGAAAGTAAGTGGCACGGACCTTGTAAGTAGTGCATGTTTAAACTCTGTTGTTAAAAGTTCACGTGTTAATGTTGTAAACATTACTGAATGTGGACAACCACACGGCTACAAGGTGCAGGAGCAGTATTATGGAGGGAACTTAATAAGGTTGAAATATATTATTAGTTGCTACAACCTTCCGACACAGTAATAAATTTCAGTTTTGGATTATTTTTTTTTGTTCAATAAAGAACGGGCAACGCGAAGACATTGCACGTTTTTCATATAGAATTCGGGGATTTCGAATTACCCTGTACAATAAAGATCTGTGACATCACTTCTGGAACCATAGTACGTTAAGGAGCTCATGCTTATCCACATTGAATGATTCCGCTTACTTCTAAATTAACAAATTTGTATACACTAAACATGCGATATGTGACTGAAACCAAATATAAGTGTTCATATTCTAGTGCAATACATTTTAAATCATACGATATGTGACTGAAACCAAATATAAGTGTTCATATTCTAGTGCAATACATTTTAAATCATACGTGTCATAGCTGATTTTTTTTTTAATTCTAAATTTTAGCGCCGATGAGATTCCTTTCTTTTGTTCCTCGGTAATGATATGCGCATATCTGAACATATCTTCGCCAGTCAGAGTTTATATGGAGTTTACCACATGAATACAAACTCTAGGCTTAAACAGGACTAAATTCCAATGCAGAAGTATTGTCACTTGATTCTGCAGCTACATTATTTATGAGGGAGGTGTGTCAATTTGCGACCAATAAAATCGATTGATAGATATAGCTTTCGGACACCAGTCCTTTCGATGCTCGGCCATATTGTATTAATCTTAACAACTATGGCTAAAACAGCTGACGCCTCTGAGCTTATCTAAGAAGTAATTTGATTGGTCGAAATAATCTACTTCCACTGACTTGGCGATACGCACGGGTATTTGCTCTGTGTATACCAAGGGTTCATATGGAGGTGGTAAGCTCATAGAATCCTTGGCTAGCGAAGAAGATCCTATCCTGACGATTTACTATTGTATCTACAGAAGATTTTAAACAAAGAAATAGATTATAACAAGACAAAATACCTCTGGTACTGCATTTATAATCGTGCGCTACAATTCTAACACACCCCTAATTCATTATCTCATTCGGCAATAAAATAGCTTTGCTATCTTGTTTGCCGTTTTATTTAAAGGTAACAACACATTTGTACCTTTAAGAAAAAAAATCAGTTAGATTCTAATTATAACGTAAATGGCACATTGATTGTATTGCTTCAGATCATTTTGAGACTATTTAGAAAATATATTTGATTTCATATACCGTCAATCTGACTGTGCTATTCTAACACAAAAACACAGAACTCAGAGCTCCAGTGTACTATGAAACAACAATAATGTATACAAATGCATGATTAGGTCAACGTATAAACTCATTATCCGTGAAACGTTATGACATTTTTATCATGTGAACAGTTCAGACTTGTACAAGTCGCCGAGTAGACTTCAAAAGTACTCATTATCGGACAAACATGGGTTATCTTTGATTATATCAACGGTTCAAACTTGTACAAGCCACTGGATTTTCTTCGTGTAGCAGTGTTGATTGACCCTATGCACTATGAATCTTTCTGACTTTGGAAAGATTACAAGTGCACTTCTTTCAGTCAACCTCTGTGTAAATCTAAGAAATTATTATTCTTACAATAAACAGTGTTTTACCTGAACCTATAAAACGCCATTAACCTTATACCCATCCCGTCCGATACTACAAAGAACAGTATACTGCTAATATCATCACTGGATGGTGAAGTCTGCTATCTACATTTCAGAAAAATGTCGTCTGCTTGATAGCGTCAGGTATGTTTCATCAGATAGGAATACGCTCGTATGTGTCCCGACTGAAGTACAGAATCGGCCACCTCAAAGGTATTGAAGCTAATATCGAACTCGATGATTATTTTTAACTCGGTGACTTCAATGGGGAGGGGAATTATAGAAGTAGTACATTTTTATACGCAATACGGTTTCTCTGTGCGAAGACAACCTTTAATCAGGCTGTATGTCTTTTTAGCGTCAATTTTCAAAACGTGGACACACAGATGAAACGTTACATTACATGCTAATACACCAATAATAATAATAATAATAAATAAATAAATAAAAAGTTTCAAATGTCATATTGCATGTCTCTTCGTTTACAGTTATTCATACACCTTACAATTTTTCTAATCACATATACTCTGATATAAGCAGGTGAAAATAAAAAGAAAAATTTTCCTCGTGTCAAAATCAAACTTCAAAGAGGAGTAATAGATTCTTAAATGTCAATCAATTCGAACCATGTAAACAATATTGATATTTGGTACTCACTACATACGGGCATGCACGGTTTTAAATGAAGAAACACTTCGGCAAATGAGCAAATATTGATCCGAAATTGTTGATACTATGTTATTGTGTCGAGACACAAAGCTATTAACTTCAAATATTCACAACGATCGCATTGCACTGAAAATATTAGATAACGTTGACTCGTATTGCTAAACAGTTTATGTGTAAAATATGAGTATTAATGGCACTAAACTTAAATATCTACGTCCCTCTTGTTTGTTGTGATGCAAATATAAAATCTAAGAGCAACTGAATAATTGCTTTTGGAGTGGTGATTGGCGCATTTGTGCTCTAAAACATCTCAGCCTGAGCAAAACTAAGGTGTCTTGATTCGACTGCACAAGTGATAGACTCCAGCTTGTTCTTTGGGTTAGTGGGTCAGACAAAGAGAAGTTATTTAACCCGTTTCTTTTCACTGAAATTGTATCGGCTTGTCGCTATTAAACAGTAAACAATACACTCGCTGCATATAGTAGCTATTCAATTATTCCCTACACTGTTATTGACAGTATATTTTTCTACTTGATACTGAAACATGCAGGTCCCCTTTTATGTGCGAGTTAAAATATGAGGCCTGACCATTTTCACCTCGCATTTGATCTCTGGTTCAATAGGTTATTCCAGATAAATAAGAGTAACAAGTAATTAACCACCACAAGAGGTTATCAGCATCAATTTCCTCTTGGCGATAGCTGAATCAAAGTGAAATGATAAATTTTAATCTGGTCTTTATTAGTTCTTATTTATTCAGTTTATTTGACATAAATGCTGCAACGTGTCTAGCGTCTCATGACCACTTTGGAAAGACCTCCCGAAAAATCTGTATCGTGTAGCATTGACCAGCACATGTCATATAGTTCTGAACAAAGTAATTCTTATTTTTAATGAATGTTACTTTTAAGTCTGAAGATATTTTGAAATTAAAATCACCCTAAGCAAATGTATCAAAAGCATTTGATGTATTTTAACTGTTATTTAGTAATCATTATGATCTAGGTATAATCAATTACGCAGTTAGTGAAGGTCGTGAAGGACGGGCATATATTTTACAGACTGGATGCTATAGCTGTAGTTATGAAACCACCATGCGGGTTCTTAATTTGGTACATATGAACCGTATTTAGAAGGCTGAGCGTCGGATTTCACCTAAATGGAGTCCGTTGTGGGCGCCGTACACATAAAGTTGTTCTCTACTGTTAAATTGGACAGATTGCAACCCCAAGTCAAGTACATTTCATTTTAAGTCGAGTATATTAACTTATAACATAAAATCTACAGATCGTTTATGCCGACTCTAGCTAAAATACATACAATTAAAACATATACAGCATGCCAACATAAGACTATAGTTTACATGCTGTTTAAGAGACACTCACTTTAGACCTAGACAAACAGCTAACATAAGATCTCGCGATAAAAAGTTCATACGACTCCGATCTACTGACTCAATAAGGAAGATAGTGTATGATTTTTTGGGAGGAATTTTTTTTCAGAGTGCACGTGATTTGAACATTCACCGAAATACTTTGGTTTTCTGCCATTCTTGACTCAATTTCATTACTGGTGTAATGTAAGAAAACAGGCTGTATTGCAACAGGACATTCCCACCTTAAACTAAATTGCGCCTGACGTACTTGACCTTGTACTACTTTCTTACTTCACCAAGCACTACTTTCTACTAAAGGTTAAGCAGCTGTAAAACTAAACCTCAGGCAGGAAACTTCAATGTATACAATTATTTACTTTCCAACTTACACCGAGTTAGGTCATAGTTTAGGAAATGGAAGTTTTCAATGACTACATCATTTTGTGGAACCCTACTTGCGTTTTCTTGGTGTACCATCATGAATCAGAAAGGTTATATTTACGAGGTTTTATTGTTAATGTACCTGGTGTTAAATATCTATCGATCTATCTACTTGTATGCTTCAAGTTATAGTCCAAACAAAGCTTAGGATTAAAATTAAATTACATTCAAGTTAAATTTGATAGCACACCCCCAAACTGGGAGTGAATTATTATTTTCTCACAAGTGACGTAGTAACTCTAAATCAATTGTACTCTTGAAGCGATACAGTAAAAAAGGAAATAAACACTGAGTTTACTATAATGTTCACTAGTTAATCGATGTTGTTAAGATTAATAAGAATCCCCATAAAAATGCACAAATATATTACACAAGATAGCCTCCCGAATAAATTATTTACCTGTATCAATGTCACCACGCATGCAGTTATACGGTATGCTTTGTACACGGTTTTGTGCAGGCTCAGGGAAATAGAATAAGGGCGATGCGACCTTCCGCATGTCGTAAGAGACGACTGAGTGGAGGCAACCTGTTTGTCGTAGATTACGTCCTTTATCGCTGGAGGAAAGGATCTTGGTATTTGAGTTGAGGAGAGGCCGATGGTTACCTCTCCAATGCAATAAGCTACTTCGGTCTCAACTATAGCTAGACGAGTGGTCAGAAGAAGGACCAGGTCTGATCAATCGGCAGACACACCAAGCTTCAGAGGCTATGTTAAAGACATTCAGTTTCACTGATCTTCATACTTTTCAAAGGTCACCATTGTGGTGAAAGAAACATAATGTTATTCTTGGAACCTTACAAAAGACAAAGCCTTTGAGGGCGGTGGCAAGGGTCAGTTAAGTAATTGCTTTATAGGAATGTTGAGAGAAAGAGAGAGAGAGAGAGAGAGAGAGAGAGAAGTAGTATTTTAGAGGTCATTTAATTGAATATGTCTCATTGCATAAATATATGGGTTTAGTTTTTACCCCCAAACTGATATGGAGTACAGCCAAACATACATTGACTGCCCAGGCTCAGAAATCTATTGAATGTATTTTTAGATATCAGCATAAGTTTTACTCCATTAGTAGTTTTGATATTTATAAAATTTTCGACAGCATGGTTAAACTAACTCAGTGCTTTGGTTCAGAAGTATGGGGCTACGAATATTCAGAAGTAATAGAAAAAGTACAACACAAGTTTTGTAAACGGTATCTTAATCTCGCACCTTCAACGAATAATGCTTATGCAGTTTGAGAATGTGGCAGATACACACAATGTATTAAGTATTATACACGGTATATAAAATTTGGCTACGTTTAATTCACATGGATTAAAACAGGTATTCATCACATGGATTAAAACAGGTATTCATATAATTGTTATCTGATGTTAAAGTATCCTGATGAAAAATAATCGTATAACATGGGAAACACACGTGAAGAAATTATTATATTCATATGAGTTTGGTTTCGTATGGAGCAAAGTGTTGGAGATATTAATTTGTTCATAAAGATACTTTAACAAAGAGTTAAAGATTGTACGATCAAAAATGGCATATTGAAGTTATGGGTTCAACACGAGGAAGTTACAGACGTTTTAAATCTTTGTTAAATCCTGAAAAGTTGTTATCCATTGAACGTCCATTAAAATTTAGAAGTGCAATTCTTAGATTTCGATGTTCCAGTCATAATTTAGCGATAGAGACAGGTCGACATCATGGTTTGGATATCTCTGATAGAATCTCCCCATATTGTGAAAAGAATGGTTTAAGACTCGTAGATGAACATCGTTTTTTTTTAGTATGTAAAGCATACGAAGATCTCAGAGAAAACTATTTATACGAAAGATGGCTGAATAACAAATCATTCATACATTTTATACATCGTATATCCGCTGTTAATCCTAGTACATTGATTAGTCTAGCTACTTGTCTGTACTATGCCTTGATAAGAAGAGAAAGTTGTTGATGTGTACTATGATCTAATACATACATGTAGTTATTACCTGTTGTTTTAGTGCGCTCTGTTCCAACGTTATATTATGCTGTTTTATATGTATTATGGGTCCGTTGCCTGAAATACTGAACAAATGTGTTGTATCATATTGTAATAACAAAACTCTTTACAGCCAAAGTAATCTCAGTACTACTTTACAAGCTATAGCCGTTCGTGTGTCAATGCACGAAACTCTTACTCGTAGGTCAATATATCACCCTCCAAGCACTCCAATCAATCAATCTGATTTTGGTCATTTTATTGATCAGTTACTAACACCATTTGTTTTACTTGACGACTTTTACAACCACCATACACTTTGAGACTGTAAAGATATAAACGAGAGAGGGAAGACTCTAGAAGACTTTGTTTCAAAACAAAATCTTTGCTATTTTGATGGTTAGTTGCATACCTGCCTGTATCCTGAAAGAGGATCATACTCGTCCTTAGATCTGACCATCTGTGATCCATCTCTTTTAATTGACTTTTCTTCCGTAGTTGGAAACGACCTCAGTGATAGTGATAACTTTCCAATATACTTAAGAAGTAAAACTACCTAACCTCAAGGGCCAATACAGAGATGGAAACTGAACAAGCCAGATTTGGATAATGTTTCACCCCCTCTGAATCACATTTGACAGTTGATCGTTTTGATATGTAGTGGATCCAACGCCCGCTATTTGCCAAGATACTCCAGAATGCTGTTGGGGATACAATACCAAAACCTTCAGCGATACCTAAACGTGTCAGCAAACCTTGGCTTAATGATGCATGCAAAGACTCCATCAGGGAACGGAAAAAAAGGTCTTTAAACATGTAAATGACAATCCAATAACTGAAAATCTGAATACCGAGCTATCATTAGAGAGAGCATGAGGAAAACATGGAGATCCTATATCTCTAGGTTGAAATCTCGCACCTCTATTAAATCGGTATGAAAAATCGTACGAAAAATCATTAGCAAAATTAAACGCAGTTGTATCAAACACTGAAATATGATGAAATGGTCACGATCTTACCAGAAATCTCAAATACATTGGCCGAAACGTTCTTGTAAAAGTCCTCAGAAGAGAATTATTCTTAAAACTCCCGCTCATTCACAAACCTGAAAACAAATGTTCCTCTCAATTTCAACTCTGCTAATGCTGAAAATTACAATAAAACTTTCACTCTCAGAGAGCTACAAGACTCTCTTGATCCACCCCACAGCACTTCCGGAGGACCAAATGATATCCACTAATAACTTTTGAAGCACTTCCGCAGGACCAAATGATATCCACTATTAACTTTTGAAGCACTTCCGCAGGACCAAATGATATCCACTATTAACTTTTGAAGCACTTCCGCAGGACCAAATGATATCCACTATTAACTTTTGAAGCACTTCCCCGATACAGCTTTCAATACACTACTAAACATTTTCAATAAAAGTTTGGAAACTGGCGACTCCCCTCAGTTTTGGCGAGAAGCAACAGCGATAGCAGTACTTAAACCTGGAAAGGACCATACCGACCTTTCCAACCATATCACTAACAACCTGTATTTGCAAAACCATGAAACGGATGATAAATAATAGACTTCTCTGGTATCTAGAGTCCAAAAACAATTATCAGTCGTTAAATGTGGATTGAGGCGCCAGAGAAGCACAATATACCATCTTGTCAGACTCCAAGCATTTATTAGAGAAGCTTTCATAAAAAAGTAGATATAGTTGCCATCTTTTTCGACTTGGATAAGGCTTATGACACCACATGGAAGTATGGCATAATGAACGACTTATTCAACCTAGGTCTAAGGGGTCGCCCAACTAAAGTTATCTCCAGTTTTTGAAAGATAGAAATGTCACAGTTATGGTAGGCACCACCCTTTTTGAAAGCTATCCTCAGGATATGAGTGTACATCAGGGCAGCATATTGTCAGTCACCCTATTCAACATCAAAATTCAAAGCATAGTGAAATGCCTTAATCCAGGAACTGACCCATCTTTATATGTCGACGACATTTTGATCTACTATAAATAAAACAGTATGCATATTGTTGAATGTCAACTACAGATAAGCTAAAATCTGTGTAAGTGCACTTCTGTCGATTCCATCAAAATTCCTGATGACCCAAAACTTTATCTTGACGGTTGTCTTATTCCTGTTGTGGAGGAGACCAAATTTTAAGGGCTTATTTTAGACCGTAAACTAACTTTCCTTCCACATATTAAATACCTCAAGGGCAAATGTCAAAAAGCCTTGAATTTAATAAGAGTTGTGGCAAAAGCAGATTGGAGAGCAGATCTGTAGGTCTTGCTCCGGTAATATATAGATCGCTAATAAGACCTGAACGTGACTATGACTCGATTTTTAACGGATCAGCTTGTAAATCTTACCTGTATATGCTTGATTCTATACACAACCAGTGACTTAGACTCTCTCTGGGTGCGATGAGAAATCCCCCCTTCAGAAAGCCACTGTTGAGGAAAAGGAACCCTTATTTTATGATAGACAAACAAACTTGGCTCTTCAATATACTGCAAAACTATCTTCTAATCCATAAAATCCCGAATATGATGTAGTCTTTAGGCCCAAATACCAAACCTTGTACGCTCAGAAACCAAATTTCATTCCACCTTTTGGTATTCGTCCACACTTAGAAAGAGCAAATTTCAATGTTGGCAACGCTGCAAAATTCTATGTTCCTAAATCACTGCAAAATTCTATGTTCCTAAATCACCACCTTGGTTATCAACACCCCCTCCCCATTATATTTTTGATCATTACCAATTAAAAACTCTGCAACAAATCCTCTCCTTTTTCAGAGTAATCTCAATGAAGTCAGAGTATTTTATGGTGGCCATACGTCCCAGTATACAGACGGTCCGACGGATGGAGAAAAAGTTGCAGCTGCCGTTGCAATATCCCAGGGCAGAATCTCCAGCAGTTAATCGATAAAGCCTCTGGTTTTACCGTAGAAATCACAGCCATACTCAGATATTTAAACTACATTGAAACCTCTCATACAACAAATTTCATTATCCTTTCGGATACCCTTTCTACACTGAAAGCGTCGCAAAACATTAACTTTGACACCCCGTTAATAATCCAGATCTTGCAGAAACATGTTTTGCTTATACAATCTGGACAAAGTATTTTGTATTGTTGGCTGCCTAGTCACATTGGTATAAAAGGTAATGAAAGGACAGATACAACAGCCAAAGCCGCCCTGCAGTCACCCGTTTCCGAATGGAAGATTCCATACACTGACCTAAAATATTGTATATATCAGCATGTTCTTCATACCAGGCAAAATGTACGGAAAGAAACCTCCACGAACAGGCTTCGTAACATCAAACCCATAATAGGAGATTGGCATCCCTCATATAGAACAAATCGTGAAGATGAGGTGGTATTGTGCCTATCGTGGAGAGGCCACACATACCTGGCAACTGAATACCTACGGAAGGGCGCACCCAGACCAGAGTACATACCTTGCCAGTGTCCACTGACAGTAGAACACATTTTTGTTGAGTGTATCGACTTCCATCCGGTGAAACAGAAGCTTTTATGTGAACTCGATTACGGAATTGTATGATGATGCACCACCCGAGAATTATTTTACTTTTGGATGGCGGTTTATAGAACAAATATCTTTTACCTTCATACTTTATTTTATATTCATTTCACAGAATTTTAATATCATTACCTTTGATATTTTACCTTATAGTACTTCATGCTTACACTTATTTGAAATGGTTTATCTTCCTAAAGTTTTTGTGTAATTCTCATTTTTACATGTTTAGAGCGTTACTATCAAATGGCACCTAACCTGGGTACAGTCGTCGATATATGTTTGTTTTGACAATATATTCTATTCTTTTTATTCCCCCGCTGGCAATCCGTCGAAAATAGATTATCATTAATTAATGGCGTCCTATCGAGATTGTGGCCATATCGACGCCTGGGGACATGGGAGGTGTTTTCCGTGATGATTAATCCTATTAATAGCCAATTTACACATGACGTTGACCTTATCCAAAACGAGGCAAGGATGCAGTCTATTTCGGGACGACTTGATCTGAGTTATTGAACGTGAAATTACCCCATGTAATCCGAGTAGTAAAGCAGAGGTGCCGCGCTCAATTTTCGCATGTTCCCAGGCCGTCAATCAAAAACTGTAACAAAATTGACCTGACTGTAACCCAGGCTAAATGGCACCATATAACCATTATTGTGCTGAGGTGCCGTTAAACGCTAGTGTATATATATATATATATATATATATATATATATATATATATATATATATATATATATATATGTATATATAAGTCTCTAACCTTTATGATAATATTATGTATTCGTATTGAAAAATTATGTTAATGTTATCAAGTATTCTCCTGCATGATCAAAGGATAGCACTCTCCGTTCTGTTTGATGTATATATGTGTTTTTATATCGGTTTGTGAAAATCTGGTTAATCGCTGTTATACTGGATAATCGACAAGGATTGCTGACATTTAAGTACAAAAAGGATTCATATAATTAGCTAATGTTAGTCTGGAAACTTTTTTCCCTTTGAAGAGATATAACTCCTGATATGTATAATACGCTAGCGTTATACTCTCAATATGCGCTGCATATTCTATAATATCTCATTTGTTCTGTACTATACATGTACCTTGGTCAGTAATTGAGCGCTTATATATCGACGTTTTGTGGCCATATTTCTTTCTTTTAAAACAAATATATTCTGATACATAAATGAACCTTTCTGATTTCAATACAAATTCATACCGAGAATAAATGAAAACAGGAACCGTCCGCAGTAGAGTGCGTACAACTTTTAGATTGTTATGGTTATTCTGTTAATGATGGCGAACAATATTCTCGGCACACGTGTTCACTCATGTCCAAACAATAAAGTAATAAGAGGAGGCATGCAGAACGTGAAAGCAATCTCGCTTGAACAACTATTGTAGATTTATAAACACTTTTACTGGGTTTTCACTTATCAATGGATGTGATTATCTGTCCCTATAGCAATGAAGACTTTCTTTATGCCGTGTGACATTGGATACATTATCCTGAACATTTCTGATTCCAACAAAGTAGCCCTAACATTAATTTATGCAAAATAATTCGTTATGCTAGGCATGTAAGAACTTGCCGTATCTGGAATTTTAAAAATACTCCTCGACATCTTATTAAAAACAAACACGCAATTAACAAAATGTAAAGGTTCTTGATAAATGCAATGTTATTTGGTATCGAAAAACATGTCGGGAGTATTTCGAAGGATATACCACAGCCATGAAATATGCAAAGTTTTTGCTGAAGATCGAATTGGACCGTAAGACGTTGGTGGGTATCCACAATGCAATATGAATTTTCTAGCGGAATAATTGTTGTTTTATAGTTAGCAGACTTCCATGTGTATATAATAATTTGGATTATGTACTGTAAACTTTAGTAATATTTATACCAGTCTGCATGCGAAAGCTAGAGTGCTCTGATAAGAAAGCCTAATAACAAAATTATCTTTTGTATTTGAAATTTATAGAAAAGACCACTGGGTCAATCACACAGCGTCCTATGTCTCAGGATCGGAAGTAGTTGAAAATATGTCTTCCAGATTATGATGCGTAGTTGTATTCTGTCTGAAGAGACTTGATTGATGCCTATTAAGATACATGTATATGTTTCTCTTTTTGGGTGGAAGCCAGCACAACATCAACGCAACCTGTTCATCTTGGGCCTCTTCACATATAGACATGTCAGACATGGTACTTCAGGACCTTACGATCTTCAGACTTGATACTGAAGCATTTATATCTCTCAGATACGACCAATAATAGCAGATCCATAGTATCTACGTCTTTTTACAAAGCACATATCACATGGAGTTTAATACCTAATAGAAGGAGAAACAAATATGGTACAAAACAGTCAGAAGTATTTTCATTATTGTATGATATGCATATATGAATTTCGGTAAATCCGCTTCTATATTCGTTATATTTGTGAAAAACTTTTGTCTCAGCATGTATGCAGCCCCATCAATGAGCATGAAATTATGTCATACTCATATAGTGCTTCAGGAGGAGGGGCAGATGATGTGTCGTTGATTTATAATAATTTACACGATTCGCCTCTGAGAACGTGCGATTTTGTTTATAGTGGGCATATTAAAGAAGCCAGGATATCAAAGAGCCAGTCATGAAATGCTGGAATGTTTCTTTATGCGTCATTTGTTTATACTGGTATAACAGACGATGCTTTGTGAGTTCGACGTATGAGCATGCTAATCAGGTGCTTCCTGTACTTGAAATCCTACAGACAATCAACACTGCATAATGATTTTGCTCACGGCACCTATTAGGTACTTTGCACTAGAATTATATTTTCACAGTGCCCTGTCTTGTGCGTCTTTTAAGCATAGAAGGTTATTTTTTAAGGCACTTACACATTGGTGTCTAAAAGATCTTCAGCCAGCTTGGTTTGTGTACTATAGAAGAAAATAAATGTCAGCTGCCTGATATCTGTTACAATTACAAACCAGTGACGCAGCAAAGAAACTTGTTTATCTTAAGTGAAGGGAAAACTTTGATATGAACTTTAGAAAAGTGTGATGATGTGATGTACCGCCCTGAAGTTTTACTGATAAATCCTGGTGTGCTTTGACACTTCAAAAAAAAAGACATATGTCTCTGTAGGCCTGAATAAGGTTTACAGCCGTCTTTCGATTTGTATATTGTCTTTGTGTTAACAGGTCGAGAATATCTTTGTTTACGTTCCAGCGCGATTCCCTCCACACCATACAAAGTTAATAAAGCCAGTAGTATTTAGTGTTTATCAGATACTTTTTTATAACTAGGTTATAAACTTTACGTTCAAATTCAGAAATAAATACGAAGCTTTTGCATGAATTTGAAATCTTTATGTGTTCTTAACCATGCGAAAATTAAGGATACCGACATGTAAAATCGCTCTTTTATGTACTTCAACCTTACAATACAGAATGCCTAATGTCTTCGCAAGTGGAAGGCAAATTATTGCTACCCATCGCGTTTTTCACAAAAAGTGAAAATTGTCTTACAATTAACAATAAGATATTAAGTTTCTCGAGGTCACATTGACACGTGTTCAGAGACATGCTCATCATCATCTCCTTACACGTTATTATGACGAAGATCTCAGCTATATCCGCGTAAATAAGCTGTAATTTGAATGCAATTGAAGTTAAGTACATCAGACCTTCACCGTTCTCATATATATAAATTAAGCCATCCACATCCTCTAAGTAAATGAAGTGGTATACTTTCTATAACATCAAGGGCCAATTGCATACAAAGCATAAAAGGTACATTATTACTTTATTTGTACATTATTACTTTATTGGTACATTATTACTTTATTTCCGAATAAAAAGAAGCGACAATAGGTTCAAGAATTCTTCAGATATTGTGCAGCCTGTTTGTCATTAACATTTTTATAAATATAGGTTGTGATGCATATGCAGTATTTATTAAACCATTTATAGTAATACATCGTTGTAAATATATCTCAGCCTCCTTGGACGAAATACCAGTATGTGCTGTATCAAGCGGTTGAAGCGATTTTCATTTAAAACAATTTAAGTGATTCAAACCAATATTTACAATAGGTGCATAAACACGGAACGTTATCTAAGTGCGAGTAACGAACTGCGAAGATTTGCTGCGTGATTCATCTTATATATTTAGTCTGATGTATGCGTTCTGGGCATGACATATGACCATGCAGTTTTTGTACCCTAAGCCCCACAGATAGTTTAGTTGCTAAATGATTTTTTATATTCATCAGGTCCAGTTCAGTAAACCAACCTCATTTTGATGTCTTATATTCAGTTGCTTCGCTAAAAAGTGGTAGATAGCTTTCTTATCATTGTCTGCAAGAGTTTAAATTGGTTTGTTTTTTTTTTAAGAAAAAATTAACTGTGTCAGGTCAGATCACTATGATTAAGCAGACAACTGATATTATGATTCGAAGGTGCAGGAGAAAAACGCTTTTGACTCTGATGAAAGCTTAAACATGCGAGGCACCGTTCCTAAAATGTCCAGATAAAACTGTTATGCCAGTTGCAAAACAAAACGATAAAATATTTACGGAACATTGCTCGAATTTAACGACTACATGCAAACTGGCTCACTGATTTCATGTTAACTAAATCAGAATTAGTCTTTGTGTATGTTTTTTATGGTGACCCAGTCTGGCATCAGGACGCAGTTTCCTGAATATTAATCTATTTTGAAATCTTGACGAGAAAAGGTATTAGTGTGCAGTGTTGTGTCTGATAAATAGGAGCTTGGTTTCGTCTAGTGAGTCTCGTTCACTGATGGTCGATACTTCTTTGGGTGAATTGTCAGGAAAAGTCAAGATCAAACAACGTACTCTAACGATGAATCAGGAAATGTTTTATTTCGAATACACACATTCATCTTTCGCCGAGTACGTATTACACCTAATTAATATTATTTAAATGTAGAATGGGAGTGGTAACTTTGTACCCTCTTCAATAAAACTCGATTATATGCAACAATATTATTTTATAGTTGGAAGCCACTTGATCCCGAATGGAAACTATCATGATCTCTTAACTTGTGGCATTTATCATAAACGTTCCTTGTAGAATTGTGCGACTTTAAGCGCGATCACGTTTTCATTCTTGAAGATGGATTGTTTGAGAAGACGCAAGAAAAATGTCAGCTTTAATAGAGCTTTTCGTTAGTATAATGGAGTTTACTGAGCATACATTGTCAGCTTTAAGACAGCGTATCTTTAGTGTATTGACGTTTACTGAGCATACGTTTATAATTGTCTTTCTAAAACCTCAAAAACATAACAAGCTTAGGGGCTGAGGTGTAAGTTATGGGCTGAGGTATAATTTAGGGGCTGAGGCATAAGTTAGCAACTATGATTAAACAATATAGTTTGTACCGATGGAAGCTAAAAGGCCTTAATACAGAATTCTACATTTAATTGATATAATGCAGAAACCCTTTATCATGAGCTTGCTAATACATTCTAGTGGGAGAGTACACATATATTTAATCAGTCCGGCAAAATGAAGTTTAATTAATTTACTCTTATGCTAACGTTTGAACCTAATCGGAAAATTGTAGCTTAATAGTAGGATATTTGATAGAAAGGAAAAATGCTAATGGAAACTGACAATTAAGAAGATTATTACTGGTGCTTTCATTTAAACTTTTGTCAATTAATATGTTGTTACTGTGATGTAAGTCCGTAAAATAAATCGGAAACTCCAATTACCCTCTTCCATAGTTTAATAAATCTTTATAATGAAACTCAGAATGTAGGTGGTACATTAATTACATCAGTATTTAGAAAATAAGAAAGTCCTTAGATAGTTTTTGTAGTCCCGTCAATTTTCTGTATCCCCTGTTACATTCTTATTTACTAAGCAATCACGTCTCACCAAGCCGTTAAAATATGACCGTCATCTTGGTTCCTTTTTATACCAGCATCGTTTTATTCCCCCATTCTCTCTCTCTCTCTCTCTCTCTCTCTCTCTCTCTCTCTCTCTCTCTCTCTCTCTCTCTCTCTCTCTCTCTCTCAATCTCTCGAACAATCGATAAAGCTATGGATTTGGCTATATCAGGTCCAGAATTATGGAACACTATTCCTATTGCAATTAGAACTCTAACTTCAAAACTGTAAATTAAAATTCTTGTATCATGATCAAGTTCTGGATCGGCATGATATCAAGATTTATATTGCTGATTTTACTGCATACATATATTTTGCTCTTCTTTTATAGTTTTGTATAATGATATAATCCTCTACTATTTCACATGACATTTTAATCATAGTTTTAATTTGTATTACGAGTTTTAACTGATGTATATTCGAATGTAGTATGTATATTAATTTGTTATGAGGACCATATGCAAGATTTCATTTAAAGGCTAAATATGTTATACCCTTTAAAAATATTATTATTATTATTATTATTATTATTATTATTATTATTATTATTATTATTATTATTATTATTATAAACAATTGATTATAAACAATTGATTTGCCCTTAAATCAGACAAGAGCCAAATTGTACCCAATTTAAGCTAGTGTTTGCCTCTAAGGACAATTATTAAACAATGTCAAAAAGCGTAGTTCTATCTTTTCAGGGTTATCTTTTGTAAAAGCAAAATAAATGTTTGCAGAATTATAATCTTTAATTGGAGAGAATGAATTGAACGAATATATTTATGTAGCCTCATCAACTCTACAAATAAAAGGTTCCTGTGTTACTTTTTCTTGTGTGGTAGATATACTTTTTCTTGTGTGGTAGATATACTTTCTGGAAACCACCAAAACCTTCCAAGAAGCTAAAAAGCGGCCGAGACGTAACATAGCAAAGAATGCATTGTGTAACGCGCTGGTGTGCTAAGAGCAAA